>OX463772.1:3862194-3951479 GCA_949825005.1 Gasteruption jaculator | reverse complement strand
AATCCCGTATAGCAGATATTGCTTCTTCTCTAGAAAACAAATTAAAAGCTCTCTTAGCATCTTGTTCCTTTTATTCATTATGTCTCGATGAAAGCACCGATAATCGACATGTAAGTCAATTGAGCATTTTTGCTCGAATCGTGCAAAACGATTTTTCATATGTCGAGGAGCTTTTAGATTTCGTTCCATTGCACTCCAGAACTACAGGCGTTGATATTTTCAAAGCCGTTGATCAAACTTTAAAAAAGTTTGATATAAATTTTGATAAGTGTTCAGCTATCGTTACCGATGGCGCAAAAGCGATGATTGGCACAAAGAATGGTTTTTTCGGTCAAATAAAGCAGCGCGGTTTCACGTTCCCTGTCATTCATTGCGTAATTCATCAAGAAGCGTTATGTGGGAAAATTGTGAAATTATCCACAGCAATGACAACTGTGTCAAAAATTATCAATATTATTAAGGGTGGTCAAAAATTTCTTAGCCACAGAAAGTTTCAACAATTTCTCCAGGAACATAACGCAATATACACAGATGTGCCTTTATATTGTGAAGTTAGGTGGCTCAGTGCAGGAAAATGTTTGGAAAAATTCTTTGCAATAAGAAAAGAGATCTTCCTTTTCTTGCAAGAAAATTTTCCTGCAAAATATGAAGAATTTAAATCTTTTATCGAGGATGCACACTCGCTTTGCGAGCTTGCTCTCATAACTGACATGACAAACCATTTAAATGTTCTTAATTTAAAGCTGCAAAAGACCAATCAGATGATTTCTCAATTGGTTAGTCATGTCGACTCTTTTCGCAGAAAGTTGATATTATTTAAATGTCAACTAGAAAGTAATATTCTTCACTTTTTTCCCTCTTGCCAGATTCTCTTTGAAGAATACGGCACAAATTGTAATTTTATAAAACATATGAATATAATTGATTCTCTAATAAATCAATTTGATACGCGTTTCAAAGACTTCGAAACGCTAAGAAATGATTTAATTCTTTTTGAGAATCCTCTCACTGTGCAAATCGAAAAACAAAGCCTACAATTTCAGGCAGAACTTTGCGATTTGCAACATGACATTTCTTTAAAAACACGGTTAGAAAAGGGAGTTGAATTCTTCAAACTTTTAGATGCATCGTGTTATCCACTTCTCCGAAATTTTGGTCTTCAAATTTTTTCTATGTTTGGGTCCACATACTTGTGCGAATGCTCATTTTCTAAAATGAAGAATATAAAATCGGAGAAACGTTCTTCTTTAAGCGATGCATCATTATCCTCCTTGATTCGTACTAATTCTTCTAAGTTATCTGTGGACATACCATCCCTTGTAGAATCGTGCAAACGACCCAAAATATCAAATCAAAATTAATATACTTATAATTTGATTTCAATTTTCCCGCCGAGCAGCATGTATTTAATAACGATTTTATTAACGTTTAGTGGAATAGGTCTATAGGAGAAACCACTTTAAAAAAAACGCATCAACAATAATACCTCTTGGGTGATGTGGAAATTTATTGAAAAAATGGCAATTATTATGTCATATTATTATTATTATACACTACTCACAAAAATTAAGGGATATTAAAAAAATTCCAAATTTTTGGGTGATTCTCAACAAGGAATAACTCAGAGAATAATCGCCGTATAATAAATTGGAAAGAAGGAAATTGTAGCCTTAAGTCTCTAGTTTTTGAATTTCAGTAGTAATTTTTTTTAATATGTGCGGTTCACAAGTGATCGTAACAAAACCAACGGAAAACAAATTTTTCAATTTTTTTGTCATCTACAAAACGGTTTACGCCACCGTAACCAAAACTTTTTTTTCAAGACCATAGACCGTTTTGTAGATGACAAAAAATTTGAAAAATTTGTTTTCCGTTGGTTTTGTTACGATTACTTGTGAACCGCTCATATTTAAAAAAATTACTACTGAAATTCAAAAACTAGAGACTTAAGGCTACAATTTCGTTTTTTTAAATTTATTATACGACCATTATTCCCTGAGTTATCCCCTGTTGAAAATCACCCAAAAATTTGGAATTTTTTTAATATCCCTTAATTTTTGTGAGTAGTGTACGTGTATATAAAATGTGTTTAAAGGTCTAAACATAATATTAATAAATTTGGATGGACCCAAACATATTTATCATAGGGCGCCCCTGAAAAACAATGTCAAGCGCTCGACCGGCTGCTCGGTCGTCAAGACTACAGCGTTGGTAGGGGTATGGTAGGCGGTGACTCCGGAATCGGGCCGAAATGTGCAACTAATTCCGAGCACTGGTCTAGATTGACTCCTGGTTCTACGATCCGACATAACCTGTTACATCCTTTGAGAATAGTAATTCAGGGTTTAGATTCGTGTGATAGCAGTAAAATGACAATAATAAATGATAGTTAAGGGTGGTAGTAGTAGTAATAGTACGCGTAGTGCCCTGAGAATACGCGTTAAATTCGGATGGATTGGGAAAGATCAAACATATGTAAATCAAAGCTTAGTGTACCTTTAATTGAATGTTTTCACAGATGTACGAATAGGAATTAGTAATAGAAGCGCCCGTATATCTGTATTGACCTTAGTTGGATCTTATGTGCTGGAATCAGAGGGCCTGACAGTTGTTTTTTTATTTTTCTTCTTTCCTTTTTGTCGGCTAATAGATATTCGTCGGTTTCTTTGATCGATTGAAGATTGTGATATTTTCTGGGTGGAGGGCACTCTGACTCATAATATTCAGATAAGTCTAATGGGCTTTCCATAACCTGACCTAAACAGAAAGGGAGAAGGATAGTGGTCAGTTATTGCTTGATTCCAACGATCCCGGACGAGCCCCCAATTTGTTACGTCTAAAGTTGGGGTTTCGAATGGTAATTCGAGAGCAACTCAAGACTTACTTTCCATTTTTGAATCGATAGGAAAATATCGATTCAGGGATAGGAAATTGTCGGAATCAAACAATTGGTAGACCTGTTGAATTCTGTATATAAACATGTATTTACAAAAATAATCGTTCTTAGGTTCGGTACACAAAAGGGTCGTTCAACGTAGTTCTTCCCTTTCCTCAAAACTCAAAATGATCCAGAATACAGTATTCGTTATTGGTCCCTAAATGATCCTTGAAATACGCCACCGTGTAATAACGGGTGACTCCCCCCTTTATCCGGAACCGGATCCGATCCAACCCGGAGGCGTTCAGCAACCTGAAGAGGCTTCTCCTCAACAAGGTCCCCCGTTTTATACGAATCTCGTAATGGGAGACCTCGGAGAGTTCGTCCTCCTCGAAGTTTCCGTTTCCCGGAGTGGGAGGGGGTCCAGGAAAAATTTTATAGTATCTGTCCTCGGGATAGAGGGTGTTGTAGGAAGGGGGTGGAATGCTGGGACCGGAAGTTGAGGTGGAAGTGAAAGCAGAGGCGGAAGCGGAAGTGGAAGGAACTGGGGGAGTTGGAGTAGTCATGGGCACCAGGGATGGGGTAAGGGGGATTCGAACTAGGATGGGAGCGGGAGCAGGATTTTGGAGGGGAGAAGGGGTGGAAACGGAAACAGAGGCAGGAGCAGATGAGGAACCGGAAGTAGGAACAGGGGTAGAAACGGAGATAGGAGCGGGGGTGGAGACGAAAACAGAGGCAGGAGCAGATGAGGAACCGGAAGTAGGAACAGGGGTAGAAACGGATATAGGAGCGGGGGTGGAGACGGAAACAGAGGCAGGAGCAGATGGGGAATCGGAAGTAGGAACAGGGGTAGAAGCAGAGATAGGAGCAGGTTTGGGAGCGACACGACGGATAGGGGACGGGACCCTTCCCACTACCAGGACCTCCTGGATCGAGTCGTCCGACTTCAAAATCGGGGGGGAGGCCCGCAACTGGGGGGGCGGATTAGCTCCAGGACCCCGTTGTTCTGCGCCCTCTGGTGTTCGGTCGGGGATGGCCACGAATCCCCTTCTCTGGAGCCACGCTGCTCTCCTCTTGGCTGAGCGGTCTGTTTGAGAGGGCCGTTTCCCCTTTTGTGGCACTAAAGAGGGGGTAAACGGTAATCTATTTATTAGGGTTTGAATGGTTGGGAGCGAGAAAGACAGAAGTTGCGATGCCGGTTGATCCAAAGAATGAGGCTACGAGAGAAAACAACTAGACGAACCAAAAACCAAGGGAGTTAGATCAGAAACCCAGAGGAAAAGAAGAGAACAAGAGCAGTTAATAGTTCCTGAAAAATAGAAACGAGCGTGCCAAAAGAGATAGAAATAAAATAACAGTAATCGGACTAATCGGTTGTGAGATGAAAGAAGAAAAAAAAAAGAAAGAAAAAGTAAAAAGGGGGGTGGGGGAAGAAAGGTACGCCTAAAGGTTCCTGAAAGTAGAGGTAGAGTGGGGAGTGCACAACTGATAATTTTAGACTGTTTGCTCGGAAATAGGAAGGAACGAACGAACCGGAAGTTCCAGGCTGTTCGGTGAAAATTAGGAATGGGATAGCGAGGGGGGCCAACCGGAAATTTCAGGCTGTTTGCTCGGAAATGGAAATAGAATAGGGAGCGCGCAACCGGTAATTCCAGGCTGTTTGCTCAGAAATAGAAATAGAAATAGAAATAGAATAGAGAGCGCACAACCGGTAATTCCAGGCTGTTTGCTCAGAAAATAGAAATAGAAATAGGGAGCGCGCAACCGGCAATTCCAGGCTGTTTGCTCAAAAATAGAAATAGAAGTAGAAATAGAATAGAAAGCGCGCAACCGGTAATTCCAGGCTGTTTGCTTCAGAAATAGAAATAGAATAGGGAGCGCGCAACCGGTAATTCCAGGCTGTTTGCTCAGGAAATAGAAATAGAATGGAGAGCGCACAACCGGTAATTCCAGGCTGTTTGCTCAGAAAATGGAAATAGAATGGGGAGCGCACAACCGGTAATTCCAGGCTGGTTGTCCAGAAAATAGAAATAGAAATAGAGAGCGCGCAACCGGTAATTCCAGGCTGTTTGCTCAAAAATAGAAATAGAAGTAGAAATAGAATAGAAAGCGCGCAACCGGTAATTCCAGGCTGTTTGCTTAGAAATAGAAAAAGAATAGAGAGCGCGCAACCGGTAATTCCAGGTTGTTTGCTCAGGAAATGGAAATAGAATGGGGAGCGCACAACCGGTAATTCCAGGCTGTTTGCTCAAAAAATAGAAATAGAAATAGGGAGCGCGCAACCGGCAATTCCAGGCTGTTTGCTCAAAAATAGAAATAGAAGTAGAAATAGAATAGAAAGCGCGCAACCGGTAATTCCAGGCTGTTTGCTTCAGAAATAGAAATAGAATAGGGAGCGCGCAACCGGTAATTCCAGGCTGTTTTCTCAGAAAATGGAAATAGAATGGGGAGCGCACAACCGGTAATTCCAGGCTGTTTGTCCAGAAAATAGAAATAGAAATAGAGAGCGCGCAACCGGTAATTCCAGGCTGTTTGCTCAAAAATAGAAATAGAAGTAGAAATAGAAATAGAATAGAAAGCGCGCAACCGGTAATTCCAGGCTGTTTGCTTAGAAATAGAAAAAGAATAGAGAGCGCGCAACCGGTAATTCCAGGCTGTTTGCTCAGGAAATAGAAATAGAATGGAGAGCGCACAACCGGTAATTCCAGGCTGTTTGCTCAGAAAATGGAAATAGAATAGGGAGCGCGCAACCGGTAATTCCAGGCTGTTTGCTCAGGAAATAGAAATAGAAATAGAGAGCGCGCAACCGGTAATTCCAGGCTGTTTGCTCAAAAATAGAAATAGAAGTAGAAATAGAATAGAAAGCGCGCAACCGGTAATTCCAGGCTGTTTGCTTGGGAATGGAAAGGAACGAACGAACCGGAAGTTCCAGGCTGTTCGGTCAAGGTTGGGAATGGAATAACGAGCGCACAACCGGTGATTCCAGGCTGTTTGCTCAGAAATAGAATAGATCAAAATAAGAAACAAACGGAATAAATGCTGAAATTGGGTTAATATATATATATATATGTGTTATAGAAATAGGCGCAGTATTCAAATAGGATTAGTATCAGAAATAAGGGTAGGAATAAGATTAATATTGAACCAAATTAGAATTGAATTAGTGTTTGAGACAATAATATGATTGACGATTGAAGTAAGATTAGAAATTAAATTGATGTGAAAAATGGCAAGATGATTGGTAATAGAAAACGAAATAGAAATAAAGTTTGGATTAATGTTAGAAATTGAAATGAAGGCAGTGTTAGGGGTAAATTTGGTATTTCAAGACAGAAATAGAAATTGAAATTGAATTAATAGTCGTTGTGGTAGTGGGGTAGAGATTGGGGAATAGTTTTGAGGTGGTAGTTGAATTAGTAGCAGAAATAGTAGTTGAAATAGTAGTAGAAATAATAATTGAAGTAGTAGTCGAAATAGTAGTAAAAATAGTAATTGTAATAATAATTGAAATAATAGTTGAAATAGTAGTAAAAATAGTAATTGAAATAATAATTGAAATAGTAGTTGAAATAGTAGCAGAAATAGTAGCAGAAATAGTAGTTGAAACAACAATTGAAATAATACCAGAAATAGCAGTAGAAATGGTAGTTGAAATAGTAGAAATTTCTTTGGGATAGTGCCTGAATCGCGAATAGTTCCCGAAATAGAATTTTAAAAGTGAAAATAGAAGTCAGAGTCGAGAAAAGATAATCGAACTAATAAGGGAAAACCTTCACTTACTTTTTGAGTCTGGTTGCCGAGACCGTTGATTTCGGAGACCGGAGACGGGTGATTCAATCGGAGCTGGTTCGGTTGGAGCCGGTTTTGATTGGAGCTGGTTCCTGGTCGCCGTGGATGGTGGTGAGGTCCTCGTAACGGGAGTGGAGGTTTTTCAAATAACTTTTACACACACACCGGGTAAAGTTTCTTTTCGAAAGTTTATTTTATTTGTCACAACTCGAACCCTTAGGTTGGAGCTTCAAATCCAAAAAAAATAACAAAATGTTTAAAGTTCGCACAACGCACCGATTCACGACCGAGTTTCGCGGATATGCAAGTTTAGCTCTGCTGCTTAAAGGATCTGGTGATCGAATGTGTCGAACTGTCTTTTCATCGTCATAATTTCGCTTAGGTTTTGGGCTACTCCTCTCCAAAAGAGATCACCCATCGTTCCTTATTGGACAACCTAATCGTTGGTTTTTCTCATTGGGCCCCAGCTAAGGGGTAGGGATTTACAATAGGATTCCTTATAATTTCTTTGGAATCCTTCTGGTGGGGGTTTTGCAACCAACTGATAATTCGCCAAGTGACATCTCAACTTTATGGGTTTAGGAAGTTTATAGTTCAGAAAGTTTCGGGTTTCTACCGAGAAATTTTCCAGACTCAATCCACGTGGTGGTCATGTGGATTTTATTGTGCTAAGAACAAAGAGAGAGGAGAGGAAAAAAAAAAAGGATCCTCTCATTGTTCGCCTCCTGGTTTCATTTTGTTATGACTTCTCCACAGATTTCTCGAGAAGCTGTCGGCATCCTTATCTATTGAGACAAATTCTATTCAAGATTCGACGAGTGTTACGTATACGTAACAGGCCCCTTAACCACGCTGGATTTATTTAATCCTAATGATTCCAGCATACTAACTCTACCCGACAAAAACTCGGTCAACTTCGCATATGTAGGATATTCCGCGAGGTCACTTATACATCGTTCCCATTTCAATTTAAAAGCTGGATCGAAACTATTCGCTACCAAATGAACGATGAGTGGATCCCAAAAGTCCACTGCATACTCTAAGTTCCGAAGTGCGTCTAGAGTGACAGCTACGGTGTCTCGTAATGCTTTCAAAGCCGTCAAGTCGTTGCCGTCAACAGAACCTAACTGGGTAAATCTGTTAAGCAACGTCGTCGTAATAATTCGGCGATTATGATACCTGGAGACCAGAGTGGTCCAGGCAATGTCATAATTGTCAGAACTCACCGTAAGAGCTTGAATTACGGTTCGAGCCTCTTCTACCAAACACGATTTTAAATAATGGAATTTCTGAATTCCTAGCAACCCGGTATTGTCATGGATCATGGCTTTGAACGTATCATGGAACGTTAGCCATTCGGCGTAATTACCACTAAACTTTGGTAAGTCGATTTTTGGAAGTCTCATTGAAGATGGGACATTGCACTCAGTGTGAGAACTGGAACTCGTATTAACGGGTGCCGAGTTCTCTTCTAAACGGCCCAAATGATCTAAAATGTAGCTTTCAACTGCCTCAAAAGCTTCTAAAGCCGACTCGTATACGTTGTTGAGGACGTATGGAGTGGCTGCTAAATCCTGCGGCTCGTAACTCGCGCTGAATTTAATGTGACATTCCCGAATGTTGTCGTGGAAGTCGTTTGCGAGTTTCAATCGTTCCTCGAGATAACTAGAGGTGTAACGATTTGCTCCGCGTTTCTTAATATTAGTAAGAAGACACACGAGATCTTCTCGATATACCGCTACGCTTACGGCGTATTTTTTTTTAATTTGCCTTCTGCCATACTTGCTACGTACTAGGCGCTCTCCTAACCGAACCGAACGACCGAAATCAACCGTTGCTAGCGACCACCGAAGAACGCTTTGTATCTTCTTAACGCTTGCCGATACCTCAAGTTTGACTTGAGATCCGGCTCGAAGGACCAATTTGTGCGAGACTGTAACGACGGGCAAATCCCGATCTCACCAAATACAAAGAAACAAAACGGAGACTACCGGTGGTAACGTAGAACGTTCGGCTCGCTCGGACGGACAAGGGTAGGAGACGCTAATAAAGAAAAAGAAGCAACTTAATGAGGAACGTAATAATATATTTTTCAACAATAAATAAAAAACTTAATAGAAGAAGAAAGGCACTAATTCTCCGAGCGCGAGGCTCGTGCAATGAGTCCGAAAATACCCGAGAAAGACGCGCAAGGCGAGCTCCACTATGACGCGCGAGGCGAACTCCGGCTGGACCAGGCGCTAGGGCGCCTGGAAAGCCGGAGGGTTGGGAGCGAAAATGGGGCTAATCCCCGAAGGAAAGACAACCCGAGAACACCTCGAGTTGTCTCAGAGAGACTACAAAGTGCGAACACCGCACTAGGAAAAGGAAGCGAACTCTGCTTAAAGGAAGTGCGAACACCGCACTAGGAATAGGTATAACGCGAACACCGCGCTAGCTCTAAGATCACGAGAACGCCTCGTGGGATAAGGTTTGGATGGTTGTATTTACCAGACTTACCAGGGTAGCCTAAAAGCATACATAGAGTCCCCGTCTGAAGGGGCTCGGGTCGAGCGAGCGACTGCCTGGAACGGCAACGATCTCGCCGAAATCGTGCTCGGTGAGATCGCTGCGAGGTGGGAGACGCTGCGAGTGGGGACCAGCTCTGGGAGAGGGAGACTGTCCGGTGGGTCCCGGCTCAGCTCCGCTCCCCCCTTACCTTTCGCGATCGCGAACAGACAACTTTTGGGGTTTTCCACCAATCGTGTACTCAAAGCGAAGGAACTTCACGAATCCGATACGCCTGTGAAAATCATTAAAGTCAACATGATCCGCATAGAGTGTAATATAACTACTGGCTCGTACAGCAATGAACATCTAACACATACGATTCACGAATTTTCACCGAGAGTTCCGCCAGGATATAAAATATCGGAAACTCCACCGCAAATCATTTATCTACCAGTTGTTGCACGTGTCATAAACAATTTAACCTTACGCATTGTCGATCAGAACGGTCATCTCATAGACTTACGTGGAGAAGAGATAACAATTAGACTTCATGTAAGAGGGAAAAATGCTAATATATAATAGTGAGAATCGAGACGCGCGTAATCATTCGAGCGGTGATAGCGTTTCAAAAGGTGCGGAGATTTGCAACAGCAGCAGCAGCAGCGGAAAAAATAAACTCACTGTGGAAAACGCAAAATTTCTCAAATCTTTGGGATTCGTAATTGCCTATCGTAAACAATAAGAGAGAGAGAGAGAGAGAAGAAAAATGACCATCGTGGACGTACTGAACATTTCGAGAAAACCGATTTTCGACAATCGCATCACCAAATTGGAACTTCACGCTTACAATCCCTACTCCAGTACAGCACTCAATCACAACGATGAGATAAGAATACCGAAACAACAGCAAGATTTGTACACCCTACCGCATCAGAGTTTGCTCTACATCGAAGGCCGACTGGAAACGACGAATGCACCGGAAGATTATCCAATACACTTGGACAATAATTGCATGGCTTTCCTCTTTGACGAGATACGTTATGAGCTGAATGGTGTGGAAATAGATCGCTGTAGAAACGTCGGTATTACCACTACCATGAAAAACATTGTAAGCTTAACTCGAACTGGTAGAAGGTCTATGGGAACAACAGGATGGCTTTATGGAGATTTATATGTACCTGTAGCTGTAAATGGATCCACTCATTTCAATTATTGCATACCACTGCACATGCTTTTGGGTTTTTGCGAAGACTATCAACATATTGTAATAAATGCTCATCATGAATTAATTTTGATAAGGTCACGAACAGACTTTAACTCTCTGTTCACTGGAACGGCGAATGCCCTAGCACCAAATGTTCAAGCAAAAATTGTCTTGACAAAAGTCCAATGGCGCATGCCACACGTTTATCTCGAGGAGGTCACCAAACTCTCTCTCTTGCGAATTCTCGAGAGCGGTCGTGAAATCAGCATGGCTTTTCGCTCCTGGGATCTCTACGAATACCCCCTTCTACAGACGACAACGAAGCACACCTGGGCCGTGAAATCTACCACACAACTGGAGAAACCGCGATACGTCATCTTCGGTTTGCAGACCAACAGGAAAAATGATTTGAAACGGCACATGTCGGAATTTGATCATTGTAATGTAACAAATGTACGGTTATATCTAAATTCGGAAATTTATCCATATGAAAATTTAAATGTTGATTTTGACAAAAATTATCACGCCATCCTATACGATATGTACTGGAAATTCCGCTCATCGTATTACGATAAAGAAGACGGACATTCACCGTTATTGACACCATCGGAGTACATGAGGCGTGCACCAATCGTCATCATCGATTGCTCACGTCAAAACGAATCGATAAAAAGTGCCACAGTTGACATGAGAATCGAATTTGAATGTAAAGACAATGTGCCTCAAGACACTCAAGCATTCTGTCTTATCCTTCACGATCGTATCATAGAGTATAGTCCACTCACCAATGTAGTGCGAAAATTGTAACAATAACGAAAAAATATTTTATTAATCACACACATACATTGCATTGAATGAAGAAAAAATAAAAAAATTGTAATAATGTGTATTTATTGCATCATTTTTCTTACAATCCTTTTTTCCCCATCCCCTCACCTCATCAGTCGATCTTTATACGTTGATGGAATCAAGTTGTACCAGTATGGATCAGCTAATTATAAATTTGGAGGAAAAAGTGATCCAACGATTGTCTCCTCGTGATGGTTTGCGACGACAACAACAACGATCATTTACTCTATATCCGAAAAATCCATCAATATTAATTGTCGATCTCGTTCCAGCAGCAGTAGCTGCTCATTCTACCGAAAATTATCGTGATTTTCGTGAAAGGATATTAAAGAAAAAAATTTACGATAGAGATAATAATACTGCTTCAGTAATGCAACGACGACGACAACAATGTGATAAGGAAGATGAAATTTGTATTAGAGCGGCATTTCTTGAGCAGGAGAATATAAAACGTAGATACGAACTCGATGCTCTGAGAAATGAAATTTCTAAATGTCAATCTAATAAAATTATATTCTATAATAGCAGCGCGCAGTAGTAGTGAATAATATAAGCAGCAATAAATATCCTTACAAATTACTCAAAGCATCAATCTCCCTTGGAACGCAATGGATGCTCGCGTGAATTTTCTTCAATTATTGTTATCGCTTTTGTTTGTGATTGCTGCTGCTGCTGCTATAACAAGAGCAGTACAACAAATTAACCTAACCGAAGCCGTTGATTATCTACGACATTATGGTTATTTAATTGATAATGGTGGTGGTGGTGGTGGTGAAAAAGGTGATTATTCGAATTACAAAGTAACGGATGTGAATATACAAAATTCCGTGTCGTTGTTTCAAGAATACAATAAACTACCCGTGGACGGAATATTGAATCAAGAGACATTTGAGAGAATGCAAATACTCCGTTGTGGTAATGAAGACGATTTACTAAATTATGAATTCTCGATAAAAAAGTGGAATACCAATCATTTGACCTGGTGTTTCATTTCACCCAATTCCGAGTCCCTCGAAATGACGGGAAAAGCCTTTGCCCTTTGGGCACGACATTCTCCACTTACGTTTTCCGAACGTCGCGGTGATGAGGCCAACATCGTAATCTCCTACAAAAGTCGTGTTCATCGATTTGAAAAAATAAGTCACAAAAGTAAATGTGTGCGTGATTTTGATGGTCCAGGTCGAGTATTGGCTCACGCTTTCAATCCACATGCTCAGGGAAATACAACGGGAATTCACATGGAGGAAGACGAGAATTGGTTCATGGGAGATGGTATTCCTCCTGATGAAAATCAAATTAGTTTTCTCGCCGTATTGGTGCATGAAATAGGACACGCTATTGGTCTGGCACATAGCACCGATGTAAATGCCATCATGTACGCATTGTACAACACGCTTCCAAGTGTCAATGGAACCATCGACTTGGCCTTGGATGATATTCTTGGAATTCAAAATCTCTATGGAACAAAGAGATCATCGGGCATCGTGGAAACAACGACAAACAGGCGAATCATTCACTTATCAACTACCACCACCACTCCCGCTGCTAGGACTCCTAGGAAATTTGCACCTGATGTCGAAGGATCAAAGATAGATTTGTGTAAATTTAAATACATCGATGGACTATTGATTGTAAATAAGCGAATGTACATATTCTATAGGAAATGGGTGTGGCCCATGAACGTTGGTGCGAAAGACTATGAAAAACCACAACTCATTAGAAATTGGCTAACGTTTTTACCCGATAATTTTACGAGAATAACAGCTATATATCAATCACCCGTGAATGATGATATTGTATTGTTTGTTAAAAATCAAATTTACAAAATGAAATTTCCAAGTTTAGAGCTAATCGGAGGTTGGCCAAAACCCATAACTGCGTACAAACTTCCAGCCACTGCGAGTAAAATACGTGGAGTCGTTAATACCTACACGGGACGAACGCTAATCTTCTATAATGATAATTACTACGCGGAATTTGACGAATGTCTTCAACGACCAAAAAAATACGGTATAGTTTCCACGGATTTTCATGGTTTACCCGGGAGAATAACAAGCGCATTTAGATACACCAATGGAATGCTCTACTTCTTCGACCGAACAAACTTCTACGAATATAACGAATTTTCAAACACCATGGTTAGATCGGGAAAATTCGATTTCACTCTATTTGGCATTGAATGTGCGAATGAGGGTATTTTACAACAACTGAAAAATCTATTGTCTCGGTTGTCAGTTGTCGCTGATAATTACGAGCAAGATAAAGATGAAGAAAATTATGAATAATACGTCGAGAACAAATAAAAAAATGTAATTCTCTATGTAATAAAAATGCAATAAAGAAAAGACAAAAAATAATATCTCTGTCTCTCTCATTACACCTTCCTCCAAGTTTACGTCATCATCATCATCATCCGAGGCTAAACAAGATCCGACGTGTCCAACATCCGCCCACTCAAATCTTACTTCAAGTTCATGTGTCATCAATCACCATCGACGGAGGAAAACCACATCCGCCATTGACTTCGAAAAAAAAAAAATCACATCCGCCCGCTATGCCGTCAATACGTCCGAAAAAACCTCAACCCCCCCTCATCCACAAACCCCCACAATAAAACGTTACGTCAATTCAACA
Source organism: Gasteruption jaculator (assembly GCA_949825005.1). Lineage (NCBI taxonomy): Eukaryota > Metazoa > Arthropoda > Insecta > Hymenoptera > Gasteruptiidae > Gasteruption > Gasteruption jaculator. The sequence continues at coordinate 3,937,635 of OX463772.1, read as the reverse complement.
AAACCCCACCCCCAAACCAAAAACCCCCCACCCACAAACCACCAATCAAAAAACCCCCATCCACAAACCACCAATCAATAACCCCCCACCCACAAACCCCCACCCACGACCCCCCACCCACAAACCCCCACCCACGACCCCCACCCACAAACCCCCACCCACGACCCCCCACCCACGACCCCCCACCACGACCCCCACCCACCACCCCCACCCAAACACGCCCACTTCCTCCTCCGCGCAGCCCCCCCCCCCCCCCTCCCCTCAGAGCACCTGGGTTAGAAACGGCATACCTATACTACTTCTATATGTACTATTTTTGTTTTTTCGTCGTTTATTTTCAGTTTAACGTTATGACGGTCTGTTATTTCCAAAATTTCGTACGGTCCTACATATTCACTGTCGAATTTCGTTTTTCGTGGTTCTCAAAGTAGAAATACTAATTGTCCTACTTTGAACTCTGGGTTTTTAACATTCTTTTTGTCGTAGTAAAATTTCGTTTTTTGTTTCGATTTCTCTATTATCTTAACAGCGTCCGTTTTTAAGTCCTTTAGTTCTCTAATTAACTGTACCAAATAGTCTTCGTATGAAATAATTTTGTCGTCCGGAGGAAATTCTGAAGGAATTCTAGGCTTTTTACCAAAAATCAATTCAAATGGTGTAAATCCTGTAGATTCATGGATACTGGAATTGTATGAATACATGGTGAACGGTAGCCACTCGTCCCATTCGCGATTTTCGTCTATGAAGTTTCTTAAATATTCTTTCAGTGTGTGGTGGCTTCTTTCTAATGTTCCATTTGATTGTGCGTGATACGCTGTCGTTGTGTATTGTTTAATTTTGAATATGTCTGCAAATTCCTGTAGGGTTTCAGACATGAAATTTCGTCCTTGGTCTGATAACATTGTCTTTGGCGGTCCGTAAGTACAGATAAATGTACTGGCTAATGCTTTAGCTACGTCAGTAGCTGTAATATTTTTTAAAGGTACGCCAATTGCATATTTGCTAAGTAGGTCTATTATTGTTAAAATGTATACGTTTTCTGTTTTTGTTTTTAGTAACGGTCCGAAAATGTCAATAGCTATTTTGTCGAAAGCGTGTATCTGTTATTAGCATCGGTGCTTTGTTTTTTACTCTTACCAATTTATTTTTCTGATAAGTTTCACAGTATTTTATAAAATTTTGAATGTCTGTTTTCATTCCGATCCAGTAATAGTCAAGTAAGATTCTGTAATATGTTTTGGTGATTCCTTTGTGACCTCCAATAGCCGAAGAATGATATTCTTTAATAATTTGTGCTCTGTCCTGTGTAGCTGGAATGTTTAATGTTCTTTCGCAAAGTATCATTTCTATTTCTGAATTTATCGTCATTAGTCGCAAGTACGTTTGAACATTTCCCCAAGATGCGTCACTCATCATTTCACCGTCTTTTTGAATTGAGCATGAACAGATTTGCAGTTTTTCTAGTTCTGTTAAAAAGGATTCCAGGCATTTTTTAATATTTGGTAGCATTATATCGTCCGAAAAGTGTTGCTTGCAAATTAGTCCAAAATACGTCTTTGTACCTTTACGAGTCGTTATTACTGTTCCAATTGTCGGTTTCTGTTTCAATAAATTAATTTGTTTCATGTTTGCTTTCTCTGCCAAAGCTTTTTCTGTTTTTGTATTGAAGGAACAGTCAGCTGACATAAAGAATGCTATATTTCTTCTTTCTGAAATTACGTTTGACTGCCTAATTTTTATATTATTGTTAACCGTAATGTCTTCTGTAATTTTCGTTCTACTTCTTGTTTCCATTGGTTCCTGTGACAATTTCGTCGTTTTTCTGTGGTACGAAGTTGGTTGATAATCTTTGTCCGATATGTCCATAACCAAAAGGTTATCTTTATTTGTTAATCGCGTCGTTTTCGCTGTATGTTTATCTGGAGAGCGAAAATTTGGGGTTACTTCTGGTGTCAGAGTTTCTTCTGTTAGTTTTTCTTGACACCTGAATGTTGGAGTCGGCGTTTTTTCAGTTTGAATTTCTGGGGATCTAAAGGTTGGAGTTACTGGAGAATTATAGTCCTGGTTTTTTGGAGTTTTGTTTGTTCGCAACAATATTTCTTCCATCTTCTTTATTGGATCCTCAGCGCGAATTCTTGGCGGGCTGGCACCTATTTCGGCGAATTTCAGTTCCCGGTCACTTACTTTAAATAATTTTATTTCATTTAGGCTCTTTTCATCGGCCATTAGTGACGTGGATTTCGATATCCTAAGACAGGGGACCGTGACCCCTGCCACGTCACTTCTTATCACCTGAAAATCTTATAAAAAGAGAGGAATTCAGGTCGCAGGCGCCAGGTGCAATGCACCGCGTCGACCAGCTCATGTCGCGAGAATGGTAGAGGGGAGGGTTGGTTAGAAAACTGCACGAAGAAAAATAAATGAAAATAAATATATTCAATAAAAAAAAGACATCCGTTAGAATAATAATAATAAAAAAAGACTATAAAATGCAAAAAAAGAACTAAGCAAAAAAAAGAACTAGAAGGGGGCGAAGTCCTGTCGGCCCCTTCGACACAGCTGGGGTCGAGCACGCAATGGGAGCTCGCTCAGAGAGGGCCACCCGCAAGACTTGGGTGGCTCAATCTCTGAGCTCGCTCGAATTCGTTTCAATAAAAAAAAATATAGCCGTGGGGGGACTCACGATGACTCCCAGGTCGCCGGAACTCCTGCGTTTTCCCTCCTCGAGTTCTCGGTCTCGGCTCCGATACGGCTCTCTCGTTCTCTCTCTCTCTCTCTCTCGGTGCCGTTCTCGGCTGTCGTTTTCGCTCGTTTCGGATTGCGAAGCGTCTCGATTGGCGTCCAGCACAGAAGTGCAGGCTCCGATGTCGTCTCCGGCGTCTTCCGTCTAGTGGGGGGGCTTCGTGTCTCCTCATTGACTGCGAGGGGTCACGTGCACCCCACGAATCGGTCGACGATCTCTGGATCGAAGGAAACTCCATGCTCCTTTCGAATTCGTATCGAGGACGATTCCCGTAACCTGCGGGAAATCGTTCCTCGATTTGTGGTTCTCGGCCGGGGCCTGGATGACTCCCTGGAATGATCCCCGGCCGGTATCGATGCTCGATACAGCGTCGTAGATGACCATCGTGGTTCTTCTTCGCTGATGACGTCATTCCTCAGTCGCTTCGGTTACGGAGCTCCCACGTGCTCGAAACGGTAATTCGTATCGGTAGCGACGGATGTCGCGACGTGTCTCATAATCGCCGAACTTCGCCCCTTCGAACGATCGCTCTTATCGATCTCGCGATTCTTATCCTAAACCTATTCCTTAATAGATGTCGCAATATACATGATTTGATGAATAATATACATGATTCGATTTCGCTCTTACACCGCGGATCAACTTAACCTAAGAGTTTGTTGACTTCCGTGTTGGACTATCATTCGATCGATCCATGCTGATCGATCGATACGTAAATGTATTTATTAATCAGGAGTCGCGAACGAGGAAAGAAAACGGTTTTTCGGAGTCCAGGACTTTTGTGACAGAGAATCCGTGTTTTCTATCACACATTTTATTATTATTTCTTTTTATATTTATTTTTGGGTTGACCCTTTTTCCTTTTATTACCGGTTCGTGTATCTCTGCCCGTGTTTTGATTTTTGGCGCTTGTTCATCCTCTGAAGAATCTTCTTTTTCTTCTATATCTTCTTTTCTTGTTGCTTCTTTTCCCTTGCTTGTCTCCTTTAATTCCAATTGTTGCAGAAATTCTTTCTTTTCCTTTGTATTTTCTTTTCTTTTTAGTTTTAATCTTTTCAATGGTTTCTGTTTTCTTGTTATTGTTATTTGTGTGTCTTCTGTTCCTTTTTTGACTTCCCATTCGTCACTGGATTCGATGTCCGTATTATCAATTTCCCAAATTTCTTGGTCCGTGGTGTCACTAAAGTTTGACGAGGTATTGGATTCGGCAGCTAATTTCGGTCTCTTTTGGTCCCGTTCCGAGTCCATAGAGTCGTCCACATGTGGTCTCGTTTGAGGTTGATGACATTCTTTAATTCGCTTTTCTTCGTTACCAGTTGTTTCGTCAGTGTAGACTTCTCTGCTTCTAATAGGCATAACGGATGCTGTTGTCGGATTTCGTGAAAGTGCGTCTGCTACGTAATTTAGTTTACCTGGTTTATGTGAAATATCGAATTCGTAAACGTTGAGTATTGTCTGCCAGCGTCTAAGTTATTGTGGAGGATTCTTCTTGCTGGTCAAATATGTTATCGCTCTGTTGTCTGTTATTAATGTAAATTTGTTGCCATAAAGGTACGGTCGAAAATTATCTATAGCTTGTACAATCGCAAAAAGTTCTTTTTTCGTCGTGTCATAATTTAATTCGGTTTTCTTGAAACTTTTTGAAAAATATGCTATTGGATGATCAAAGTTGTCGTGTTCTTGACTAAGACCTGCTCTCATAGCATAATCTGAAGCGTCCGTTGTTAATTTAAATGGTTTCTTAAATTCCGGAAATTTTAGTATTGGTTTCTTTACGATTATGTTACGTAGTGTGTCAAAAGCGTCCTGTTGTGTATCAGTCCACTGGAATTTTACGTTACTTTTTAGTAGTTGGTTCAGACAATGAATAATTTTTGCGTAATTTTGTATAAATCGTCGATAATAGCCAGTCTGACCCAGGAACTGTTTCACTTGTTTTGCTGACTTAGGCACTGGAAACTCCGTAATTGCTGTTATTACGTCCGTATTTGGTTGTACACCGTGTTTCGTAATTTTGTGGCCTAAATATATGACTTCTTCACTTAAGAATTGGCATTTGTCCGTTTGCAATGTCAATCCTGCATCTGATAGTCTTTTTGCTAGACGTTGGAATTTCTTTTTGTGTTCTTCCAAGTCTTTTGCGTATATGGCTATATCATCCAGATATACAAATAGATCAGTTCCTTGCAACCCAGACAGCACAACATCCATAAGGCGCTGAAAAGTCGCCGGAGAGTTTTTCAATCCAAATGGCATACGATTAAATTCGTAATGTCCATTCGGTGTTGAAAATGCTGTCTTATGTCGGTCTTTCGGACTCATTTCTATCTAATGGAAGCCAGATGCGAGATCTAAAGTCGTAAAATAGCGCGCATTACCTAATTGGTCTAGGATATCCGTTATGTTTGGCAACGGATATGCATCACTGACAGTTTTGTCGTTTAATCCACGGAAATCGATTACCATCCGCCATCTTTTATTCCCTTTTAAATCGGGTTTTTTGGGAACTACCCATACTGGTGAATTGTAGGGTGATGTAGATGGTTCAAGAATTCCTTTTTCTAATAGATCATCAACCTGCTTTTTAATTTCTGTCTTGTGTACCAAAGGAAATCTGTATTGTTTTGTATTTATTGGTTTTTCGTCTGTCGTATAAATTTCGTGCTGGATACACGAAGTGTGTCCTAGCATGTCTCCGGGTAAATAAAATAAATTTGGAAATTCCGAAACTAGGTCTAATACATGTTTACGTTCGTTGTTTTTCAAATGTTCGAGATTTAGTGATGCTTCTAATAATTTAATTCTGTCTTGTTTTAATTTTGTTGCATTTACGCAAAAAATGTCAAAAGTCTTACTATTGTTAATGTCAGTATTTTCGAAGTTCTTTAAATAACCATGTCTTTTCATTTCGTCTGGTACTATTATTTGTTCGACAGGCTGAAGTTCCACTATCGGAATTTCAAAGTCTCCAGTGTTGAGTTTGTGTTAATTGCGCGTAGGTAGGCGATTCCGTCATTATTTGTCACTAATGCATTTCCTAAAAATATTCCCTTATTGTTTTGTATTTGGGGAATATATCCTTCTTTTACTTTTGAATTTATAATCCGAATTGGAATTTGTTTTAAAATACGCGGTGCCAAAACGATTTTTTCGGACTCTGTGAATGGGATTCTCGACCCATTGATTTTCAAACATTGTTCAGCATATGACAATTCTACCATGTTTTCACGGAAGAATTCGTCACCCAACATGCCGTCTGCTGGTATCGGAAAATTATCCGGATCAATATGAAAAAGTGCCAGTTTTGAGGCTATTTTTAAAATGCACCTGCCTAATGTTTGAACCTTGCCTTCAGTGATACCGGTCAATTCGTAAATTTGTGTGGGAAACGTCATGACATCCGGTTTGAGCTTACTTTCTTTTATTAAGTTTACTTGAGCTCCAGAATCCAGAAGGAACTTTGCTTAATTATTTTTTAAAGTTATTGAATCGATAATTATAGATGCAGGTTGGTGATAGGAATATTTGCTGTAATTTACCTTAAAACTTCGAATGGGTTTTCCCGCGAAGCCCATTCCAAGTTTTTTAGCGTTTTTCCGATTTCTTCCGCTGTCAACTCACCATTAATTGAGTTTTTCCTGCTATTTTGTTTGCTATTTGTATTAATTATTTCGCGCGAATTTGATCTACTGTTGCTACTGTCATGTTCATCTCGGGGATCTTTGCCGAAATATTTATTTCGATTGGTGGTAAGGAATTCTAGTAATCTGTTTCGTTCACTTTGTGAAATTCTGTCTCGGGAATTATCTCGTCTATCTCGAGAATTATCTCGTCTGTCTTGTGAATTACTACGCGAATTACTACGTCAATTGTTTCGTCTGTCTTGAAATCTATTTGTCTCTTCAATCGTCACGTTTATTCCAGTGGCGATAATTATTAAATCCTCCACGATGGTTATTAAATGTATCGGAGGAGTAGTTTTGTCTTGTGTGGGACTCGTATCTACTATTTCTTCGTTGTTTATATCTTTGTAGGGACCAACAATTTTCCGTTTCGTGTCCTGTTTTATCGCAAAATGCACATAATTTTGTTTTTACCTTGTGTTGTTTACTGTCTGTGTCGGTTGAGGGATGTGTTTCTGTAAATCTTACTTTTAATGTTTCAAATGTCGAATTGTTTTTAGATAATTGTAATTTCCGTCTTTTTTCCAATTCTTTTTCAATTGCAAATGCTTTATCCGTTGGAATATCGAATATTTCAGGATTTTCGCTTACAATTAAATTATAAATATCTTCGTGTAAACCGCGGATAAACGTCTTTTTTGCTAATTCTCTCATTTCTGTAATACGTGCTGTTAATAATTCTTCGTCTACTCTTCTATTGTACATTTGTTGTAGTCTGCCTAAAATTCGTTTAAGTATTTTTTGTATTCGGTGTGTGTAATTTAATACGTTTTCATTGTAATTTTGTCTAGAACTTTTTAATTCTATTTCAAGGTCGGATAATTCTAAATTTTCACTAAATACTTTTTTAAGATCGTTTAATAATTCCGATATAGCATTTTAATTTTTGTTAAAAATTTGCTGTCTCGCGCTTCCGGTTAATTTTAAAGGTAATACTTTAATGAGTTTCGTCCTGTCAGTTATTGAGAGAATTGATTGGGCCGCCTCGCAAATTTCGCAAAAGTCTTCAACAGGCATATTATACCCGTCAAATGAGGGAATATATCCATTCACATCTTTGAAATTAATTGTGGATGTTGGCATATGTACCTCGCGTACAGGTAAATTTTGAGCTTCATTTTCCATTTTGCGTGATTTTTAGTAAAAATTTCAAGGTAAATGTCACGAAAATAATTCTGTTTTGTGTTGTTACGTCCTAAGACCAGAGAAGCGCTCCCTTTTTACGGAACAAGGTAGCGTTGTGTTCCCAGGGATAGGAGCATGCGTCAAGACGGGAGGCGTAAAATAAGAGACATTGGTTAGATAAAAAAAAGGAAATTATAATATTTATTCAAAAGAAAAGTTGAGACATACAAAAGAATTTAGTCTAATTCCTCGTCTGATCCTAGACATCTTTTTATCCTTGATCTTACTTTTTCTTTATAAAAAAGATGTCTAGGATCTCTTTTTGAAATTTTTTTAAAGTGGGGAAAATCCTCAAAGTATTCAATCCTTCTGAGATTCCTTTTCCTCCGTAAAATAACAGCCGTGGCCCTTTCACTCAGAATAATTGGCCTTGGAGGTGAGGGAGAAAAAGGCGAAATTGGTTCCGGAATGAATGTAAGTTTTCGGATCCTTTCCAGCAATTCTGTAACTGGGAGCTTGAGCAACTGCTCTTCTTCTCCCAATAGTTGATGTTGTTGTTGTTGTTGATGTTGCTCGTCGTTTGCCCCCTTTTGATATCGACGACTTTGTAATTCTTTAATTTTAATTTCTAGCTCTACCCGGTCCTCAGGAGTGAGAGAGGGGTCTGCGGCCTCTTTTTTTAATTTGGCGATTTGTTTATTCACCAATTTCCTCTTTAGAGAGTGCCTGGCCACTAAAAAATAATTAAACGTTTGATAAAAGAACTAATAGTTTCAAGAAAATATATATATATTTTAAAGATAAAAGACTCAAATCTCGGTAGATCAGTTACCAATCATCCGAGGAAGGGAGGGATCTAGTAAGAGGTCAGTGACCAACCAATTTACTAGATTTTGAGGAAAGATCTCAAAATCAGTGACCAATTTCGAGATCTTGGGAGGGTAAGACATAGGAGATCAGTTACCAATCTCCAGGTCTTGGGAAAATTTTGGGAAAAATGATCAAGGACTTACTCTCAACAAACTTGATCTTTGTAGTTAAAACTTTGAATTTTATTTCCTTTAAACTGGGATGTTTCTTCTACTATGGAAGGCGAGTAAGTGAGGATACATGAAAATTTCAGCCCTTATATATCCAAAATTTTGTCCTTTTTCTCTGTCGTTCTTGTATAGCCTAAATTCTATTTGTCTCTTATTACTATGTCTATCTTTATTTTAAACGGACATTGTCTTTTGTTTCTCTGTCTAGTTTACTATCTTTGTTGAAAAGAAAATTTTCTCTCTTTAGTTTTTGTATATGTCCTATGACTTTTACGAGCTGCTTGAGGATATGCAGTATTGGAAAATGCATGTTCTCTTTCTCTCTCTAACACGTTGGGTTAGTCCCTTGGCTCAAGTGTCTACCACGCGGAGGGCATGGGCCTCTCTGTATCGAACTCTATATAAAAAAAAAGTGTCATCTCGGTACGGAAATTCCGTACTGTCAGAAATGCGAAAAACTTGGTATTGGTGTCAGGACGTAACAGTGTTTTATTATTATTATTTTTACTGTTTTATTTATTAATTTTTTTTTCCATAAAAATTTAATCTTAAGAATTTTAAAATTCAAAACAAAAGTGTAAATTCAAAGTCGAAATTCGGAAAATGTCAAAATAAACAAAAATCAAGTCAAATAACTCGAAATCTAGTAATTTCAGAATTAAAAAAAGGTCAAATTCAATAAAGTCACAATTCACAAACGTCAAAATTAAAGAAAAAATCAAAAGTGAAAAATGAAAGAGTCAAAGAAAATGAAATATCAATATCGTTTTTCCAGTACCACTCTGTATATTGTATATTAGCGTAAGACAAAGCAGCATGCATCAATAAATTAGCATTCAAGTTCTTTGGGGTGTCAAGTTACTTCTTATCTTTATCGTTTTTTATGCTTGACTCTACTGAAGTTCTTTTATGAATTTAATTTTAAGGTTTCGTTTTGTAATATAATTAACAGAAAACTGTGTAATTTTTGTTCTCTAATTTTTATTTTATTTTATTTCATTTTTTGTAAATATTGCTTTTAGGGTTTTTTAGGTTTGAAAAGAAGAGAAGAGAGAAAAAAAAAGTTACAAAACTTTGACAATCAAAGAACTTGATTTTTAAATTTACTCATGCAGTACAATAATTGTACTTACTGAAATAACAGTATGTACTTCATCTGTAAAAATTTTGTTTTGTCCTTTGAATTATGTATATTCTTCTTGTCGTTGTCCTTTTGGATTACGTATATTGTCCTTGAATTTCGTATTATGTCCTTGTCCTTTTGAATTTTGTTGTTTTTGTAGTCGTCCGTCTCTTGGTCTCTTCTTTTTTCTTTTTTATACTGTCTTTTTGTTTGTTTTGCACACTGTCCTTATTTATTTTTTTTCCCACCTTTATTTCACATTTAAAAAAAAATTTTTATTTTTTTTTGTCCTCCACTTTTTTTTACCTTTTCACTGTTCGTTTATGTAATCGTCTGTTAAATTTGTACTTCATTGTTTTTTTTGTTTTTGTATACAATGTTAATTTGTTAATTTGTCTGTTAAAATTTGTTGTTATTCACTTTGTTCTCTTTTTTTTATAATATCCCGTATCTGTTTTTCTTTTATTATGTTTTACTAAAATTTCTTATTTCGATACCACCGCTGCCACCATTTAACGTGGGTTAATCGATCAAGCGTAGCGTGGCGCGCGTCGCGAGCGTCGAAGCAGGAGTGACCCGACGACGGGACTCAGGGTGATAAGAAGGCCCGTCCAAAAGTGCTGGTATCAGCAATAAGGGCCTCTTAGCAACACTGAGTGCTGACGCCTAAAAGATCCGGCACGTTGACGATCAACGTGACAGGATACTCGGATGTCCGAGAAGTATCGGGTATGCGATACTTCCGTTGCCGACGTGACAGACTTATCAAAAAATTATGTAAACAAGTGGCATCACATATATATGGACAATTTCTACAATAGTGTAGATTTGACAAGAAAATTACTTTTACATAAAATTAGGGTGTGCGGAACAATTAGAGTACATCGAGGTTTACCAGAATTTAAAAAAAAACTAAACTGAAAGTAATGGAAACCAAGTTTACTCGTCAGGATGAAATATTGCTACAACTTTATAAAACTACTAAAAAAAGGTACGTTAGAATGATATCAACAATTCATAACGCAAATTTATGTGACATCGGGAAAAAAGATAAAAAAAATAATGCAATATTGAAGCCAAAATGCATTATTGACTATAATCGGTACATGAAAGGGATAGATCGGGCGGACCAGTACTTGAGCTACTATCCTCTTCATAGAAAAATAAAAAAATTGACAAAGAAACTTTCTTTATATTTAATAAACTGTGCTTTATTTAACTCCTTTCGTGTATATGAACATTTGAATATCGATTCCATTCGAAAATTAGATTACCACGTTTTTTTAAGTCAATTAGCAAGTGACTGGATTAAAACTAACGATAGTAATCCTGCTAGATACGGCGTCGTTCGTGCCGATCCAATTGATAGATTATCCGGAGGAATAAAACATCAATCAATTAAAATATCAGAAATAAAAAAGGGTGTACGAAGGAGTTGTCGTGTTTGCTATGCAAATGGAGTTAGAAAACCAACATATTTTATGTGTAAGATTTGCAAAATACTATTACATGTAGGTAATTGCTTTAATAACAATCATACAAACAAGAAATATTAAATTTATTGTTAAATCTTAGTAAAATTTCTTGTATTAAATGTATTGTTCTTAATGTTGTTGTTTTTTTTGTCTTAAGTGTTTATTTGTACACGTTGAATTATTTCGTGAATTGACGTGAAGTTTCTTTTAATTAAATCTTCAAAAATACTGCCGGCCCCTGGCGACGTTTGATTGCGTAGACGTGCGGACAGTAAAGTGTTAATATGGTAATAGATTTTATTTAAATACAAAGATTTATATTACATCACGAAATATAATTAACTGCAAAATATATATGCGTAGGAATGTAGCACAATTCTATAATAAAGAAGTTTGTAGGTAAGGTAGTGTTACGTCTACAGTTGGGGTTTCGAATGGTAATTCGAGAGCAACTTAAGACTTGGCTTCCATTTTTGGATCGATAGCGAAATATCGATCCAGGGATAGGAAATGGTCGGAATCAAACAATTGGTAGGCCTGTTGAGTTCTGTATATAAACATGTATTTACAAAATAAACGTTCTAGGGTTCGATACACAAAAAAGGATAGTTTCAAGGTTCTTCTCCCTTTTCCTTAAAACTCAAAATGATCGAGAATACAATATTCGTCGTTTGTTCCTAAATGGTCCTTGAAGTATGCCACCGTGTAATAACGGGTGACTCCCCCCTTTATCCGGAACCGGATCCGATCCAACCCGGAGGCGTTCAGCAACCTGAAAAGGCTTCTCCTCAACAAGGTCCCCCGTTTTATACGAATCTCGTAATGGGAGATCTCGGAGAGTTCGTCCTCCTCAAAGTTTCTGTTTCCCGGAGTGGGAGGGGGCCCAGGAAAAATTTTATAATGCCTGTCCTCGGGATAGAGGGTGTTGTAGGAAGGGGGTGGAATGCTGGGACCGGAAGTTGAGGTGGAGGTGGAAGCAGAGGTGGAAGCGGAAGTGGAAGGAACTGGGGGAGTTGGAGTAATAATGGGGACCAAGGATGGAGTAAGGGGGATTCGAACTAGGATGGGAGCTGGACCTGGATTTGGGAGGGGAGAAGGGGTGGAAACGGAAACAGAGACAGGAGCAGATGGGGAACCGGAAGTAGGAACAGGGGTAGAAGCGGAGATAGGAGCAGGGATGGAGACGGAAACAGAGGCAGGAGCAGATGGGGAACCGGAAGTAGGAACAGGGGTAGAAGCGGAGATAGGAGCGGGGGTGGAGACGGAAACAGAGGCAGGAGCAGATGGGGAATCGGAAGTAGGAACAGGGGTAGAAGCAGAGATAGGAGCAGGTTTGGGAGCGACACGACGGATAGGGGACGGGACCCTTCCCACTACCAGGACCTCCTGGATCGAGTCGTCCGACTCCAAAATCGGGGGGGAGGCCCGCAACTGGGGGGGCGGATTAGCTCCAGGACCCCGTTGTTCTGCGCCCTCTGGTGTTCGGTCGGGGATGGCCACGAATCCCCTTCTCTGGAGCCACGCTGCTCTCCTCTTGGCTGAGCGGTCTGTTTGGGAGGGCCGTTTCCCCTTTTGTGGCACTAAAGAGGGGGTAAACGGTAATCTATTTATTAGGGTTGAATGGTTGGGAGCGAGAAAGACAGAAGTTGCGATGCCGGTTGATCCAAAGAATGAGACTACGAGAGAAAACAACTAGACGAACCAAAAACCAAGGGAGTTAGATCAGAAACCCAGAGGAAAAGAAGAGAACAAGAGCAGTTAATAGTTCCTGAAAAATAGAAACGAGCATGCCAAAAGAGATAGAAATAAAATAACAGTAATCGGACTAATCGGTTGTGAGATGAAAGAAGAAAAAAAAAAAAGAAAGAAAAAGTAAAAAGGGGGGGGGGGAAGAAAGGTACGCCTAAAGGTTCCTGAAAGTAGAGGTAGAGTGGGGAGTGCACAACTGATAATTTTAGACTGTTTGCTCGGAAATAGGAAGGAACGAACGAACCGGAAGTTCCAGGCTGTTCGGTGAAAATTAGGAATGGGATAGCGAGGGGGGGCCAACCGGAAATTCCAGGCTGTTTGCTCGGAAATGGAAATAGAATAGGGAGCGCGCAACCGGTAATTCCAGGCTGTTTGCTCAGAAATAGAAATAGAAATAGAATAGAAAGCGCGCAACCGGTAATTCCAGGCTGTTTGCTCAGAAAATGGAAATAGAATGGGGAGCGCACAACCGGTAATTCCAGGCTGTTTGCTCAGAAAATAGAAATAGAAATAGAGAGCGCGCAACCGGTAATTCCAGGCTGTTTGCTCAAAAATAGAAATAGAAATAGAAATAGAATAGAAAGCGCGCAACCGGTAATTCCAGGCTGTTTGCTTAGAAATAGAAAAAGAATAGAGAGCGCGCAACCGGTAATTCCAGGGTGTTTGCTCAAGAATAGAAATAGAAATAGAATAGAAAGCGCGCAACCGGTAATTCCAGACTGTTTGCTTCAGAAATAGAAATAGAATAGGGAGCGCACAACCGGCAATTCCAGGCTGTTTGCTCAGAAAATAGAAATAGAAATAGAGAGCGCGCAACCGGTAGTTCCAGGCTGTTTGCTCGGAAAGGGGAAATAGAATAAAGAGCGCGCAACCGGTAATTCCTGGCTGTTTGCTCAGAAATAGAAATAGAAATAAAATAGAGAGCGCACAACCGGTAGTTCCAGGCTGTTTGCTTGGGAATGGAAAGGAACGAACGAACCGGAAGTTCCAGGCTGTTCGGTCAAGGTTAGGAATGGAATAGCGAGCGCACAACCGGTGATTCCAGGCTGTTTGCTCAGAAATAGAATAGATCAAAATAAGAAACAAACGGAATAAATGCTGAAATTGGGTTAATATATATATGTGTTATAGAAATAGGCGCAGTATTCAAATAGGATTAGTATCAGAAATAAGGGTAGGAATAAGATTAATATTGAACCAGATTAGAATTGAATTAGTATTTGAAACAATAATATGATTGACGATTGAAATAAAATTAGAGATTAAATTGATGTGAAAAATGGCAAGATGATTGGTAATAAAAATCGAAATAGAAATAAAGTTCGGATTAGTGTTAGAAATTGAAATGAAGGCAGTGTTAGGGATAAATTTGGTATTTCAAGACAGAAATAGAAATTGAAATTGAATTAATAGTCGTTGTGGTAGTGGGGTAGAGGTTGGGGAATAGTTTTGAGGTGGTAGTTGAACTAGTAGCAGAAATAGTGGTTGAAATAGTAGTAGAAATAATAATTGAAATAGTAGTTGAAATAGTAGAAATAATAATTGAAATAGTAGTTGAAATAGTAGTAGAAATAATAATTGAAATAGTGGTTGAAATAGTAGAAATAATAATTGAAATAGTAGTTGAAATAGTAGTAGAAATAATAATCGAAATGGTAGTTGAAATAGTAGCAGAAATAGTAGTTGAAACAACAGTTGAAATAGTAGTTGAAATAGTACCAGAAATAGCAGTAGAAACAGTAGTTGAAATAGTAGAAATTTCTTTGGGATAGTAGCTGACTCACGAATAATTCCCGAAATAGAAATTTAAAAATGGAAATAGGAATCAGAATCGAGAAAGATAATCGAGCTAGTAGGGGAAAACCTTCACTTACTTTTTGAGTCTGGCTGCTGGTACCGTTGATTTTGGAGACCGGAGACGGGTGATCCGATCGGAGCTAGTTCGGTTGGAGCTGCTTTGATTGGACCTGGTTTGATTGGACCTGGTTGCCGGTCGCCTTGGATGATAGTCAGGTTCTCGTAACGGGAGTGCAGGTTTTTTCGAAATAACTTTTGCGGACACCGAATAAAGTTTCTTTTTCCAAAGTTTATTTATTTATTAAAACTCAACTCTTAGATTAGAGGTTCGAATTCGAAAGAACAAAAATGTTTTAACTTCGCACAACGCACTGATTCACAACCGACTTCCGCGGATTTGCAAGTTTGGTTCTACTGCCCAAAGGATCTGGTGATCGAATGTGTCGAACTGTCTTTTCATCGTCATAATTTCGCTTAGGTTTTGGGCTACTCCTCTCCAAAAGAGATCACCCATCGTTCCTTATTGGACAACCTAATCTTTGGTTTTTCTCATTGGGCCCCAGCTAAGGGGTAGGGATTTACAATAGGATTCCTTATAATTTCCTTGGAATCCTTCTGGTGGGGGTTTTGCAACCAACTGATAATTCGCCAAGTGACATCTCAACTTTATGGGTTTATTAAGTTTATAGTTCAGAAAGTTTCGGGTTTCTACCGAGAAATTTTCCAGACTCAATCCACGTGGCGGTCATGTGGATATTATTGTGCTAAGAACAAAGAGAGAGGAGAGAAAAAAAAAAGGATCCTCTCATTGTTCGCCTCCTGGTTTCATTTGTTATGACTTCTCCACAGATTTCTCGAGAAGCCGTCGGCATCCTTATCTATTGAGACAAATTCTATTCAAGATTCGACGAGTGTTACGTATACGTAACAGTAGATTATTAATTCATAAAAGACCTGAAATTTCTGGTATAAAAGAATATTATATATTTTTAACTATTTTGAATTGACATTTGAATGTTATTGATTAACTAATTCTTTATATTTATTAGAAGCAATAGTTTAACTTTTACCATAATTGAAAAGATCAATACTTTTTTTAGCCATTTAATAATATAAATTTCGTATTATCAAGATTAATTAATTTATTATTTTTTGTTTATTCATTTCTTAAATATTTTTAAAGAATTTCTTTCTACAACAATTGGTATGAATCTATAGTTGCGTGCAATGTCTGCATTACGGGGATGGTCAATGTAGAGGGCGCGGAATTATAAAAGGCACAGAATTACGGAGACTCAGAAACATAGTTGCGGAGACCCCGATCCTGTAAAGTGTAAAAGAACAATTACGCGAATTCCACACCGCCTTAAAAATTGATATGACTTATAGTCGACGTACTCCTCGAGAAGTGTACGAAGAGCCGTGTTTCGAGTAAGAACTTTACTACCAATTCAAATACGTTCCAATTGTTTAACCACACATTTCAGCCCTGGTGAGAAAAGTGTTTATGGGGTTAGGCCACTGTAGGATTTTCGAAAAATCGATTTTTTTTGTTTTTGTTTGTGTGGCCCTTCAGGACCTCAAAAATGATGTCCCAAAAGATTACGGTCGGGACAAATCTCTAAGTACTCGGTTTTTTCATTTTAGTACACGACCGCCCGGTCCACAGCGGGCTACTACTCAAAACTTCAAACGGGTTTATTTCGAAAATACATTTTTTAAAATTACCGGAAACAGAACTCGGACAATTTTCAACCCATTAACTTGAAATTTTAAATATATTTATAAAATTACATTACCCGTCAAAGTATATATCACTTTTTTTTATATTGCATAGTTAATTTGTTATTAATAATTTTCTGACGATTTTTTTTGCCAATTTTTTTCAGATGTGCGCTATTTTGTCAAAAATCAATATATCGAAAGAGTGATATGTACTTTTATGGCTACTCTAATATATAATCGAAAAAAGTAACTGTCTTATTGTAATTAAAAATTAGAAGTGGTGCGTTTCCGGTAGTTTGGTCTGGAGAAAGGGAGGCGTCTTCTCAAAAACGCTGCACAGCCATCATTTTAAATATAATCGCTTCAAAAAAATTAGTGTATATGTTACGGTGAAAGTCCAAAATTTGGAGATTGTCGACATTCACCAGCTTGGTGAATGTCGAATGTCGACATTCTCCAAATTTCGGACTTTCACCGTAACATATACATTCGATGATAAACACCCTTTCTCGTAATTGCGATTTATTTTATAGGTTTCCTAAAAAAAATCCCAAATAAGCCTATTTTTCGGCCTTTAGTCACTTCCTCACCCCTTGAAAAAAATTATGCTATTCTATTTGATATTCATAATCATCTCCGCTGAATTATGAACTGACACAACCCTCAATATTTTCTAAAAAGTACTTTTATTTTAAAAAATTAAATCAAAAGTTGTAGCAATTTTTTCGCTAGGGAATTTTTAATATATTTTTTCTTTCTAAAGCACTCATTACCTATTTCCAATAGTTTCATTCTTCAGAATTATTTCCTAATCCTATTCCTAAATTCCCGATAGACATGAAGACGCAGCTATTAACTTACTCTTTGCAAGAATGAAGCGGTCCTTAAGTCGCTGGAAGTTTAATTCCTTCCCATCTGGCAGAAAAAACATCGAGAATCTGTCCGCTTTCAGTGACTACCTAAATCTGGAAGAAGTTAAGAAGCATTTGGAGTATAAATTAATTTCGGAAACCCATACAATAAAAAGCGAAATGACGGATGATTTAGAAAGCCTGATCATTTGGAACCAAAATTTTGTAAACAATTTTCAAGAAACAACTGTAATTAATATAGACGCCACGTTCAAAGTAGTCCCACGGATAGGATCAAATATACAACAACTAATAGTTATTCACGCGCAGCACAGTGGCTATGTAAGTGTACTCGTAATACGATCGTAATAAGGCGTTCAGTTCATTTTCAAATAAAGTTTGAAGTCAGATAATCACAATATATCAGAACTTTCATTTTATAGATCAAATCTTAGAAAAATTAAAATCCAACGAAATCGTAAATATAATTAACATATAAATCAATAACAAAATATTATATTATATAAAATAATATTTACTTCGAAAATTAAATAACTGATCAGTTTTCATCAAAATAAATGAAAATAATTATCAATATTTAACGATAGTATTATATGCTGAATTATATTTTCAATAATAATGTACTGAAGAGGATCAGTAACAAGTGATCGAAACGTATTGTGACGTGGCATTTTGCCACCCCTCCAGGTGGGAGCACTTTTTATTTCTCTTTCTTTCTTTTTCTATTGTTTCTTTTCTCTGCTTTTTTTTGCTTTTGTGTTATCGATTATCGTTACTAAGGATTATTATTGATTTTATTGGCGGCTATGGCGAAATCCAGGGATCTCCCTGAGAGGAGGGGGACCCTCAAACATTAGTTAAGCGCCTGTATCGTATTTCTTTTCTTTACGTTTTTTTTTTCATTCTATTATCATGTTATTTTTTTCTTATGCGTACCATGTCGAAATTGATTGTATTATATTCTTTTTTTGTTCTGCGCTATTTCTAGGATGTAAGATTGTTTTTTTTTTCTTTGGAATTTATTGCGTATTTGTGCGAAACCGTGCGCGTTATTATTAGCTATGTAAGAATAGGTGAGGGCACAGCCTCCCTTTTCCCCTACGCTGAAACCCTCTTTCCTCCCACGCGAATTCCCCCTTTTCCCTTTTTGGGCCCTAAAGAGTTATTCCCGTTGCGGTACCCTCGTTCGCGGATCCCTTATCGCCGGATAACGACAACGCAAGGTCTACGCCGATAAGGAAGATTCGCTGGTGACGAATCCTTTGATAAGGAAGGAAACCGATAAAGGCTATCGACCCGAAGATCCACCGAAAGAGGTCAGCACCTCTTGGCTCATCCACAGCTCATCCCATCAGCATCTTATTCCACAGCGGACCCTCCAGGAAGGGGAAATTGGAGCATGGAGGTCCCGCAAATTAGCGGCGACCTCCAGAGATACTTGGACCGCAAAGCCGTGCCACGTAAATTTTTGGAACTCGATATTGTGCCGCCTTATTGAACAAAAAAAAAAGAGAAAACGGATTTTCTTTTTGGCCCTAGTGGTTTTCTTTTTGTGGGTGCCGTGAGTGCGTGACCCCCTCGAGTCCCGGATTTTGGGAGAGGTGCCGGAAGTCGTCCTAGCTGGAGCGGAGGCAAGGTGTCCACCACGACCGTCAGCGAGCCATCCGGCGACCAAGGTAGCGAGAAGGGTACCGTACTCTTTCTCGTTTCTCTTTCCCCTTTTTGTTACCCTTGTAAAGTTTTTGATTTCCGTCCCTTTTTTGATTTGGTTGAGCCACCCCCATCGCATCTTTTCTGTTCCCCTTTTTGAGTATCCCCTCTTACCGTTTGCTGTGCCCCCGTGCGATCGTGTTGTAACACGGTTTCGCGTTCTTTTTTTTTCTTTTTTTCTTTCTCTTGTAACGAATCTTCTTTTTTTTTTTGGTGCGTTATAGTTCGAAAATCTTCGGTCGCGTCCTCCTCGTTTCTCTCAGTACCGAATCTTCTTAAGTTTTTTTTTATAGAATTGCGCTATTCTTCTTTTTGATTTTCGCTGCATTTTTTTTGTTCTCTTTCGGTTACCGCGAATTCATTTTTTTTTTTGTTCATTCAGTTCGCGCTATTATTTTAGAGCTCTTTTTTCTTGTATATTTTTCATTTCTTTTGTTATCAATAAATTGCGCCGTTGCGCCTTTTTTGTGTCATATCCCGCGTGAGTCTCCTTTTTTTTCTGAGAAGGAGGCAGGATCCCCTCTGGGACTCCTGCCCTCCCTGAGTTCGCCGAGCCCCCCCTTTACTCCCTCTCGTGATCATTGGTTCTTTATGTGTTCTTTTTGTTGTTTTCAGGAGTTTCTTTTTTTTTCTTTTTTTTTGTTTCATTTTCTTGCGTACCGCGTCAGGATCCCCAAAAAAGGATCCTGACTGGCGCCCAATAACCCCTTGGAGCTCTTGCGAGCAAGGGTGCCCTCCCTGAAACGACCCTTACCCTCACGGGAAGGGACAAAGGGGCAGGATTTGTAGACGCCGGTATCTCCGTGTCCACCTAGGAAGGGGAAACGGGGAGAACGGCGGTCGCAGTATATATAAATAAATATTTACCAGCCGAAAAACTAACTAAGGACAATAAAATAATAAAGTTTTATTTTTAATTTTTTTTTGTTAGAGTTTCCCCATAATCTGGGCGTTAATGAACAAAAAAACGGAAGCGGCTTATGAAAAGTTATTTGAAAGAATTTTAGCGCCTTTTAAGGACGGGCCTCCGTCGGTAATGATGGATTTTGAGGTTGCAATGAGAAATGCGACGCGTACAGTTTTGCCAAACTCCCGCATACTTGGTTGCTTGTTTCATTTAGCACAGATACCGATTTTAATGATAATCTTTTTTGAAATATAAAAAATTTGTTTATTTGTTCCGGATTTCAATTTAGTAACATTTTCTTTCAAATGTTCATTATTCTTATATTCGGCAATCTTTTCATCCTTACCATTAACAATGTCTACTTTGTTATTGCTTTACAGGCTTTACAAAAGGCAGCAAAACGGTTAAAAATTCATTCGAAATTACGTAACATGTTGGAAGGTCAATTACTTCTCCGAAAACTATTAGCGTTGGCTTGTTTACCGGCCGATCGTATTCGAAATGCTTTCGTTAATCTGCAGAATCGGAGTTCGGCTGAACTTCGATTAATATTTAATGAATTTTTTAAATACTACGAAAATTATTAGCTAAATAATAGAGGTCCTGGAGAAATTTCGATTTATAGGCAAATTACCAGAACGAATAATGTAGCAGAATCGTCCAATTCTAAATTATCCAAATTAATTGCAAAGAAGTCAAGCCCTGCAACCTTTACAAGTAAGCCTAATTTAATAAAGTGTTTCCTTACCCCTTTATAAATGATTTTGTTTTTCTAAAATAAGACTTTAAACCAGATTTATGATGAAATCATTAACCCGTTAACGTCAGGATAGCACGGTCTCGCACTTAGAACTGTAGATTCATTTTAGTTAAGGTGTCTTTTCTTTTTGAAATTAACCTTAGAATTTTGCGACTTTTCTCCTTGTTAATAAGGTTGTATTCATCTTACAGGGGAAATAGTTCATTTACAAAGAATAACACATTTAGAGTTATGCTCCGCTAAAGAAGGGAATAAAATTTGTAAGAAGCCGACAAAATATAAAGTTAATTCTGCGTTACTAAACGACGCATGGGATGAACTCGACTTGGGAAATATAGGAGAGAATGATTTTTTAGTAAAAGCAGCAAAAGCTATCCATAAATTTCCAACATTCGTAAATGATGATGATATTACCAACTAAAGTAAGAATTGTTTTGAGTAGACCCTGTGCGAGAACAAGAAAATTTTAAATGAAAAAATCGAAAGCTCATACTCTTTTTTTTTCTTACAGTAAATTTTGAATTAATTGATGCCGAAAATGTAAACGAAAATGCCAATTCATCTTCAGCGGAAGAACCGGCCGCGCCAGATGAAAGTAAGTTTTTATCGTTGTTTTTCCACTTAGGATGAGATTATGAAAGGTGCGAACGATTTCTGTCGTTAATTTATACCATCTCATTATTGGTCACATAACTCTTATGCGTATTTCAGATTTCACTGTTACCCAAACTTCAACCACCCAGAATGTAAATCCCAAAACAGCGCCCTTTAAACAAGTGACAATGTCGACAGAATTGTTTGAAGCTCTTCTCAAAAAATCCAAACCGTTCAGTTTCTGTAAGATCCTGATTTCTACAATCCCTCTTAAAAATTGTTGTAGACTATTACTGTTGAATTATTGACTATTAATGTTATAAAAATATGTTGCTGCGAACTAATTTTGTAATACATTATTTGCTTAGGAGATACTTACGGTGATTACGGTAGATGCGAATTAGCAGAATTGCGTTTCAAAAAAGGAAGACGTCTCTCGGAAAACTTGTACGTACGCAGTGATGGAACGAGGGTGTATTTTTTTACCAATGACAATGTTCGACAGATGTTTTACGAAAGTGAATTTAAAGAACAAAAGCTAGCTGATAGAAGGCTGCAGTTAAATCGTGGCAGACAATTATAAATGTACAGTTTGGATACAGGGAAAATATATAAAATAAATATTACCTTTACCATTTTACAGAAAAACGTTGTCTTCTTTAACCCTTTGCAGTCAGTCCCCGTAGCAAGGACATGTTGAAATCGTCGATTTGAACATTATAGAGATTAAAAATGTTGTATATTTACGTATTATAATTAATATTACACACAAAATTTTATTAAAAAAATATTAATAAATAATTTTAAGGATGTTCTTGCGGGACAATCTAGTCAAATTAATATCCGTACAATGGTTCTCTTTTATAGGAAATTAAAAAAAATTAAGGAGCATATCTATAAGATAATACAATTAAACAACGGAATTTATCAATAACAATTAATTTTACGATTAATATACGCAATATAGGTAAAATAAAATAATCTACAGTCACTGATTTGACTAAAATACCATCTTCTAAAAGTAAATCTTATAATCGAAAACATTTTAACGTTCAATCGTAAATATAATGCAACACATGTTTTTATTTATTAAAATATATTTGAGAAGAGCACCGTGATATAGTCATCTAAATTATCTTTATATGAATTATTTGTTTCTATTATTTCAATCGCTTCACATTTGGCAACGTTGTCCATAAAACTTTCATTTCTTAGAAGTTGGCAAGGCTGTGTTATGTCCGGAAAATATCCAGACATCACGGTATTGAAACGGTAGATTTCTCTCTTAACTAGAGGGAAATATGGTACGCATGTGGAATGAATGGATATTAAGAACTCTTGAAAAGTCGTAAAATTCAAACTCAAACAAAGATATCGGACCCAAACTTTCGCTTTTCTTGAAAAAAAAAACAAACCCTTATAGTAATACAAGGGCATACTTAAATTCAAAACCTTTTTTTTTTGCTTGCTTATTTGAAAATGTCCAGACGTACAAATTTTACGACTTTTCCCGGAAAATATACAAATTAAAATCCCTTCCAAAGGGACTCAAAACTCCCACGAAACTAAATTTTGTAAACACCCACAAGAATTTTGTAACGAACAGAAAATTAAGGAAACCCTCCACTCTACGAAAATTAACCAATAAGGACTAAGAAGAAAATCTTCGAAACTTCGACCAAAAGCTTTAAAAAAGGGCTTGAGCCCCCGGAGGAACACATTCTATTTCCTGATATTCTTCCGGATAGTCTGTATATACAGCCTAGTGCGTATCTCAAATCTAGTTCAACTTCAAGTTTGATATCAAGTTCGATTTCGAGTTCAATTTCAAAGTAGCCGCCTAGTGAAAGTGATTACCCTGCAACTACAGCAAGAAGGCAAGGAAATTCCTAAGTCTCGTCACCACTCGAGGGTCAATTTCACCAGGACTAGGACGAATCCCCGAGATCTCCACCGCATAGGGATCACGACGCAACAACAACAGCGGGATCACCACTTCCAAGCTACCTCCAGTTAATTCGACAGCTCAGATAATTAAAAGTGAGAATCTTTTCTGTCATCTAATTTCCTATTTTCTTTCTAATTCAAAGTGAAATTCAATCATAAATCTTGGTACTCTCAATATCGAGAGTCCTCGATTTCTTCTATTTTCAAATCCGCTAAGAGGTACTCTCCTTGCAGAGAGTCCCCTTTGAAACATTTCTATATCCAAATCTTGGTACTCTCAATATCGGGAGTCCTCGATTTCTTCTATTTCCAAATCCGCTAAGAGGTACTCTCCTTTTCGAGAGCCCCTTTGAAACATTTCCATATCCAAATCTTGGTACTCTCAATATCGAGAGTCCTCGATTTCTTCTATTTCCAAATCTACTAAGAGGTACTCTCCTTGTCGAGAGTCCCCTTTGAAACATTTCTATATCCAGATCTTGGTACTCTCAATATCGAGAGTCCTCGATTTCTTCTATTTCCAAAATCCACTAAGAGGTACTCTCCTTGTCGAGAGTCCCCTTTGTAACATTTCTATATCCAAATCTTGGTACTCTCAATTTCGAGAGTCCTCGATTTCTTCTATTTCCAAAATCCACTAAGAGGTGCTCTCCTTGTCGAGAGTCCCCTTTGAAACATTTCTATATCCAAATCTTGGTACTCTCAATAACGAGAGTCCTCGATTTCTTCGATTTCGAAATCCTCTAAGAGGTACTCTCCTTGTTGAGAGTCCCCTTTGAAACACTTCCATATCCAAATCTTGGTACCCTCAACTCGAGACTCTCTTATTTCTTCTATTCCTAAATCCATTAAGAGGGACTCTCCTTGTTTAAGAGTCGCTCAGATTTAATTTCTATTTTAATAATCAACCTATGCTATTAGGAGTATTTCTCATGTGAGGTTTCTCCTAACAAATTCTCATCTCGATGTTCGACCCCTCCCATTTCTTGTTTTGAAACAAAAATTTCAATTGTTTAACAGTGCCCAAAGTAAAAACCCAGAAGGAACTACTCCATCAACGAAATAGGCGCTGGGCACAGAGGGAAAAACGGAGGAGAGCAAAAGGCATCTTCCCGCAACCTCCCGCCAACATCAATTTGCCCAACGCCAACCCCGCTAACAACAGCAACAACGATAACGGGAACACCAGACCCGTAGCGATTTTAAATTCATTTAAAGAAGGGGCAAATTATCCCACGATTGTAATTTCACCATCACACCATAACATCCCTCAGCCTCAACCCGAATATATAATAGTGGACCACGATATCGAAATCCTCCTCCCTCCTCCTCAGCCTCTTCATCGACCAAACCCTCCCACCCAACATCTTCCATTGGTCCTCAAACCCTCTCGTCCCCCTTCCCAGATATTCAGTTAGATCCCCAAGATAGGGATGATGACGATCCTACCATCCCTGACTATTTCCAAATTGACCTTCCTGATTCCCCAGTAATTCCCCCGGCTGTAAAGATCCTGCTTAGAGGACCTGGGAACAATAAAGTAAGGTGCTCCCATCCCAAGTACCCTAATAAATCCAAATACATCAGGTTCAGAGATTTCAAATTACAAATGTTAAATTCCAACTTCTTGCAAAATATATTTGATATTGTAACAGGGAATATCGATTCCCTGATACAAAGATCTCGAACCTCCCACGCACTTTCCCCACGACTATTCGCGCCGCGAAATTCAATCGATACGATCGATCGGCATGGATCGATCGCATATACGTCCACCGTGGAAGTCAACAAACACTTAGGTTAAGTTACTCCGCGGTGTAAGAGCGACATAATATGATTGTTAGAATTAAGGCGGCCGAAATATATATTACCATAGATTCGCATTAGAGATCGTAGAGTCGATAAGAGTAGGTTCGGAACGGGCCGAGGCAAGTCGCGATAACCGAACACGAGGCGCCATCTGTCGAAGACGACGGGGACCAGACTTTCGACCACGTGGAGATTCGTCGCGGAGACGAACCGGCACTGACGTCATCAGAACCACGTCAGTCGAAGCAGCCGTTGGTGGAAGGAGCAAAGTCGACCCCGGAACACTCCAGGAAGGATTTTCGACGTCGTCCCAGCGGGGAAAAATCGAGAGACGTTTTCTCCGAAGCAATGGGGATCGTCTCTACCGCAAAGTCGAGGCCAACGCGGAGTTTCGTCCACCAGAAGGCTCGTAGATGACTCGAGGGGTACGAGTCGTCACTCGCAGCCAATGAGGAGGCTCGTAGCCCCGAGATCGAGAAGAAGACGCCGGAAGTGAAGCCGACTTCTTCACTTCTACGCTGGACGTAAACCTGTTAGCACGTGCCCACGCGGATAAAGAGAGAGAGAGAAAGAAAGAGAAAAACGCGAAGGAGGAAGACGACCCGATCGAGGGATAAATATCCTATTTTTACGACGTCGTCGACGGAGCGGAGGACGCCACCCGGGACCCAGAACGAAGAAAGCGTGAGTCCCGTATTCGTTATCGCCGAAAAGGAAACGAGCGAGCTCAGGAGGTCGAGCTACCTGATTCGACAGGTGGCCATCTTGAGTGAGCTCGTCGCGCCGTTCGCGACACCTCGCCCCGTTTCTTTGTTTTTTTTGTTATTTCATAGCATTGATTTTGTAGGATTTTCTTTTGTTTTATTTCGACTATTTTGTTATCGGCAAATATATTTATTTTCATTTTATTTTGTTTGTCGAACGTGTCGTTTATACGAACCCTCCCCTCTACCATTTTCGTTTCCTGAGTTAGATCGCGGTGCATAGCACCTGGCGCCCACGATCGAGCCCTTTTTCCGACGGTTTCTTTTCAGGATTTCAGGGCGATTGTGACGTGTGGGGTGTGTCGACACCCCCCAACGAAGGGATAGTGAGATCCACGTCACAAATTTGGCGCCCAACGTGGGGCCCAAACGTTTCGATTTCAGTTCGTTATTTTTTTTTTCATTCGAGAATCTCGTATAGGTTCGGGAAAGTTCGAACGAGATAACGGTTTTTCTCGTCCTCGAACTTTCCAGCGATTTCCGTTGGAAAATTCATTTTTCTTTCAAATTTTCAGATTCTTTCTGTTCCTGATACGTAGGCACTATTTCTATTTTTGAAAATTTGATTTCGATCTTTTCATTTTTTTTTATTAGAGGAAAGATAAATCGTTAACGACCTTTTTCGAATTAATCGATTTTAAGAAAAAAAAAATAAGTGAAAATTTTTTTTTATTTTCACGCTTCTTTTCTTTTGTATTTCTTTTTCCGATCGACTTCATCGATATTCGTATTTTCGTTTTGAACGTTTTTCGAGACTTTAAAATTTGTTTTATTTAATAATAAATTTTCAAACGTTTCAATTTTTCGAATTTCTTTAAATATATATTTTTTTTTCTGAACACTTTTTCTCAAATTATATTGTCGAAATATTTTTGAATTTTAGTTGTGAAATATTTTCAAATTTTTTTTTATAACTTCGAAATTTTTCACTTCGTCTCGTAACGTTATTATAATTAAAATATTTTTCATATCTTTGATCAACATAGTCGATAATATTCATTTCGAAATTTTTTTTTTTTTTTGGAAACTTCATCTGCGAAAATTTTTGATTTTTTCAATAATTGCGAAACTTTTCTTTTTGCCTTTCAACGTATTGAAATTAAAATATTTTGAATATTTGTGATCGACTTTGTCGATAATCTTATTAATCGAAAATCGTGTACCCGAAGGAAAGTTTGTGGTGCAGTGTAATCGTAATCGTTTTTTTTTCTCTTTCGAACCCATATATATTCTTTTCTCTCTCGCGCTTTCGAACCGGACGAATCGAATCGAATAGTACTTCGAAATTATAATCGAATCAAACCAAATTTAAATCGAACTTAAATTGAGTTGAGTCGATTTTTTGTTAACCGAATCGAATCGTGAGTCGAATCTCACAGAATTTTCATTTTTTTTCTTTCTTTTTTTGTCGGTCGGTAATCGGGGAAATACTTAAAGCCGGAAAATGTCCCACGCGTTCGACTATGAGGGATCAACCGCATCCCAAGACGATTTGTTATTGGGATACGATGAGGAAGCCCTCCGCACCGTGTTACAGCGTTTAGGATTAAATACCGAAGGCAACTTAGCGGAGCTAAGGACCCGATTTTTGCGGCATAAACGCAACGTAACCGAGGCGGTCTCGAACGAACTAGCGCTCGCACCTCTCATGATGTCCGACGAATTGTCGGAACTGGACATGAGCCGACAACGTCAACGCGACCTGTTGACGTTGTTGGAGGAATACGAGCAGAGGCTAGTAAGTGTAACTCGAGGTAGATCCGCCGAATTTTGGACAGTATCCTCTCTCGGAGGAGGCGACTGTCCAACCGTATCGAATATCGCGCCGCGTCCGCGACCGCGGACGCCGACTACCTCGACCGCCACCGATGTGCTGGTATCGTTAGCTGTATCGACACTAACGACAGTAACCGGCACTACAACAACCGCAGTCTCGACATCCTCGGAACGACGAGGATCGGGACGACCACCGACGGTGACTTTTAGGGACCAACACTGGTTACCACCAGTGACCCTAGCGACCGAAACGACCGTGACGATGAGTACTGGGACGACGACGTGCACCGGACTTACCACGACATACCGGACGACAGAGCGCGCAACCGCATTACACGCGGAAGCTCGGGAAGCGTTCCTGGACAGGAACCTTCCTCGTAGCTCGACAAGACTTGTGACGGACCATCGACGAACGCACGAAGACCTACTCGACTTTCCGACGTACTCGGTGGTACCCCAACCGACGGACGACGCATACGACCGATTCCCTCGGGAATCGGTGACGAGACGCGACAATGCGGAAGTTCGAGAGACACGAAATGTGCCTCTCTCACAATCCTCACCGCAGGGGTACCCCCATTCGGACTTTAGGACCGAACAAATATCGACGACGAGACCGAGGGTGGACTTCACCCACGAACGGACGGCACGACCAACCGACGACACACCGAGGATGCTGAATTTCTCGCGGGATGCGGCGGCACTAATTTCAGCCGTCAGTCGGTGGCGGTTGTCATACCGCGGAAAGGAGGACGGGAGTGCCGAGGATTTCCTGGGAAAAGTCGAGGAATGGGCGACTCTGGGAGGTCTAGGCCTAGACAGCCTAATGTGTGCCCTCCCAATGATATTGAAGGGTCTACCACTGCAATGGTACAGGACCCATCGAGACGAGTGGGAAACTTGGCGACAGTTTCGTCGGGAATTCCTAGCCCGATTTGGAACTCGAGATCTCCAAAAGAGACTCGACAAGTTCATTCGGAAACGAACGCAGGGCGACGACGAGACGATAGCCGAATACATTACCTGTATCGAGGGATGCGTGTCCCGGATGACTCGACCGATTCCTCCGGACGAATTGCTCGACATTGTCTTGGAAAATATTCGGCCAGCGTATAGACGGGAAATAAATCCACACGATATCAGTACGTTAGAAGATCTGGTAGATCTTGGGACCGAGAGGGAGATTATTTGGGCTGGAATTAAACAATTTAAGCCGCCTCCCCCGGTAGAAGATTCCCCGCTTTTAGAATTCGCGTATAAACCGAAATCTAAAAGATCGAGCGAGCGGAAATTCGAGTATACTTCCGCGGTAGAAACGAGGACGAGTCAGAAATCCGAGAAATCGGACGCGAAGCCATCGTACTCGCGAGCAGCCCAAACGCGAAGCCCGGTAAGATCGGAACGAAACCGCACGATCGCGAAAACGGAAACACCTTCGACTTCCTCCCGGAAGAAGGAAAACTCGAAAACGAACCAGTGGAAATGCTGGAATTGTGGCAACACCGATCACATGTTAAGGGAGTGCCCGAAGCCGAAGAAGAAGGGTTATTGTTATAGCTGCCACCACTCCAGCAATCCCGACCCGAACTGTAAACGTTGTTCGGGAAAAGAAACAGGGAAGTAATTTCGAAGGTCCCAAATACTTCCCCCAGCGACATGGGGACCGCAATCGATAACGACGCACCGTCAACAAGTACTTCGACGGTACTTACGATAGACTCCACCGACAACGGGAGTCGTCCGTTTATCTACGTACAAGTAGGTAAGCGGATGGTAAAAGCGTTGCTCGACACCGGATCGTCTCGCACCTTCCTCGGAGCCTACGGGCTGAAACCGGCATTCAGAGAGGGGAGAGTATTTCGACCTCCTCTAATTAAACAAATAGTAACGGCCAATGGACAGGTGGAGACGATCCAGGAAGAGACCACGGTAACAGTCACAGTGGACGGACTGGAACGAGACTTCGACGTACGAATAGTTCCGAACTTGACGGTCGACATGATTCTGGGGATCGATTTCGTTAATGCGTTCGAAATCGTTATCGATAGCGCCAACGGCGGTTGGGTTTCGCGATTAACGAATGTACCGCACGTTTTCGCGGAGCGCGGACCCGACGAAATCGCCCCAGAAAAAGACTCCATCGTTTGTCACGGAATTACGGACTTGACGAAGACCGAAAAGGACCGACTCGACGAGTTTCTAGCAGGGGAAATTCCATTGGTCTCCGGAAAGACCGGTAAAACAGATCTTATCGAACATAAGATCGACACCCAGGGTAGTGCACCGATTAAACAGCGCTACTACCTGGTGTCGCCCCCTGTTCGACAGGCGATGTACGATGAAGTCGACCGAATGTTGAAAGAAGGAGTAATCGAACCTTCCAACAGCGCGTGGTCGACTCCCATCGTAATGATAAAGAAGCCGAACGGAACTTATCGGTTTTGCCTCGACTTTCGTAAAGTCAACGCGGTTTCGAAAAAGGACGCATATCCTCTTCCGTATATGGAGGGTATACTCGACAAATTGCGTTCCGCGCGTTATATTTCGACCCTGGATCTGAGTCAGGCGTTCCATCAGATCCCCTTAGAAAAATCGAGTAGGGAAGTAACCGCGTTTACGGTACCTGGAAAGGGGCTCTTCCAGTTTACCAGGATGCCTTATGGCCTATCAGGAGCCCCAGCGACCTTCCAGCGCTTGCTGGATCGACTAATCGGTCCCGAAATGGAACCGTACGCGTTCGCGTATCTTGATGATATCATCATCGCCACGCCGACCTTCGAAGACCATCTCGTTTGGTTACGGAAGGTACTCGAGAAAGTCCGTGAGGCGGGACTGTCGATAAACCCGGAAAAATGCGAATTCTGCCAGGACGAAGTTCGATACCTCGGCTTTCGCGTAAACCGTGAGGGGCTAAACGTAGACCCTGAAAAGACCGCGCCTATCCTCGACTACCCGGCGCCAAGAAACATCAAGCAACTGCGGAGGTTCTTGGGAATGGCGTCGTGGTATCGCCGATTTATTCGAGATTTTGCGTCACTGTCGACCCCTCTAACGAAGCTGCTAAAGAAAAACGTTCGATGGCATTGGGGGGACGACCAAGCGGAGGCTTTCGATAAGCTGAAGCAGGAACTATCGACACCCCCAATTCTAGCTACACCCGATTTTACGAAAACTTTCGTTCTTCAAACAGATGCGAGTAGCTTCGGGCTGGGGGCGGTACTGACGCAGAATATCGACGACAAAGAACGAGTCATCGCGTTCGCGAGTCGCACGTTGTCGGATGCCGAGCGAAAATATTCGGTAACCGAAAAAGAATGCCTAGCAGTCGTGTGGGCCATCCGTAAATATCGACATTACCTCGAAGGATACCATTTTACGGTGATAACGGACCACAGCAGCCTCCGTTGGCTGCATCATCTGAAAAGCCCAGATGGTCGACTTGCTCGTTGGGCCCTGGAACTCCTCGAATACGATTACGAGGTGATCCACCGGAAAGGGGCCCTACATCACGTTCCCGACGCCCTCTCTCGAATGTACGAGACAGAGGAGGAGGGAGAAGTCGAAGTAGCGGCGATCGACGAGCCCGCTTCGACACCGGAACCCCCAAGCGAAGATGCCAAAGCAGAATGGTATCGAAACCGTTTCGATCACGTATCAAAGTACCCAGCGAAAAACGAGGGTTGGAAAGTCGAAGGCGAATCCCTGTATCGTTACAGGCCAAATTCGTTCCTTGATCTCCTCGTACCGGATTTAAACGCTTGGAAGCTTGTTGTACCTCCTGCGACACGGAACGAAATCCTGAGAGAGGTACACGACGAACCGCAAGCTGGACACCTTGGCGTTGCGAAAACGTACTTTCGAGCTGCCGAGAACTATTATTGGCCCGGGATGTACGTCGACACTCTCGAATACGTTCGAAAATGCGACATTTGCCAGCGTGGCAAAGTCGACCAGAAGGCTCCAGCGGGCTTAATGGGCAAACGTAGCGTCCATGGCCCCTGGAAAGTCGTGGCTGCGGACGTGATGGGACCGTTCCCACGCAGCACAGCGGGTCACGCGTATGTACTCGTATTCCACGACCTACACACCAAATGGATCGAATGTGTTCCGTTGAGAGTCGCAAACGCTAAATCGGTCGAACTGGCGTTTGAAAAACACGTAATGTATCGATGGGGATGTCCGGATATCTTTCTGTCAGATAACGGAACCGAATTCGTTAATCGGAAGCTGACAGTATTCCTCAAAGCGCACGGAATACACTTCGCGACGTTGCCGACATACCATCCGCAAGCGAATCCAGTCGAACGGATGAATCGAGTCGTAAAAACGATGATAGCATCGTATGTCGAGGGAAACCACCGAAAATGGGACGAACACTTACATCAGTTCCAATTCGCGTATAATACGGCGGTGCATAGCACCTTAAAAATGAGCCCTGCTTTTCTCAATTTCGGTCGACTTCCCTCGCCACCGCGATTTGCTCGACGAATCCTGGAAGGTAACGTGAAAATACCGACCCAGGACGCGACGGAGTGGACAGAGCGGATGCTCCATCTGTCTGAACTCCACGACTTGACCCTCCAGTACTTGGAGGAAGCGCACGACAAGCAATCGCGTTATTACAACCGGGGTAAACGCGACGTTACGTACTCGATAGGTGATCTCGTTTGGAAAAGGAAACGAGTTTTGTCTTCAGCGACACAAGCGTTCACCGCGAAACTGGCACCGAAATTCGACGGTCCTTACCGAGTTTCGAAGGTTCTGTCTCGAACGACGTACGAATTGCAGAACCAAGAGGGCATAACGATAGGGAAGCAACACGTTTCTGACCTAAAACCGGCCCACATCGACGTTTTTCGACCAGGACCGTCGAAAGACGAACCCTCGGCACAATCGACAGCCGGGACACGTACAGAAAAGCCAACCCCGACGCGTAAACGGGGCCGACCGCGTAAATTCGACAACAATCGAAAACCACCAAGCGGAAATAGTCGAAGGAAGCCAGAAGAGACAGTCCCGTCTGACCCGACAGAACGTCCTCGATACGACCTAAGACGTAGGGTCACGACCACATAGGAAATTTCCGCTAGTTGTTACGCTGCGGTTTTGTTCAGTCGCCGACACACTGAACTCCGCTTTTCGTCGATTCCAAATCGGATACTTAGGACTATCCAGAGGATACATGTATTCTGCCTTCGCAAATCACCGTTCCTTACTTCCCGAAAAATCGAAATAACGACACGTTTGTCTTTCGTTTAAAGTCTTGTAACTTCGATGATAAACTAACGTTGATTTACTAATTACGCCTACAATGTGAATCTAATGAAATCTTTTTTGCAGCTATAAGAACCATTCCAGGTATTTTGCACCGTACGGGCAAATATACCACGTAAAACGGTATGGTCGACTACTCGACCATAGAGGTGCGTTAACACTCGTGCGACGAGATCGCGTCAGGATCACCCTGACACTCGCTCGGGAATGGGACTTGCGGCTTCGCCGGGGGAGCGGGTGTTGTCTAAGGAGGGGGGAGTTTGTAACAGGGAATATCGATTCCCTGATACAAAGATCTCGAACCTCCCACGCACTTTCCCCACGACTATTCGCGCCGCGAAATTCAATCGATACGATCGATCGGCATGGATCGATCGCATATACGTCCACCGTGGAAGTCAACAAACACTTAGGTTAAGTTACTCCGCGGTGTAAGAGCGACATAATATGATTGTTAGAATTAAGGCGGCCGAAATATATATTACCATAGATTCGCATTAGAGATCGTAGAGTCGATAAGAGTAGGTTCGGAACGGGCCGAGGCAAGTCGCGATAACCGAACACGAGGCGCCATCTGTCGAAGACGACGGGGACGAGACTTTCGACCACGTGGAGATTCGTCGCGGAGACGAACCGGCACTGACGTCATCAGAACCACGTCAGTCGAAGCAGCCGTTGGTGGAAGGAGCAAAGTCGACCCCGGAACACTCCAGGAAGGATTTTCGACGTCGTCCCAGCGGGGAAAAATCGAGAGACGTTTTCTCCGAAGCAATGGGGATCGTCTCTACCGCAAAGTCGAGGCCAACGCGGAGTTTCGTCCACCAGAAGGCTCGTAGATGACTCGAGGGGTACGAGTCGTCACTCGCAGCCAATGAGGAGGCTCGTAGCCCCGAGATCGAGAAGAAGACGCCGGAAGTGAAGCCGACTTCTTCACTTCTACGCTGGACGTAAACCTGTTAGCACGTGCCCACGCGGATAAAGAGAGAGAGAGAAAGAAAGAGAAAAACGCGAAGGAGGAAGACGACCCGATCGAGGGATAAATATCCTATTTTTACGACGTCGTCGACGGAGCGGAGGACGCCACCCGGGACCCAGAACGAAGAAAGCGTGAGTCCCGTATTCGTTATCGCCGAAAAGGAAACGAGCGAGCTCAGGAGGTCGAGCCACCTGATTCGACAGGTGGCCATCTTGAGTGAGCTCGTCGCGCCGTTCGCGACACCTCGCCCCGTTTCTTTGTTTTTTTTGTTATTTCATAGCATTGATTTTGTAGGATTTTCTTTTGTTTTATTTCGACTATTTTGTTATCGGCAAATATATTTATTTTCATTTTATTTTGTTTGTCGAACGTGTCGTTTATACGAACCCTCCCCTCTACCATTTTCGTTTCCTGAGTTAGATCGCGGTGCATAGCACCTGGCGCCCACGATCGAGCCCTTTTTCCGACGGTTTCTTTTCAGGATTTCAGGGCGATTGTGACGTGTGGGGTGTGTCGACACCCCCCAACGAAGGGATAGTGAGATCCACGTCACAATATTAAAAATTAATTTTAACTGTTTCTTATTTGAACTCACCTCCCTCTCTCTCTCTCTCTTCCTCTCTGATCATAGGGAGTTTCCTTTCCCAAAGGTACGCGAATCTACCGTGTTACCTTTAAAAAGGAATACTATTCGTCCTTGAGGATTAATTGTCCAAATCGACAATTAATACTTCGACGACGTAACAAATTGTGGGCTCGTCCGGGATCGCTCTCTTGATCAGAGAAAAAGTTTCTTTGTTTAAAATTCTAAAAGATTTTAAGGTTGTTGTTGTTGTTCGTAAGCGTTGATGGTTGTAATCTCTGGTTCTCCTTCTATTTCTAAATTATGTATTTAATAATTTTTCTTTCAGGAATATTTATATAAAACCATTTTAACATGATTTTTCTATTTTTCACAAAATATATGTTTTCTAAATCTACCATCCTTTTGAATTTTATTAGGATTTTCATGGGTAATGTTTAATAAGTCAAAGGGGAAAAGTCTAGATAGACAAAATAAAAGTTCTGAATCAGAATCAGATACTGAAAAGAAAGATTTCAAAAGTCCCAATCCTCCCAAGAGACGGGTAAATCGTAACCCTAAACCAGCTAAATCTGAACAGGATTTAGATCAATTAATTGAATTATCAAAATCAAAAGATTTTGACCCTTTCCAAAGTAGGACTAGATTAAGTTTTGAAGACTTTAGTAATAGCCTACTCAACTTCAAGGTCCAAAGATATTTTAAAAGAAAAAAAGGTTATTCCTAAAATCATGATGGATAATCAAATAGCCGGAGCCGCGCCTCCTATGTACCCTTCTAGCCAGCTAGTTAGTGTAAAGGATGCAGCCGATTGCGTTCCAAAATTCAATGGGAAAATGTTATCCAGAAGAGAAGTAGAGCCACAATTAGTTAAATACATTCGTAGAAAAATTATAGAAGACGCTAGAACTAGTATCCAGGGTCACGAATTCAACACCGTTCGCGAGTTAGTGAAGTTTTTAAAAGGACTGTATGCGCCAGGAAAATGCGTAGGACAGCTACATGCAGATTTAATGCTTTCGTTTCAAAAAGAAGATGAATTAGTTATAGATTTCGCGAATCGGATTAGGATGATAGCCAAAGAAATGAAAGATTTACATCTCACAGAAAATAATATAGACGAAGATGCCGATTTTGTAAATGCACTAAACGCATCAATGTTAAAAGTTTTCCGCCGCGGAATTAAAACGGAAATTCGTCAGGAATTAGGTAATCAAAATAACCATGCCATTAAAAAGGCAATCCTGATAGAAAAAGAGAACAGATTTCGGAAGTTAGAAAATTAGGGAAATTATCATTAAAACCGAAAGATAAGGTTAGAGAGGCGAAGATTAACACCATTCAGACGCAACAGAATCCTACAGATTTTCCTTCCACATCTAGAAATGACGGTCAAACCATAACTATTTGTCAAATTTGTAAAAAACGCGGACACGAAGCTGATAAATGTTATCGAGTCATTAACCCCATTTTCCAATTATGTAAAAAAAGAGGTCACGAGGTCGATAGGTGTTATTCAAGAAATAACGGTGATAATAATAGATTTTCAAATCCATACCCGCGCTCAAATCCAAATCAAAATTCGCGTTTTAATCAAAGTCCGCAGTCAAATCAAAATCCACCTCCGGATTTAAATTCACGTCAAAATTCATATCAGAACTCGAATCAGAACATTTCCGTCGTAAAATGTCGTTACTGTAAAAATGAAGGTCACACGATAGACCAATGTCGGAAACGAGAATATAATAACGCTCAAAGACAATTGGGAAACGGGACGGTTCCCACTGTGGAGAGCGCACAGCAGGGATCCAGCCAAAATTCACGCTCGGTAATGACAATAAATTCGGGATTGAACAACCAAGACGAGAATTCGGACAGCGACATATCCGAGTAGCGCAAATTCATTTGTCCCATAAATCGGAATCTCCTACCGTCAATATTGAATGTAAAGGGTTACGGAGCCGCGCAATAATGATGTTAGATACCGGAGCAGGACCAAATGTAATTAAAGAAGGTTTAATCTCGAGAAAATTATTAATAAATAGGGATAAAATTATTCATTTAAAAGGAATAACAAATAACATAGTTCCAACTCAGGGCGAAATTTTATTAAATATAAAAGGTTATTCTACACCTTTCAATCTAGTACCAAACGATTTTCCAATTGGCCCAGCAGGAATTATAGGAACCGAATTCTTTGAAAAAACCAGGGCTAATATAAATTATCTGAAAGGATAATTAGAAATAGGTGATGAAGTTATCCCATTCGAAACTCAGGAATGCATGCACATTGCTGCAAGAAGTAGGACAATAGTTTTTGCTAGGATCTTTAACACAGAAATCCAACAAGGATATTTACCACAATTAAGTATAGGGGAAGGGATTTTCGCAGGTAATTGCCTAGTAAATAACTATGAAGGAAAAGTATATTTCCAGATTGTCAATTCTAGGGATGTAGGTATTAGTGTCAAAATTCCAACCTTGGAACTTTTGGAAATTGAAGATGTTAAGTTTTCAAACGATGTCCCACTCGATAGGTCAAGCGAACACATATATCACGTTTCAGAAAATAATGATGACATAATTCCAAAAATTAAAGAATTATTACGTTTAGAACATTTAAGTCCGAAAGAACTTAGAGAGGTAGAACAGTTGTTAGAACTCAGTTATGATAGATTCCATTTACCAGAAAATAAATTAGAAGCCACATCCGTTTTAGAGCATGAAATTCACACTACAGATGATAGACCTATTAACACTAGACAATATCGCTTTCCTCAGGTCCATAAAGAAGAAATAAACCGTCAAGTTTGTAACGTGGTGCTCACCACGTTACACGTACTCTCTGTGATACCTCACAGAGAGTACATACTCACACACACACACACGCTCGAGCAACACTCCCGAGACACGCGGCTCGGAAGGGGGAAAGTCCGGTCGGGACCCCGCTGGAGAGCCTGAAGAGAAGAGCACGGCATTACTAATTGGGTCACCGATTACCACACACCATTTCCTGTACGGTGAAAAGGAAGACGTAAAGAGAGAAGCGAGGGGAGTGAATACGGCGAGGTGCCAAAGAGTGATCTGGAACCCGGAGACTATCCCGGATCCGATTTACCTTCCACCCGAGAGGAGTAGAAGGACGGAAGACCGAGCGAGGACATCCGAAACT
The DNA here is from genome assembly GCA_949825005.1 of Gasteruption jaculator. Classification (NCBI taxonomy): domain Eukaryota; kingdom Metazoa; phylum Arthropoda; class Insecta; order Hymenoptera; family Gasteruptiidae; genus Gasteruption; species Gasteruption jaculator. The sequence goes on along the minus strand of OX463772.1, from coordinate 3,900,031 downwards.
ACCCACGAGATTGAGACGAGGAATAAGGACACGGAAGAACGAACGAGGACATCCGGAACTACACACGAGACTGAGACAAGGAAGAAGGACACGGAAGAACGAGAGAGGACATCCGGAACTACACGCGAGAAGAAGAGGAGCGAAGGAAGGACAATTGCACCAGGACGACACGCGGGACGGACACACACACACACACACACACACGCATACATCCATTCATACCATCAACCTCACAGGAGAATAAACTTAAGTTAGATAAGGTATTGGTGAAGGTTTGCATTATTTCCCCTAAATTCCTTTCTCTTGCGTTTCTCACTTAACCACTAGGTGCAAAAGCACGCACCACGTTATAAGTTAAAGAACTATTAGATAATGGAATAATTTCAAATTCAAATTCTCCTTATAATACTCCTGTTTGGATTGTACCAAAGAAAGCAGATTCACAGGGTAAAAAGAGATGGAGAATGGTACTCGACTTTAGGGCTTTTAACGATAAAACAATTGGAGATGCATATCCTTTGCCTAACATCACTGAAATTCTAGATCAATTAGGCGGTGCAAGATATTTTTCTGTATTCGATTTAGCTTCAGGATTCCATCAAATTAAAATGAGTAAAAGAGATAAGCATAAAACAGCTTTTACAACCCCATACGGTCATTATGAGTTTGAACGTATGCCTTTTGGGTTGAAAAATGCTCCTGCCACCTTTCAAAGGTTAATGGACATTGTATTGTCAGGTTTACAAGGAACAGAATTATTTGTATACCTAGATGATATTGTAATTTATGCCAAAGACTTAAAGGAACATAGAATCAAATACTTAAAACTAATTGAAAAATTACGTCAAGCAAATTTACAGTTGCAACTGATAAATGTGAATTTTTGACCACTAAAGTAGGTAGGATATGCCGTTTCTAACCCAGGTGCGCTCAGGGGAGGTGAAGGGTTGAGCGGGGAAGTAAGAATTAGGTATTCTGAAGTGGGTGGGCGTTTCTAAATCAGGTGTTCTGAGGGGGGTTAAGAAGGTGGAGTTTTTGTGGGGGGGGGGGGGGGGTATTGTTTTTTCCCAGGTATAGTGAGTATGTTGCTTTTTCGAGTGAAAAAATTTGCATTTCAATGTTTTTCCTTGTGTTTACATATTCATATGTCGATTTTTTTCCGTATTCGTATCTGGAGTTTTTCCTTCTGTTTAGATATTCATTATTACCCCATTAATTATCTTATCGGCTTGGTTGTCACTGCAAGGAAGTTTCTATTTATCTCTATTTTTACGTATTGGTATCTAGAGTTTTTCCTTCTGTTTAGATATTCATTATTACTACGTTACTTTGGAGCTGTTTTTGCAATAATGTCAGGTTTTTGCAATAATGTACTGCATATGTTGATTTTTTTCCATCTCTTTTGTAGCATGTTTGATATGTAAAAACATGTTTATCACGTGTCGACCAATAGTGGGAATGCTTTTTCTCTATCTCTCGAGAGAGGTTTTCCCCAATCAACTTTTGTTGCATATAATTTTTTCCCGGTTAAGTTTGAATAAAAAGGTGGTATGGATTTGCAGTTGAAGTTAGTTTTGAAAAAACTGTAAAAAGGACAGTTTGAGAAAAAACCAACGAACGAACGAACAACGTTGACGTGAAACAGTGTGCATCATTTATTAATAAATTTAACAAATTTAAAAGGAAAAAATGGAAGACATTTCCAAAAAAATTAAAGATTTAAACATCATATCAAATGGCATCGGGGATGTTCTTCCCGAATTATTAACTTTGTAAGTATGATATTAATTTATTCAGATAAAAAAAAATCAAATTTTTTGTTGCATACGTTTATTTCTTTTTCAGATACACAACGGCTATAACGCTATTCACAGAAGTCTTACCATTTCTACCTGTGAACAATAATGATATTATGAAACATCTGGCCATTAGTTTCCAGCAGATGGAATTCGAACACAACGCTGGAGACTCTATGATACATGTCATGCAGGAGTTACAGCAAATCGTTAATAGTATGGATGATGACGATGATGATGATGATGATGATCATAGTGAAGCTGAAAGAAAATCTTTAAAAGATTCAGTTACTTTAATAAAAATAATGAGTTAGTAAGTAGAAACACTTAATATAATTTAAAAATAATAAAAAATAAATATTAACAAAAAAAATAATTTTTTTCTTTTTGTTACAGCTACACATGCTCTATGCTGCTATTTCTAAAATTAAGTAAATTCTGTCCTGATCAATTTGGGGTAGATATTTTAGAAATAGCTAGTAAGGCTTTTGATTATATTTCCCAACGTAAGGCTAAAAAGGATGAGGAGGAGGAGGATAAAAAAGAACAACAATCAACATTCCTACCCACGGAGAAGTCAGGTACATCATCATCATCAGAACCAACAGAACCACTACCATCATCATCATCAACAACAATAATACCATCACCATCAGAACCAGTAAAATTAGAAAAAAAAAATGGAAACAATATCATAAAATTAATAATAATAATACAAGAGGTCTTGATCAAATTATTGTCAGTATTTTCTATAAAATTAAAGATAACGAACAAGTAATTTTAAATTGTACAACTAATGTTGCAACATTGGGAAATATTAAAATTTGCATACCATTTGATTGGTTACAATTAGATGAAGATACAATAATGGAGCGAATTAATGAACTTGCGCAAATTATAAATTTAAAATCTAAAATTATAAGCAAGTTTTCTTGTGAATCTTTTTTTTACTTTGATAATATATTGTATGAATTAAAGCAAACTTTTAATTATAAAACAAAAAAAAATATTTGGGTTTTGTTAAAAGTACTTTCGATTTAAGAATTGTGTGTGTGTTATATCGAAACCCATGAATTAAAGCAAACTTTTAATTATAAAACAAAAAAAATATTTGGGTTTTGTTAAAAGTACTTTTGATTTAAGAATTGTCTGTGTGTGTGTGTGTTATATCGAAACCCAAACATACATATATTAGAATTAAAAATGAAAAGTTATATATGTTTATTTTTTATTTAATACACATTTTTACAATACATTGGTTTTGGTGATCCAAGAATTGTGCGTTTTATCTAAACCCAACCATTTAACGAAAACCTTATTTCCCTTTTTCCGCAAAATTCGTTCAACCAGGTAGACATTGGGATTTGCAACTGCGTCAAGTTCCTTTTCGTAGAATCCACCATGAATGGGTTGACCTATGGAGTCTCGCAAGAGATAGGTAATTGGGTTGGTCCTTTGCACCTCAGCTATTTCAAAGACTTCGCTGGACCAATTCGGAGTGTAACATTTAGCAAATATGCTCTTGTATTTGCTCACACGCACGTGGTCACCAACTTTGAAGCGTGCTGGTCCAATGATTTTCACATTGCTATACACCGTTGCAAGTAGATCATTTGCATTTTCTCGAGTGACATCAATAGGACGTCTTCCAGTGGTCCGATGTTGACGCTCATTGTATCTTTTCACGAGATCAGGCAGTATTTTGATCCACTTGTAATTTCCATTGAGTGTAAAGAGTTTCCACATATTGTTCTTCAATGTTTTATTCCAACGCTCGACAATTGAGGCTTTCATTACGCTATATGTAGAATAATGATTGATTTTCAATTTTTTCACAACTCTCTCTTGAAAGTCCATGTTGTAGAATTCCTTGCCATTGTCAGTCTGCAAATTTTTAGGTTTTCGTTCGCTTTGACGTATAACCTTGAGGAATGCATCACTCACGTTTTTACCTGCTTTAGATTTAACAAGTATTGCCCATCCATATTTCGACAATGCATCGATTATCGTAAGAATGTACTTATAGCCGGCATTGAGTCTTGAGTACGTTTGCATATCAACGAGATCAGCTTGCCATAAGTCGTCATATCCCTTTACGATAACGCGTCTACGGGGAAAGTTTCGTCGTGCAGGAGCATGCAATTCATCCACTAACAATCTCTTTTCTTTACTCATTTCCACTTTTTATTTTTTAATTATACAGGATTTTTAGAGAGTAATACAAAAACCATTATAAAACAGTCCATACAATTCATACAATCCCTATCTACATCAATATCAAACGATTTTGGATTTACAATATATTTCTTCTTATTTCTCATAACGATAACTTTTTTCCAAATCTCAATTACTTAAATTTTTTGTTTTATTTCATTAATTCTTTTCACCAAATTATTATGTTTAGTATGAAGGTCATCAATATTGCTTTTAACACTGTTGATATGCTCCACGTTGGAGTTATTAACATGCTCAATATTTGTCTTCAGTTTCTCATATTCTTGTTGAAGATCATTAATAGTACTCTTGAGTGTGTAGATGTTCTCCACATTGAATTTATTTAAACTATCAAAATTCGTCTTCAGCTCTATACACTTTTGTTCGAAATGTGCATTGTTCGCCGTAAGCAGTCTATTTATATCATTTTCCTGTATATTCCTTATCTTCTCCTCAATTTCCTTCCTGAGCTTATTACGAGAAATTGTAATATTTTCAAGTATTAATTTATCAACCGCATTTTCAATCTTTTCAATTTTCGTTTTTAAACTTTCATTTAAGACTGTTTCGATTTTCTTAATATATGACATCATGTTCCCATTTAGATCATTCGCTATTACAGTCAATTGTTTATTCACGTCTTCAGCAATTGCATCTGCTTGTTTATCCACTTCATTTTTAACCTTATTATCCACGTAACGTTTATGAACAACATCATCAGCCTCTGTGGGATTTGCAAGCCTTTGAATTTTTCTACCACCAGCGTTGTACACATTGTTCTTTACATCCAAGTATAACACATTCTTGTAAACGTAATTTTTTAGAATCATTTGCTCGGCAATTGAAATTCTTTCTATTGCTGGTGAACCAATACCTCTTTGCAACGATACTCCGAATTTGTTAATGGACATTTTGCAACTGATGCGTTATTTCAAATTTCACGTTAATTTATAATTAATCCAGCTTCTCTAAGTTCCTCAATAATTGAAATGATTTCGTTATCATGCCCCGTGTGTCCAGTTGCTTGTGAGGCAAGCAAGAGTCGTAATCTGTCAACCAACTCGTTTGCATCATCCCAATGAATGTAATCTATAGCGTTATTTGTAACTTTCATATCGAATGGTATTCTTTTATTACCTCTACTAATTTTTTTTTTTACCATTGGAATTGTCATAGCACCTCCCACTCTTATATTGAATAACGGTGCAATTATATGCTTATACTTGTATCCTCTATTACCCAAAACTCGTTCAGTTGATAAATTCAGGCGTTTGTGAGCGCTCGTTGATATCAAAATGTTTTTGTATGTTTGCAAATCTGCATTTGTGTAGAGGGTGATATTGGGTTTTTTCATAAAGATTAGTTCAAAGAGTCCTTGCGTACCACGATATCTCGTACCGTTAATTAACAAATAATCATTGTTATCCACATCAAAAGCAGCATTTCCCATAACTAGTTTATCTTTATCAAAATGAACACCGTATACGGTGTCAACAATGTTACTCTTATCAGTAAAAAGACGCTCCAAATATAATTTTGACAATGGACCCATATTTCTAGTAAAGTGACTCAGTATTTGTTCACGTTCTTCGGGATTGTTCATCATACCCCTGATAGACGTTTCCAGTATACTTTCTTCATCATCCACTTCTTCAAAATTATCATCATCATCATCATTATTATCGCGATAATCAGTTGCAGAGGAGGAGGAAGGTCTGATCATTGCTGCTGCTGCTGGTGTATAAGAAAGTTTTCTTCGTATTTGTAATCTTGGAGTCGATACATCAGTCAACGTCAAATCACTTTGTTTTCTCTTTTTAGATACCCTTTTTCGTTCCGACTGTTGCTGCTGTTTTTGCGATAGTGGTGAAATTGGTGGAATATCTGTTTCCGGTGAAGATGGTGGCGGTGGGAGTGGTGGTGGTGATGCCTTCATCGAAAATTTCGCTATTGGAAATTCAATTGAAGTATTTTCAACCAAACGTTTGAGTGGATCGATGATAGGTTTCAGGTTCTTCTCAAGAATATCATCACTCTCCATTTTTCCGACTTTTAGCGCTTGATGTTTTGCTCGAATAGTTTTACGTGTTTTCGCGATTTCTTTAATAACTTTCTCCGTCTCCATCTCGCTAGGTATTTCAATAACGACTGACACTCTCAGAGATGAACAAAGTCATTAAATCCACGTCTGTAACGACCCTTGTTCAATGCACTGTCTTTGTCTATCACAACAAATCCATATTTGTGTTGCCAACAGATTGCACATAAATCATTAAATTTTTCATACGTCATGTCGGTATTAACGTGATCGTTGTAAATGTGTTTGAGATTTGTTCCATCTTGCTTAAAGAGAATCAGCAAATTTGCATTATCACGAATCAAATGTTTCGGAATTTTTGCATAAGTCTGACAAAGGTAGAAACAATCTACGTTGGAGTGTCTACCCATAGAAAAGTATTCTCTTATAGCGTCCTGCTTATCACAAGCAACGTCATCAAACACGAATACTGAATCGGGTGCAGCGTCACACGGTGAAATTACGTCCACGTTATTGGAGAATGTAAAATAGCCTATGTCCTTTATTGGTTCGAGAAGATGCTCGAGATAACGATATTTTGGTTGTTGTAATGATTTCGAGTAAACGTAAACGTTATTGAAACGCACTCCATTCGGACTTTCAAGTAAACTCAAAAGTACATTGGTTTTTCCACAGTTTGACGGTCCACAAATTATCCCACGAATTGTATTTGGTAACATATGACCATGTCTACGAGTGTGAAGGGGGATGTGGTTAAACATTTTATCGGTGACGCGTATACTCGATGATTGCTTCACGAATCGCATAATTGACGTGTGTGATTTGAAAAGTCGAGAAACTGAGATATTTATAGAACTCGGTGTAATCGAAAAGGTTCAGTGCTATTATGGATTTCGTAGAAGTATCAATGGCATTAGAAAATATATATAATCTCACAACCGATGAATTGGAATTTATTCCTAAGGTTGTTCTTCTAAAGCATTGTGGACACGCATACACTATATTTGGGATAAATTACCGGATCACATTAAGGCTGATCCGGAAGTTCAACGTTATCGTCGTTGTACGAAACATTATAATTATTCGAAGGACTCTACACATTTTGACGGTCCATCGCCTATGATAAAAGACTGTTACTTATGCTATGTGGAAAAAAAGGAGGAGGAGGAGGAGGAAAACGATGAGGTGAAAGTATTCTCAATGCTGTAATAAATGCTTTACCTTTCGAATTACATATACCTGATTATCAGTATTGTGGACCAGGAACATATTTACAAAAGCGATTAGCACGCGGTGACCGAGGCATTAATCCATTGGACGCAGCCTGTTAGCCTACTCGCAACATCGAGATTTGGAAAAAAAGACACGAAGCTGGTCGAATATTAGTTCAACAAGCTAAGCAACGTATAACTGCTAGAGAGAGAGAGAGACTCCTCTTTATCCGAGAGAGCAGCTACTGCTGTTGCCACTTGGACTGCTATGAAGACCAAAGCGAAATTAGGAATGGGAATGAAGACGCAAAAGAGGTTGAAGAAGATTAGGAAGAAACGGGTAGTCAAATATCGTTCACTACCTATAGCTAAACGAGGTGGATTTTTACCTTTGATTGCCCCAGTCCTTGCAGGACTTTCCGCCCTGGGCTCCTTGGCAGGTGGTGCCGCTACTATAGCAAAATCCGTTAATGACGCAGCAGCAAAGCGCAAGATGCTGGCGGAAATGCAACGTCACAATCGTGCTATCGAGGGAAAAGGTCTCTATCTAGCACCCTATAGCAAGAGCGGAAGAGGATTTAAGAAAACAGCGACAGCAGCGGCAGTAGGACGAAAAAAAAAAAAGTAAATGCAACAACCACCAACTTTCAATTGGAACGATGGTGTCAAAACATACCGTATTTTCGAGGAGTGTTTATGCGTAATAATTTACCAGTGAGAATTCAGAAAAATGAGTGTGGTATTGTGAATTTGGATGATCAGCAAGGACCCGGGACTCACTGGGTTGCCTATGTGGTGAAGAAGGAGAACGTTAAGTATTTTGATAGCTTTGGAAATCTCAAACCACCTGTGGAATTGATTCGCTACTTTGGTGGCACTACAAAACGCATCAATTATAATCATGATCGTTATCAAGAATACAATAGCACAAATTGTGGTCAGTTGTGTGTTGACTTTCTCCGGAAGAATACATAAATATGACATCATTCACACTCACACTCACAGGTGCTAATTCCATTTTATCAGCAAATTACTTTCCTCCGATAAACTTGGAGGCAATTGGTAGTGAATTTGAACTTGGTTTGGTAGATTTACAAACATTTAACACCATTCCCAACGTTGATTCGAGTAATAACAAATTTTACTATGATAAAGACAAGGTTGTGGTTATACCTGAGGGTTCATACGAATTGGCTTCCATAGCAGAGTATCTCAACCGAGAAATGGTTACAATAGATAATGAATATCCCCTTATTTTACGTGCAAATAACAACACATTGCAGAGTGAAATACAATGTGAATATGAAGTGGATTTCACTAAACCAAATAATATTGGACAGCTTTTGGGTTTTTCCACCAATCGTGTACTCGAAGCGAAAAAACTTCACGAATCCGATACACCTGTGAAAATCATTAAAGTCAACATGATCCGCATAGAGTGTAATATAACTACTGGTTCATACAGCAACGGATATCTTACCCATACAATTCACGAATTTTCACCGAGAGTCCCACCAGGATATAAAATATTGGAAACTCCACCACAAATCATTTACCTACCAGTTGTTGCACGTGTCATAGACAATTTGACCTTACGCATTGTCGATCAGAACGGACATCTCGTAGACTTGCGTGGAGAAGAAGTAACAATCAGACTTCATGTAAGAGGGAAAAATGCTAATATATAATAGTGAGAATCGAGACGCGCGGGATCATTCGAGCGATGATAGTGCTTTAAAAGGTGTAAAGATTTACAGCAGCAGCAGCAGCAGCAGTGGTGGCAGTGAACAAAATAAGCTCACTGCGGAAAACGCAAAATTCCTCAAATCTTTGGGATTCGTAATTGCCTATCGCAAACAGTAAGAAGAAAAATGACCATCGTGGATGTACTGAACATTTCGAGAAAACCGATTTTCGACAATCGCATCACCAAATTGGAGCTTCATGCTTACAATCCATACTCCAGTACAGCACTCAATCACAATGATGAGATAAGAATACCGATACAACAGCAAGATTTGTACACCCTACCGCATCAGAGTTTGCTCTACATCGAAGGTCGACTTGAAACGGCAAATTCACCACAAGATGGTCAAATACACTTGGACAATAATTGCATGGCTTTCCTCTTTGACGAGATACGTTATGAGCTGAATGGCGTAGAAATAGATCGCTGTAGAAACGTCGGTATTACCACTACCATGAAAAACCTTGTAAGCCTGACTCGAAGCGGTGGAAAGTCTATGGGATCAACAGGGTGGCTTTATGGAGATTTACACATGCCTGTAGCTGTAAATGGACCCACTCATTTCAATTATTGCATACCACTGCACTTGCTTTTGGGTTTTTGCGAAGATTATAAACATATTGTAATGAATGCTCATCATGAATTAATTTTAATAAGGTCACGCACAGACTTCAACTCTCTGTTCTCTGGATCGGCGAATCCCCTACCACCAAATGTTCAAGCAAAAATTGTCTTGACAAAAGTCCAATGGCGCATGCCACACGTTTATCTCGAGGAGGTCACCAAACTCTCTCTCTTGCGAATTCTCGAGAGCGGTCGTGAAATCAGCATGGCTTTTCGCTCCTGGGATCTCTACGAATATCCCCTTCTACAGACTACAACGAAGCATACCTGGGCCGTAAAATCAACCACGCAATTGGAGAAACCGCGATACGTTATCTTCGGTTTGCAGACCAACAGGAAAAATGATTTGAAACGGCACATGACGGAATTTGATCATTGCAATTTAACAAACGTACGGTTATATCTAAATTCGGAAATTTATCCTTATGAAAATTTAAATGTTGATTTTGACAAAAATTATCATGCTATTCTGTACGATATGTACTGGAAATTCCGCTCATCGTATTACGATAAAGAAGCTGGACATCCACCGTCAATGACACCATCGGAATACACAACGCATGCACCAATCATCGTCATTGATTGCTCACGTCAAAAGGAATCGATAAAAAGTGCCACAGTTGACATGAGAATCGAATTTGAATGTAAAGACAATGTACCTCAAGACACTCAAGCATTCTGTCTTATCCTTCACGATCGTATCGTAGAGTATAGTCCACTCACCAATGTAGTACACAAATTGTAACAATAAAAAAAAGTTTCATTGATTGTTTTATTGTAAAGTATTGAATGAAAAATAAAAAAATTTCAATAATGTATATTTATTGCATCATTATTTTTCTCGAAAATCCAATCCTTTTTTCTTTCCTATTCCTCAGTCGATCTTTATACGTTGGTGGAATCAAGTAGTAGTAGTAGTACCATGTATCAGCTAATTATGAGTTTGGAAGAAAAAGTGATTCAACGACTGTCTCCTCATTCCAATAGTTTACGATGAGGATGTAGACGACCATTTATTCTATATCCGGAAAAAAAAAATCAACATTAATTACCGATCTCGTTCCAGCTTATTCTAATGAAAATTATCATGATTTTCGTGAAAGGATCTTGAAGAAAATTATTGTTAGAGATAATAATACTGCTTCAGTAATACAATAACGATGTAATGTGGAAGATGAAATTTGTATAAGAGCGACATTTCTTGAGCAGGAGAATATAAAACTTAAATATGAACTCAATGCTCTGAGAAATGAAATTTCTAAATTACAATCTAATAAAATTATATTCTACAGCAGTAGCGAATGATGGTGTTAAAAAGTAATAAATATCCTTACAAATTGCTCAAAGCATCAATATCGCTTGGAACACGTCTTCGCAATGGACGCTCGCATGCTTCAATTATTATCTTCAATTTTGTTTGTAATTGCTGCTACGCCATCAACAAAAACAGCAACAACAACGGTACAGCAAGTTAACCTAACCGAAGCTGTTGGTTACTTACGAAAATATGGTTATTTAATTGATAATAATAATAATGGTGGTGAAGGGGATGATTCTTTAAGATACAAAGTAACGGATGTGAATATACAAAATGCTGTGTCGTTGTTTCAAGAATACAGTAAACTACCTGTGGATGGAATACTAAATCAACAGACATTTGAGAAAATGCAAATACCTCGTTGTGGCAATGAAGATGATTTACTGAATTACGAATTTTCGATAAAAAAGTGGAATACCAATCATTTGACATGGCGCTTCATTTTACCCAATCCCAAGTCACTCGAAAAGACGAAAAAGGCCTTTGCCGTTTGGGCACGACATTCTCCACTCACGTTTTCCGAGCGTCGCGGTAGTGATGCCAACATCGTTATTTCCTACAAAAAACGTGCTCATCGATTTAAAAAAATGGCTCATGGTGGTAAATGTAAGAGTGATTTTGATGGTAAAGGTCAAGTATTGGCTCATGCTTTCAATCCACATGCTCAGGGAAATACAACGGAAATTCACATGGATGAAGAAGAGAATTGGTTCATGGGAGATGGTAAAATCCTCCTCCTGATAAAAATCTAATTAGTTTTTTCGCTGTGTTGGTGCATGAAATAGGACACGCTATTGGTCTGGCACACAGCACCGATGAAAATGCCATAATGTACGCATTGTACACGCTTCCGAATGTTAATGGAACTATTGACTTAGCCTTGGATGATATTCTTGGAATTCAAAATCTCTATGGAACGAAGAGATCAGAGATGGAAACAACTACCAATAGGCGAACCATTCACTTCTCCACTACCACCATTGCCCCCACCACCAGGACTCCTCGGAAATTTGCACCTGATGTTGAAGGATCACGGATAGATTTGTGTAAATTGAAATACGTTGATGGTCTATTGATTGTGTTCTATAGGAAGTGGGTGTGGCCCATGAATGTTGGTGCGAAAAACTATGAAAAACCACAACTCATTAGAAATTGGCTGTCGTTTTTACCGGATAGTTTTACAAGACTAACAGCTGTATATCAATCACCCGTGAATGATGATATTATATTGTTTGTTCAAAATCAGACTTACAGAATGAAATTTCCAAGTTTAGAGCTAATCGGAGGTTGGCCAAAACTCATAACTGCGTACAAACTTTCAGCCTCTGCGACTAAAATCCGTGGAGTCGTTAATACCTATACGGGACGAACACTAATCTTCTACAATGATAATTACTACACGGAATATGACGAATGTTTTCAACAACCAAAAAAATACGGTATAGTTTCCACGGATTTTCATGGTTTACCCGGGAGAATAACAAGTGCATTCAGATACACTAATGGAATGCTCTACTTTTTCGATCGGACAAATTTCTACGAATATAACGAATTTACAAACAACATGGTTAGATCAGGAAAATTCGATCTCACTTTATTTGGTATTGAATGTACAAATGAAAGTATTTTACAACAACTGAAAAATCTATTGTCTCGATTGTCCGTTGTCGATGCTGATAATTACGAGCAAGATGAAGAAGAAGAAGAAGAAGAAGATAGAAGATAATAATAAATAATTCTCTTTCTACTACCCATGAGTCAACCCATTCACGGTGAATTCTATGAGAAGGAACTTCACGCAGTTACAAATGCCAATGTCTACCTGATTGAACGAATTTTGCGGAAAAAGGGAAATAAGGTTTTCGTTAAAATGGTTGGGTTTAGATAAAACACACGATTCTTGAATTACCAAAACCAATGTATTATAAAATTTGTATCAATAAAAGAAAAAACTTACATTCTCTTAATTTTATACATTTATTTTTTCCATTATTTTATAATGTCCCCATGGTAATGTGGTAACTAAATCGGTTAATACAAATCTCTTATCATCATATGGATTTAGCGCAACTGTTCTCTCACATACCGTAAATATTTTATGTAATTTCGAACGAATACTTCGCTGCTTACGCTTGTGAATCGTTTTTTCACGAAGACAATGTAGATAATCGTCAAAATGTATTTCACGCGCTATAGTATTACGCTTCACACCTTTAATTATCTTACAATCATTCTTACCCCTCATACGAAACGCATACATCTTTGCTCGTAAACTCACAAATTCAGTCATTATCATACCATTGTTTTCATCTTTCATCAACCCGGGAATTTTTTTATTAACACGAGGCATGTCATATGCATTGTTTTTACTATAATCACTAGTATCGAATCTATCAATATCACGTTTCATAATTTCATACACATCGTCACACACAAGTTCATAGATTAGACTGTCCGTGTCAGTGTATAGCACTTTGCATTGATCTCCATAGCGCTCTCGCATATAAGTATGGTGAAAATCGTAGAGGAGGATTTTCGAGATATCGAGAATTGACATACCCACGTATATCGGTTTGTTAAAGTAAATGTTCAGCTTGTTAAGTTCAATGGCCACCAAATCTTAACCGAAAATCGTGCGATTGTGAAAATTTGGTTTTGCAATAAGTGCTTCTGCTCCATATCTTCCCTCCCACTGTGTGACGAGTTTGATATCTCGATGATTACGCACATTCTCCATGGTTTTACCAAAAACAGCATTATTCATGAGTTTGAAGAGATTCTTCTCAAAGTCATTCGTAGCCGCAGTTCTCAAACGTGTATTTAAGTTGATGTATTCGCGAAGCCAACGCGATTGCTTGAATCGCAGTACGCGATGAACTTTACGCAATACGAGCCCATGTTTTAGAGCTTGCTGCAATGCACGATAGTGAATGACATAATGAGTCTTATCGCAAACTGTTGCCAACAACTTGGAATTTTGAGTTTTCTTCTGCTGCTCTTGTCCTATGCTGAATTTCGATGGATCTTGCTGTTCCGTACAAAATGGTAAATCTGCATGTATGTCGTGCAATTCTACAGGATATTCCAAATCAACTTCGAGAATATAACCTGTAGTAGAATCCACACTCATATTGTTAACATCTATAGATTGCTCGGGATTATCAATCCACTGAAATTCTCCATAGGGTAATGGTTCAGACATTGCCCATCCGTACAAATTGTTGATATCGTAATACATGAGATATCGCGATTTTTCCTTTGGATTGTAGGATTCATTACCCATATACTTGTTGTTGGCTTTCGCGTACCTGTGTGAGCATTGACTCAATCCACCTCGAATACCTCGTTCCACGAACATTAGCATGTCAATCTCAGTAAATAATTCCAAGGAGATCTTTATGTATTTGAGCATTGCATCCCACGTATAACCGGGAAGAGTGAAATAGTGCGCAGGATCCAGTCCATAGTTATTCATGCACTGTGCACGAAAATTTTCAAAAACATCTGCTAATAACAAAATGTCAGTTTTGAGGTACAAGTCACTGTATTCACCCAATGTTTGTATTTTAAAATGATTCCAGACATTCACAGCATGTTGGTAATCCTCCTTGGTAATATCACATGCATTTAATTTGCTATAAAAATCCCGATGTGTGGGTAAAGATGATTCTTCCAATTTCTTCGTATTGGTAATGTAGTCGTAGGGAAATACACCTTTGCGCATTAACAAGTCCAAACTTTCGTTATCGAGATCTCCGAAACATGATTTAACTATCTTCATGTCAGCAGTTGTTTTATCGAGGAGCGACGCCAATTTTTCCAAACTCGATTGCATAAAGCGTAATGAATCTATGAATCTTAGTTGCACAAACACCTTCTTTCCATTCCTCTCACCCACTTTTACGTACTTTACAAATGAAATGTATTTCTCACTCGTTTGTGGTAAAATTTTAATATTTATTCCATCGTCATCATTATCATCATCACTCTTAAAGGCATTGGCAACATCACGAATTATGAAATGAGCATCGTAATTGCTCAAATTGTGAAATATCACCGGAAGTACAAACGAGTCTTTATAGTTTAAATTGCAACCCTTATGTGCCGGTCCACGATATTCACCAGTCAAATGACAGTGGTCCCTTACCCTCTCATCCATCTCCGCAAATTCTCGTTCACAAATGTGGCAATGTGTGACATTTTGAAAATCGATTGATTCGTTGTGAGACATGGGTCGCATTTTTACTTCTACTCTGCTGGAAAATTTATCCAATACGATCTCGTGCAATTGTTGAACGAACCAACGAATACACTCAACTCCTCCCCTGTAGGCAACGTATTTACTCTGATTCGAATCGAAATCACAAAGTATATAGTAACCAACACTGTACGGTATATGTTCTTGATAAGAGTATGTATTGTAGCAGTAGTCTTCTTTGTCTTGAACGGTATCGCTTAGTAGACATTCGATATCAGCGTATATCACATACGGTAAACGAATTTTCCTCTTGAAATTCTGAAAATTTAACATTTTCTTCTCCTCCGTTGGTAGACTGATTTTACATTTATTGATTCGGCTGCAATCAATCACATGTCGTTCAAGACTTTCCTCATTGTAACAGTAATGTAGACATCTGTAAATGGAAGAAACGATAATGTTAATTAATAGTCGAAAGAGGATGTAATTAAATTATTAGAATACTGTGAATAATTACCTATCACAAATGTATTTCGTATGATGATTTTTATTGATTTGATTGGATACCAATCTTGACAAGTTTTTTATCCATGTAAAATGTGATTTTCTCATTTCATTATTTACAATGAGAAGTAAATTGACATGTTTTCCCTCTTTTCTTCACACAGTCGCAGGGGTAGACATTCTAAGACTTTTTTTCTTTCAGAAGATTCCGCCAGTGTGTACACATTAATGGATAGGTCGTTTATTCTCTCAAATTTCCTAATTTGCTGTAAACTCATGGGAAATGTTATTCCATCGGTATTGAGAACTGATTTATAATGTGGATAAGAAGAACGTCTATCTCCATGTATTTCAGCAGGATAAAGGGCTGCCGTGACAGCCCAAGCGAAACATGCATCATCGTTCGATTTTACATTAACTACAGCCCGCTTATGCATAATCGATTTCGGTAGTTCAAAGAAGCATGCAGCTTGCATTGGATTACACCTGTTAATGTTAACTATCAAATTGATAATTTTTGAAAGTGTCCAACCACTGCCTCTCTCTTGAAATTCCTCCAACGACGTCACTATTGGTTTTACGATTTTACTCTCGTACCACTCCTTCAAGTCGGAAGTCGTCAGCAACTGATGATTCTTCGTTTCAAAGTGCTTCAAATCAACGCTTTTGTCTTTATCGATGAAATCGGCGTTGAGCACTGTGTTCACTTTAACGCACTTGTGAGTCTTCAGCGAATCGGAAATTTTTTCAATTATCAATTTCTCAGCATTTCGCAGAAATTGCTTTGGATCGGTATGTCGAATATTGACAACCATACCGGTGGATATTCGACTTTGAAACGCCGATTTTTCCACCACAGTTTCCCACTTTAAATCTAATGTTTTAGTAGTACTAGTAAGACCTTGACCACTTTTCAGCTTGTCCGTTCGCACTCGTTTCTTCAAACACTTGAAATATGCGATTCGATTAATTAGTTTTTGTCGCGTACCAATTGATAGATTCAAATCATCACATTCCAATGTTTTAATGAGAATATCAATTATGTCGAAACATGATTTTATCCATATTTCAATTTCACTTTCGCGTTTTACCAACGTCAATTACTTTCGCAAATTTTCATCGGCAGCACGAATGAGGGAAAATAATGAATTTTCAAACGTTCTCATGATGACAACGTCTGCTCTTTCGTCAACTCAGTAGGAATAGTTGAGGAATGTAAACTGAAACTTTATTTACTATTTTTTATTTTTTTATATTTTTTTATAAGGTTTACATTCATTGTCTCTGATAATTACGAGCAAGATGTAGAAGAAGATAATAATGAATAATACCACCAACTCCCTCAAATGTTATTATCTTTCTACTTCTATGTAAAAAACAAAAAAATGCAATAAAATGAAATAAAATTTGAAAAATGATATCTTATTATATCTGTCACTTTATATTTATTACACCTTCTTCCAACAGAGATGATTACATCATTACATTATCAATCACATTTGGCCCACTCAATTGGAAAAATAATTTTTTCCTCTGAGAGAGAGCATTTTCACTATCGGACTGGTGTAGTCGTTTCCTTCAAAGATCTTACTTCACTGTCGTTATCATCATCATCATCATCATCATTATCATCATCATCACTCCATTTGCTGGAATACAACTGTTAAATGTTGAATAATGCTATTATTTTTAACTGACAATAATGATAAAACTTTCATGAACAACGTCATAGCTGATGTGTATCTGAAAAAAGGAAAAAAACATGAAAAACAAAAAATTTGATTGTTTATCTGAATAAATTAATATAATACTTACAATATTAACATTTAATGAAGAACATTTGCAGGTATCTAATCTTATTACGAATGTCCTCTATTTAAAAATTTTTTTATTTTATTATTAACTTCTTATTTAGTTATTGTTATTATTTATTATTCACTATTATTCAATTATTTATTACTTTTTTATTAGTAGTTATTATTTATAAATGTGGTGGTTAAAATTACTTATCGTCTTCCGCACAAATGAACTCAATAAAATTATATTCACCACCTAAATATTTCAGCAATAATGTCTTATATTCACACATTTGCTGTAATTCTAATAATGCAGCATCATCAATGCCTTCTCCCATTCTTTTTGGGAGAAAAACCGCGAATTCACCACGAATCTCTGTAATTATACTTAATCCATAACGCGTATTAACACTTTTAATTTTTGTTATCACATATGTTTCAGATTGTTTTAAATCAGCTAATTTGACCAGAGGCAACATAGTCTGACCACTTCCAACTTTATTAATAGATTTTAGTAACTCCATTATATTACTTAGATTACTTTGTGACTCTTTTTAGAACTAACTGTAATCGCTAATCCCTACAACCTTTTTATTCAAACTTCACCAGGAAAAAACTACATACAACAAAACTGGCTGGGGGAAAAACTTAATGTTAGTCATCCACATAAAATTTTGAAAAGCATGGTTGGGGAAAAACTTAATGTTAGTCATCCACATGAAATTTTGATGAATGCAATGTGGAACTGAAAAATAATATATTATCTATCTCTATCTTCCTCCAACAGAGATGATTACGCAATGTGGAACTGAAAAATAATATATTATCTATCTCTATCTCCCTCCAACAGAGATGATTACATCATTAAATTATCATTCACATAAAATGTGTTGTCTTAATTTTTCATCATTTTTCCCTCTCTCTCGAGAAAGAGCATTCCCACTTTCGGACCTCTCAATTCCGAAGTCTCACGAGAGAGAGAGCATTCCCACTATTGGGTGTGTACGCGTTAAACCTGTTTTTTACACATCAAACATGCTACAATAGTGATGGAAAAAAAAAAATCAACATATGCAATATTCGACATTATTGCAAAAACAGCTCCAAAGTAACGTAGTACTCACCGTGACATCAATTACCCAATTTTTTTCCTTGAAAAAAATCGAGATAAATAGAAACTTCCTAGCAGTGACAACCAAGCCGATAAGTCAATATAATTAATGGGGTAATAATGAATATCTAAACAGAAGGAAAAACTCCAGATACCAATACGTAAAAATAGAGATAAATAGAAACTTCCTTGCAGTGACAACCAAGCCGATAAGATAATTAATGGGGTAATAATGAATATCTAAACAGAAGGAAAAACTCCAGATACGAATACGGAAAAAAATCGACATATGAATATGTAAACACAAGGAAAAACATTGAAATGCAAATTTTTTCACTCGAAAAAGCAACATACTCACTATACCTGGGAAAAAACAATACCCCCCCCCCCCCCCCCCACAAAAACTCCACCTTCTTAACCCCCCTCAGAACACCTGATTTAGAAACGCCCACCCACTTCAGAATACCTAATTCTTACTTCCCCGCTCAACCCTTCACCTCCCCTGAGCACACCTGGGTTAGAAACGGCATAGCCTACCTACTAAGTAACATATTTAGGGCACGTAATCGGTGATGATGGTTTACGACCTGACCCTAAGAAAGTAGATGCGGTAATGAATTTCCCGAGACCTAAAAACATCAAAAATATTAGACAATTTTTAGGTTTAGCTGGATATTATAGGAGATTCATACCAGATTTTGCAAAAATTAGTAAACCTTTGACTCGACTACTCAAAAATGAAGTAGTTTTTTCCTGGGGTGAGGTAGAAGAAGAAGCATTTGATACATTAAAAGAAGCACTTTGTAACCCCCCATTGCTCCAATTTCCAGATTTCGAAAAACCCTTTGTATTAACCACTGATGCTTCTGGTTACGCAATTGGTGGAATCCTTTCACAAGGAAAACCAAATAAAGATCTTCCAATAGCATATGTTTCGAAGGTTCTGACTGAAGCAGAACAGAAATACGATACATATGAAAAGGAAGCTTTGGCGATCGTGTATTGTGTAGAACATTTTAGGCCATACCTGTACGGTCGTAAATTTCTACTCGTTACCGATCATAAATCCTTACTCTGCCTAAGGAGCGCTACAACAAACGCACGAGTTTTACGGTGGCGCCTCCGTTTAGCCGAATTTGACTACGAAATCCAATATAAAGCTGGAAAAACTAACGTCAATGCCGACGCCCTTTCAAGAAACTCTGTGATTGAAGGAAAAGAAAACGAATTAGAATTATTACTAAATGAAAATGAACCAGGTTCATTATTGAATGATTCGCAAGAGGATCTTCAACAAATAAACAATATAGAATCTACCCCCTCCTTAAGTTTTACCCAAGAAGAATTAGTTGACATTGCCAGAACTTTGATTTTCGAAGAATGTAACGTAGTAACTAGAAGCAAGACTAAATCAAAACCCTCTAATATTCCATCAAAAGATAACGTGGAATCAGGTAGAAAGAATAAAGATGTTGTAATTTCGATTCAAAAGAAGAAACGAGGTAGACCTCCGAAACAGAAACCCAAAATTCCCGAACGTTTAGATTCAGATCGCGATGATAGTTCTGATTCTGAAGATGAAATCCTTAAACGAACTAGGAAAAAGACCGTAACGTTTTCAAATAAAATAGATAATAGCGAAGAATCGGAGTTCGAACAAGTCCAAGATTCAGAACCTGAACAAGTTGAAATTATACCGGATACTAGTAGTACCAAAACCAATATTCTCGAATCTAGAGATCCCTTAAAAATTAGGAAAGACAATATTATTTGTTTTGTTAACAATAATAATGAACCTGTCGATAAGGGAGCAATCGAACTTACCCGTTTAAATTCCCTCCCTAGGATTTTGAATGTTAAAGAAGGAGATATTAAATCTACCAAAAATGGTAATAGATTTATCATAATAATCTCCATAGGAGATGGTTTTGACGGACCTACCCTTGTTCTTGATAATTTAAAAAAATCATTCCAATTGTTAAGACATTTTGCAGAAGAAGAAAATTTAAAATCCATTAGTATTTCACAGAACGAAACGATAGGTAATGTTCCTTGGGAAAATATACTTCTTACCTTGCAGGAAATTTTTAAAGGTCAGGTAGTAAAAATTATAGTTTGCACGGGTCAGGTAAAGATCCCTCCCAAGGATCAAAGAGGTAGCATAATTGAAGAATTACATAGTACACCTGTAGGAGGTCATAGAGGTGTTTCTAAAACCTTTAACAGGATTAGACAGTCGTATTATTGGGAAAATATGAAAATAGATATACAAAGGTTTATTAATAAATGTTTACAATGCCAATTAAAAAAAATGGTTAGGGTCAAAACTAAACAACCAATGATAATTACAGATACCCCCGATTCATCTTTTGAAAAGATAGCTATGGATATTGTCGGCCCATTACCCAAAACCAAGAAAGATAATGAATACATATTAACGATACAATGCCAATTAACCAAATATGGTTTGGCTATTCCTTTAATTAATGCGACAGCAGCCAATATAGCTGAAGCCTTTGTAAAAAGATTTATTTGTATTTTCGGATCACCTAAAGCTGTTTTGACTGATCAAGGCCGTAACTTCTTGAGTGACTTATTAAGAACTTTAGCAAAAATCTTTAAGATTAAACAATTTCAAACAACTGCTTTCCACCCACAGTCAAATGGCTCGCTGGAAAGATCCCATCTCCCATTAATTGAATATGTAAAACAATTTATTAAAAAGGATGTAGATTGGGATGATCTTTTAGATTTGGCAATGTTTAATTACAATACCTCCGTTCATGAAGGAACCAAACATACTCTGTAACGTGGCCATTTGGCCACATTAACAATACGCGTTGCTATGAACATACACAGTGTCCAGAGATCTCCCCGAAAGGGCTAGGACAAAAATATTAATCATATTTTTAGACTGTTAAAGAGTAGGACGGAGGAAGCACGATGCCCAATCCCCATTTCCCTTACCTCACGCATTCCTACCGCCTACCTATCACCGTGACGCTCCGGGAGAAGAGGACCTCAACACTACCGGAACTGGACAAGTCGCCATCCCCAGCCAATCACAGGACGCAACTCCGCCAGCCAGAAGCCATCGATCAAGATCCACCACCCAGGGCGGCAGCACCATCCACAACGGGAATTGCCGAAGGGCCCTGGGTGGGGGAATCGAGGACCGCCGCCGGCGAAGAAGCCAGAGATCTCTGGACTTTTGCACGAACGATATCGCCGCGAGTTTTCTTTGAAGAGGTTCGGTGCCTTCATTGGTTTATTGTTCCCGGGGAAATACAGGACACTCGGCTGTGCCATCGGGACCCGAAGAGGACCCTTCCTTCGGCTGCCCAATTGACGGCAGTATATTCCGGATCCATTCGTTGGGAGAGGAGTTTGCCCCGACCAGGTTGGTCCGCCACCTTCGTGTCCGAGCGTCACGGACGTTTCTCGTATGTTCCTCTACCTTTTTTTTTTCCTTCCGTCTTGACTTTTCTAGCTTTCCCTTACCGCCTACAAAGTTCCGTGCTTTCCTACCGTAGTTTTTTTTTGTTGTTGTCTTTCGTGTACGCCCTAGGACCTTGCGGCCTTGGACCGCCGCCTTCCGCGGCGTATCTTCTCTTTTCTTTTTTTCTCTCTTTTTTTTGCGCCTACCGAGGCGATGTCTTATTTTGCGGAAGAGTTTTTCTTTGTTTGTTCTTTTTAATTTAATAAATTAAATTAAAACCGATTCCCGCGTGAGCCTCTGTTTTTGCCCTCTTTCTTCCCTCTCGTTTTTCCCCAGGGCACGGAGGCAGAACCCCCTTCTGGGACTCTTGTTCCCGGCACCTAGCCGTGCCCCCTCGTCTTGCTTTGCGGGCTGATCGGTTCCCCAATTGCCGAGGGCCACCCCCTCGGCTGGCGCCCATCTTCCGATTTCGCACCCCTGGACTCCCCTTAAGGGACCCCAGGAAGGGAAACCGATCAGGCCGAAAGAGAGGACGAGCGAGGAGTTTGGGGTGGAAAGTCCGTCACAACTCCTTATGAGTTAGTATTTGGAAAAATTGCTCGATTACCATCTTCAGAACCAATGCTTGAAGGTGAAAAATTAAAAACTTATGATAGATATTTAAAATCTCTAGTTACGCAATTACACGCTCTTCATGAACTAGCAAATCAAAATTTAGTTAAAGCCAAGAAACGGTCAAAGTTACACTATGACAAAAAGATCCATCTTCAGGTACTCAAACTAGACGATGAAGTATATTTGTTAAAGGGTAATAAAGATGGCAAACTCGGAGACCCGTATACAGGGCCTCATAAAATCGTTGAAGTATTCAGTAATGGAAACGTAAGGATTAAAGTAGAAAAAGGGACGCGAATTGTCCATTCAAATAGGATTAAGTTAAAAAAGGAACCCAATGAACATTAATTAAATGGATAACTTGCGTTTCTTTTCAGCAAAATGAATCTATTACGACTCCTGATGCTAATCGTAATAATATGGACAGCGCTCAAAATAAACCCCGTTAGAAGCATCATTGGATATGATTGTGGTTCAAAAGTAACCAACATTTCTACGTTGTCATTATTAGATATAGAGGAATGTAACATAGAAAAGAAAGATATTAATGTAACTAAAACTTATGTACAAGTGTTCCAAATTAATCAATTTGACCATGTTGAAGTCATCCAGTGTAAAATAGAAATAGAACGCGTAATTAAAAGATGTGGCATGTTCTCACACTCGATAGATGTCAAGAACGGGAAATATTCGTATCTAGAAGAAATCTCTCGGGACAATTGTATTAAAATGCATTTGTATGGGAAATATATCCTGGGAAACACGGACATTTCGGGATTAAAAGTAAATCAAAGTACATCAAGACCTGTAGTTTTAGCTGGGTCTGTAAATTCCGATGGAATATGTGAAGGAACATCGTACACCGATCCCTATGGAAGTTGGTCAAACGTTTATGTCGCAGCAACTGTGTCAATCACACTTAGAAGTTATTATACACCGGTAGATATGGATTCCAACAGATTGTACCTGAAGACAGGAATAAAATGCCCATTTAATGAAGGAACTTGCATCGATTTCGAAGGAGGTGACACCTTCTGGGACCCAATTCCTCTTGATAACTGCAAATTTAGCAGATACGTAGTTTTATACGAAGGATTCGTCAATAAGATCACCAGCGAACACGAAGGAGAAAAAATTCTATACTCACTCGAAGAAGGAGACATTACCTTCACATTGGCCAAGAAGTCTACAATCTCGGTATGTAGCCATTCCATTCATCAGATCGAACATCCAAAATTATTGATTTTCGAAACCAGTATGAACAACGTATTCATCCGCAAAGGAAAGGTTGATGCAGCGAATCTGGACATATTCACCTACATGAACTCAAAGTTCGTATATGTAGAAAGGCATCTCCGAACCCAAATGACACAACTATATCACGATGTCATTACACAACAATGTGAAGCCGAACGGCAGATGCTAAAAACTGCACTAAATACCATCGGGCTCACTCCAGATTTATTCGCCTACCACAACGAATTATTATGAAAGGACCCGGATATATGGCCGTAACCGGAGGAGAAGTAGTGTACATTATTAAATGTATTCCGGTGGAAGTCCGAATTTTAAATACCGATCAATGTTATCACCAACTTCCAGTCATGAAAGGAAACGAAACCATGTACCTAACACCGAAAACATACATTCTTTTGAAAACAAAAACTCCAGCCACTTGCAACCCCATTCTACCTTCCATGTACCTGTTTGAAGAAGGATGGTATAAGATGATGCCTCGTCCTACCGAAAGCTTGGCATCTGGAATAATTCAACCAGCGACTAAACCACGGTGGCAATATAAAAACCCGGGATCTCTGGCTACCAGTGGAATTTATTCAGAAAAAGATTTGGTTGCTCTTCGAGACCACATTATGTTCCCAGCGGAAGGACCCGCGGTGTTGAGAACTGTTGCTCGCGGTATTATGGGGCACTCAGCCCCTATTCAAGGTGGTTCTATAATGAATTTAATCGACGAAAAGGCTTTGTCGAAAATGACTGAGAGAGCATGGCGCAAATTTATGGAATTTGGAACATTTAGCGCTGGAATAATCAGCATTATGTTAATCATTAAGATAATTAAGGGATTAGTGGATACCGTATTTCACGGGTATGCGTTACATACTGTCTATGGATGGTCAGTAAAATTACTAGGCGCCATATGGGATTCGGTCACACAGTTATTATTACACTTAAGTAAGGGACCGAATCAAAATTCAAATATCGAAGAGATACCTTGTCAACAGGTATCGACTGAAAACGTCCTTGTAGATGAAAAACGTGTAGAGGAACTTAACACTTCTAAAATCTATCCAAGCATAGGCAGTTCCGAACCACCCCCTTCTGCACCCAGTTTCTCAATTAAACCATAATAAGTGTAAACTTCTTCATGTTTTCTAGATGCCTGTTATTCACAAACTGGGAATGCCGGTCATCGTACACGAATTTGATCGGCCAGTTGATGGAATTAGTCCATATGACAGTCAACGGGCATACAGGAAACTTTTCGAATTGAGATGTTTTCAAACTCCAGGTCAACGAAAAATATTTTACCATAGAGCCACTCAAAGTAGAATTTGTAGAACTTGCTATTATGGAGTGTTTCAATTAAGACACAGAGAATTTATAGAAATGAATGTACATGTTTTGGCAAAGAAACGAAACATGGCTCCACTTTGCTCACGTTGCTTTAAATGGATTTTAACAATTAAGAAGGCAGTAAATTGTGTAGATTGTATGGAAGAATACCTGGAAAATGAAGGCAACTCATTCGAAAAAGAAATTCAAGTTGTTCAACGTTGGGGACTATAAGCCTATTGCAAACCCCTAATATACCTTAGGTACTAGAAAAACTGTCCGAATGGTCCAGGTCGGAAATTAATCTTACTCTCCATCTGCAGCAGATTAGTGAAACAAATTTGTTAGCTTACAATTACTTAAATATAGATACGTAGGAAACAATAATAGGATATTTGTTCTATTATACTGGGTTGTATGTTTAAAATATGTATTGACAGTTTTTCATTCATTTCTATAAATTCTCTGTGTCTTAACTGAAACACTCCATAATAGCAAGTTCTACAAATTCTACTTTGAGTGGCTCTATGGTAAAATATTTTTCGTTGACCTGGAGTTTGAAAACATCTCAATTCGAAAAGTTTCCTGTATGCCCGTTGACTGTCATATGGACTAATTCCATCAACTGGCCGATCAAATTCGTGTACGATGACCGGCATTCCCAGTTTGTGAATAACAGGCATCTAGAAAACATGAAGAAGTTTACACTTATTATGGTTTAATTGAGAAACTGGGTGCAGAAGGGGGTGGTTCGGAACTGCCTATGCTTGGATAGATTTTAGAAGTGTTAAGTTCCTCTACACGTTTTTCATCTACAGGGACGTTTTCAGTCGATACCTGTTGACAAGGTATCTCTTCGATATTTGAATTTTGATTCGGTCCCTTACTTAAGTGTAATAATAACTGTGTGACCGAATCCCATATGGCGCCTAGTAATTTTATTGACCATCCATAGACAGTATGTATTTGGCCGCGTTATCAATATGCGCTGTTATGAACAGATATAGTGTCCAGAGATCTCCCCGAAAGGGCTAGGACAAAAATATTAATCATATTTTTAGACTGTTATAGAGTAGGACGGAGGAAGCACGATGCCCAATCCCCATTTCTCTTACCTCACGCATTCCTACCGCCTACCTATCACCGTGACGCTCCGGGAGAAGAGGACCTCAACAATACCGGAACTGGACAAGTCGCCATCCCCAGCCAATCACAGGACGCAACTCCGCCAGCCAGTAGCCATCGATCAAGATCCACCACCCAGGGCGGCAGCACCATCCACAACGGGAATTGCCGAAGGGCCCTGGGTGGGGGAATCGAGAACCGCCGCCGGCGAAGAAGTGAGAGATCTTTGGACCGGCATCACGACCGTACCGTAACGGGATACTCGTGCGATTTGCTGCGTTTTTCTTTTCCGTTTTGTGGGATTTCCTTCTCTGTTGGTGTCTTTGTGGAGGATCACCGGCGGCATCCAACTCGCTTGGGAGCCGTTAGGACCCGAGGAGAACCGTGGTTTTTGGGAGAGGATTCAGCTCCGTCCAGGTTGGGCCAACATCTGTTGTCCGGGCGTCACGGACGTACCTTTTTATGTCTCCCGTACCTTTTTTTTTTCCTATCGCCTTTGTCTTTTGTAGCTTTCCCAAACGGAAGTAGCTTTCCCTCTACCGCTTATGATTTTCGTGCTTCCTTACCGTAGTTTTTCTAGCATTGTGTGAGTCCTAGGCCCTTTCGGCTGCGGACCATTCCGCCTGTCTTTTTGCGCATTTCTTAGTTATCTTTTCTTTTGGCGCCTTCTTTTTTTTTTGTTACGGCGAACTTTTTTTTGCCTTCTCTTTTTACCGCCTACCGAGGCGACGACTTATTTTTCATCGGTAGAGTTTTTCCTTTTGTCGTTTTTGTTATTTTAATTTAATAAATTAAATTAAGACCGATTCCCGCGTGAGCCTCTGTTTTTGCCCACTTTCTTCCCTCTTGTTTTTCCCCAGGGCACGGAGGCAGAACCCCCTTCTGGGACTCTTGTTCCCGGCACCTAGCCGTGCCCCCTCGTCTTGCGTTGCGGGCTGATCGGTTCCCCCCATTGCCGAGGGCCACCCCCTCGGCTGGCGCCCATCTTCCGATTTCGCACGCCTGGACTCCCCTTAAGGGACCCCAGGAAGGGAAACCGATCAGGCCGAAAAAGCGGACGAGCGAGGAGTTTGGGACGGAAAGTCCGTCACAAATTTTGGCGCCCAACGTGGGGCCCACTCCTGTAGATCCTACCGTTCGAATTCGAATTTTGATTTGGGCCACGTTGTGCTCAATTTGTGACTTCGTCACAAATTTTGGCGCCCAACGTGGGGCCCATCCCTGAATTTTTTTTTCTTTTCGTACCGTTTCATGCTTCAATTCTCAAATTAGAATTTGAATTTTGATTTGGGCCACGTTGTGCTCAATTTGTAACTTCGTCACAAATTTTGGCGCCCAACGTGGGGCCCACTCCCGATAAACTTCGCTTATCGCGTTCATCCTTTAATTCAAAAATTAAAATTTCCCCATTCCCGTAAATTTAACTTACACCCTATACCGAGTAGTTAGCAATTATTAGGAAAAATTCTCTTTGGATCATCTAGGATTTTGGGGTAACGGATTTCCGTTCGAAGATCCGTGCGTGTGAACCCCGGAGAGCACATGGCAATTCCGTAACGGTTTGAGTGCGCCATTTTTAATTGTGGTGTTGTGTAGTACAATGTGGTACGCTCTGCTGGAGAGAAGTACTACCTGTCAGTGTTCTCCGGCATTCACCCGAAATACCTTTGCTATTTCTTCGCCATTACCCCATTTCAGGTTTTCCCAATTTAATTTACCCCTACCGCGACCTAAAAGGGAAGAAAATTTTTCTTTCTTTTTGGCATTTTATTTCGTTCCCCTCTACCGGTGTTTCCCGACCGGCAAATCGCGGGTTTTCATATTGAAGCGACGGAAGAGGACCGCCTTCGGTAGCCTCACCGTCGATCGCGGTCGATAAAGCTGTGCGTGACGTCACAGCTGTCGAGTGCGAGACCTAACGTTACAAGTAACTACCGCGGGAACCCCTTGTTGAATTAAAAAATCCCTATCGACTGTATCGCGCTTTTTACTAGGGGAAATTAATAAATTATTTCCCTTTGCTTTTTTTTCTTCTCCCTCTTATCCCGAATACCGTTGAAAAAAGTTTTTTTTGTTAACAAAATTTTTTTTTTCTCTTTCTCTTCCTTTTCGTGACAAGAATTTCTTTTTCTTCTCTTTTCTCAAGAAAAAAAAAATTGAAGGGAGGGGGAGAAGAGGAATTTTGTTTTTTTTTCTTCTTTTTCTTGTTTTTCTTTTCTCTTACTCCTTTTTACAGTCGATTCGGGACTTTTGATTTAACTTACCGACTTTTACAGTTTTCTTTCTTTCCCTTCTTCCTTCCGCGAACCGATTTCATTTCTTTTTCTCTTTTCATTTTACCGCGATTTCGAGTTCCTTCCTCACCATGGCTACCGGGGGGAATTATATTACTGAAGAATATGGTGAGGAAGCGATGGAATTGGAGAGGGCGGCTCGTCGTTTTGCCGCCGAGAGGACTCCGTTGGAGCTGGTCCTCGTGCTGGACGCGGACAAATTAAATGTCGAGGGACCGATGGAAGTGGTCCAGGACAGGATTGTCCGCTTCCGGCTCCGGACTCGGCTCGGGAACGGAGTTGTCCCGTGGGACAAGAAGGTTGACGAGAGGGGATGGGGTTCACCGTCAACCCTTCGGGCCGGATCGGACAAGCCGTCTGCCGCCCCCCTCTCCTCCACCTTGAGAGATCGGAACACCGTTTCCGTTCCCCCAACATCCCATTCCAGTACCGTACCCTTCTCGACTACTACTATCGCAAATACCGGAATGTCGCTAGCGAGTACGGTGACAGTGGTGTCGACGGGAACGATTACCACCTCGACAGTGGTTACCACCACTGCCACCGGGTCCGCGATTTGGGGACCGTCCATTAGGGCACCGCGGGCCCCCACCAACCCCCAGGAGGGAATTATTCATCCTCCTGAGGTAACGACCTCGGATACGTACTCCCCCTCTGCACAAACCAGAGGCCCCTGGGGGGATCCCTTAGAAATTACCGGAAATTTACTAGGCAGTCAAGATTTATCGCGAGTAAAGTACATAGAGCCATCACCCCAACTCCCTACCGTCTCCCTGTACCCCCACACAACCCTACCGTTACCGCCTAATAACCATCCAGACCGTTTGTTAAGTATGAACGAGGGTCGAGCAGTAGGCCGAGGGAGAGGGCGGGGCCTGTCGAGGGCACCCGCGGACGCCCAGGAGCCTACTCCACCGACACAAGGCCGAGGCCGAGGCCAGTGGAGTATAGCAGAGGAATACCGACGGACCCTGAAAGGGGGCCGAGGAAACTGGCGCGGAGGTCGCTACATCGGCGTGGTGAGGGAGATTATCGCCTCCCTCGAGTCCACGGGGACTCCCAGCGATCCCGAGACCAGGGTGTACGGAGGAGAGCTGGTCGCCACCCCAGCCACCGAAGAGACCAGCGACGAAGACGCTGGCACCCAGACAGAGGCAATATCGCCCACCGGGCTTCCCCCTACCGCTCCACCCGCTACCTCTCGTTCCGGACGGAAGACAGTAGACCGAAGCTGCTGGAACCGCGGGGTGGGGAACCATCGCTACAGTGAATGCCCTTTGCCCCGCAGAACCTTTTGTTACATGTGCGGAACTCCGGGGGTCACAGCCAAAAAGTGCCTCAAATGCACGTCGAAATGGAGGGAGACCCGGGAAAGGTGTTGGCCCTTAGAGAAGAGGGGTCACGTCCACATTAAGGGGGGGGTATGGTTTTGAAGGCAGAAAAAAACAGGTTTTTACAGATTTTTTTTTGGGCGTACGGTGAAAGTACATTTATTTCTGATTGTTGTACATTAAAGAGTAGTAATTGAACTATATTCTGTGAAATATTGGTTCACAAATATTGAAAATTGACCGAATGGCAGCAATTCTTCGCAGGCGCCTCAGAAGAAATACATTTTGCGGTGCACATCATATCTCAGCACTGGATCATCTGAAATGAAATAACCAAAGTTTTTTCCTTAATTTTTATGTCCCTCTAGGTATCGCTGCCGAGTTTTTCCATTTTTTTTAATTTTTGAACTTTTTACAAGACTTAAAAGTGAAAATACCGATTTTTGGCCTAAATTCATGACTATTGTTGTTAATAATAAGAAAAATAAAATCAAAGACGAAAAAATCTCGCCAGGGTTACCTCATAAATTATGTAAGGAAATACTGTAAAAAATTTGAGAACGATCGGTTGAATAGATTTTCAGATACAGTGTGCACCGACTCAAAAAACATCGACTTGAGAAAAACGCGTTTAAAGTTTTTCGTAGCGAAAAGACCCTGATAAAACTTAGTAAGCTATTTATTTTTTATTTTACTCACATAGAATCATCAATGCCGGGACCATAGAGTATAGAACTTTCGTCAAGAATGTCCAAAGCATCTTTTTTATCAAGTCTGCGGCGAATTCTATCATTTTTAGCGGTTTCAGCTGCTCGCTCATCTGCTCTGTTCATTCGAATATCGTTGGTTCGAAGCGCCCATCCATGACAACTTGGACCAGTACTTATTCGCATCTCTTCTAGGAAGGTTAAATAAGCTTTACAGCCTTCATTGAAAACACAAGCAGCCACTGAAGATGCAAATTCGACGATAATTGCTGAACCACTCTCAACTTTCGGCGCAATCTTCCAAATAAGCTGGTTCAAACTCTCATTATTATTTTGTGTGAATCCGCCAATACATCGCTCTAGGAGAGCATCTTTGCTTAAATCTTCATAAATTGGCTTGATTCCTTGTAAAACATCAGTTGGTAGAGCAGAATATGTGTGTTTGAAATTATTCAGCTTGTTTGAAGCTGCAGCTTTCTGCCATTCACACCATGAGTCTTCTCCGCTAGGGCAGTTTTCGTGTTGTGGTTTTGCATCGGTTGAGGCATAATGATAGTAAGTAGCCCAAATGGCTTTCTTCATTTCTTCTACAGAATTAGAATTGAAACGAATTGCACGACCATAGTACTGGGTGAGCTTATCAATCATTTTTGCAGTCAGTTTCCCTTTACCTGAGAGAGTTTTTGTTTTAATTTTTTTTCCAGTTTTGGTTTCACTATCAGTCATAGTTTTTTTGACTAAATCACGCAAACGAGTTCCCATCCTTTTTTGGACGTGTCCAACACATTCTTTTTTATTGACTAGAATATTTTCACCATAAGGTTCAGCATTGATAACACCACTATATGTTTTCGAGTCACCATCTCCAATATAGTTGCGAATCTTCACGTTATTCTCTTGCGATCTTTTGAACATTGTGACAATTGCGTCGACTTCCATGTTACCGGATTGAAACCAAGACCTATTTTGCCACAACACTGAAATGATACTGTACTATCACAAACTGCACACTTCACTAACGTAGAAATTGTTGAAAAAACTAACAGAAAATCAATGATTCTGAAATGCTTATTTGTATCTTCAGCAACTTCTTGGCTAAAACTTAGTCTGATTTTTTTCGTTGACGTACTCCTTGTCTCAATATCGTCATCGTTTCTTCGTTTATGCGGAGGAACTATTTTTTTACCTCGATACAACTTTTTACCACTCTCCTTTCTACACTCTCTGGAAACTTTTCTCGGCATTTTGCGAACAACAAAAATATCACAACGAAATAGAGTAAGAAAATACAACACGACTGTTACACTCCGCGTCTGCTTCGAAAATGAAGCAACACCAGGTACCGGGGTACCGTTACAACGACCCTGTCTAAGACCTTTCTGGAAACTGCTTAGGGACAATAACAAAAGAAGATTGGACAATAACAAAAGAAGATTGGAGAATAACAAAAGAAGATTGGACAATAACAAAAGAAGATAACAAAAGAGATTGAGAAACAACTGCCTTCCCGCTGAGCGGTTACAGCTCAGGTAGTCGTTCGAGACACGTCTACTTCCAAAGCTATATCTTTGTGAGTTTTGCTCCGATTGACTTCCTATTAACAGACAACATTCTTGAAATACTATACTTTCATAATATGCAATAAAAAAAAATCACTTTTTTTGAACCCTCAAAACCATACCCCCCCCTTAATCCCGCGAATCCCCCCTACCGTTGTTGAGCATCAACCCCCGGGGTCCCATCACAGAAGTGCCTTCCCCAACAGCCCCCAGGAACCAATTACTTCCCCCTTCCGTTGCCGAACCCTTCCAACCCCCGTCTTCACCAATAACGCCCCCTACCGATTCACCCTTACCGATACAAAACCCGAACACTACCGTTACCGCTTTCCTAGCTACCGTCGCGGAACAGCTGGGGCTGGCCCAGAACGCTCAGTTCCCGGGCCTGATAATCCTTCCGGGGGCTACGGTTAATTTAAATTTTTATACGGGCGAACCCCCCCCCCCCCCCCGGAAGGGTGCCTGGGCAGAGGAGCCAAATAACCATTCCCTTCCCGCATCTCGTTTTAAAATCTAAGGTCAATTTAAGATACCGTTATCTTTATTTATTAAAATTAATAACTTTTTCTGTATTCTGGTAATAAATCGAACAGTAGTTTTCGATTTAGTAACTTTCCCTTTTACTTTCGTGATAAATAAAATACGGAGAAAACCTCCGTATCATCTTTCGTAAGAACGCTGTATTTGTTCATTATACCTACATCCAGCCACCTACTCCTAATAACATCATGATTCCGTGACGCTGCATGACAATTTGGGGTTGGTTGCGGACTGGAAGGTCGCGAGTACGCTCCCTTTTAAGTGGGGGGGAGTTTGTAACGTGGCCATTTGGCCGCGTTATCAATACGCGCTGTTATGAACAGATATAGTGTCCAGAGATCTCCCCGAAAGGGCTAGGACAAAAATATTAATCATATTTTTAGACTGTTATAGAGTAGGACGGAGGAAGCACGATGTCCAATCCCCATTTCCCTTACCTCACGCATTCCTACCGTCTACCTATCACCGTGACGCTCCGGGAGAAGAGGACCTCAACACTACCGGAACTGGACAAGTCGCCATCCCCAGCCAATCACAGGACGCAACTCCGCCAGTCAGAAGCCATCGATCAAGATCCACCACCCAGGGCGGCAGCACCATCCACAACGGGAATTGCCGAAGGGCCCTGGGTGGGGGAATCGAGGACCGCCGCCGGCGAAGAAGTGAGAGATCTTTGGACCGGCATCACGACCGTACCGTAACGGGATACTCGTGCGATTTGCTGCGTTTTTCTTTTCCGTTTTGTGGGATTTCCTTCTCTGTTGGTGTCTTTGTGGAGGATCACCGGCGGCATCCAACTCGCCTGGGAGCCGTTAGGACCCGAGGAGAACCGTGGTTTTTGGGAGAGGATTCAGCTCCGTCCAGGTTGGGCCAACATCTGTTGTCCGGGCGTCACGGACATACCTTTTTATGTCTCCCGTTCCTTTTTTTTTCCTATCGCCTTTGTCTTTTGTAGCTTTCCCAAACGGAAGTAGCTTTCCCTCTACCGCTTATGATTTTCGTGCTTCCTTACCGTAGTTTTTCTAGCATTGTGTGAGTCCTATGTCCTTTCGGCTGCGGACCATTCCGCCTGTCTTTTTGCGCATTTCTTAGTTATCTTTTCTTTTGGCGCCTTCTTTTTTTTTTTGTTACGGCGAACTTTTTTTTGCCTTCTCTTTTTACCGCCTACCGAGGCGACGACTTATTTTTCATCGGTAGAGTTTTTCCTTTTGTCGTTTTTGTTATTTTAATTTAATAAATTAAATTAAAACCGATTCCCGCGTGAGTCTCTGTTTTTGCCCTCTTTCTTCCCTCTTGTTTTTCCCCAGGGCACGGAGGCAGAACCCCCTTCTGGGACTCTTGTTCCCGGCACCTAGCCGTGCCCCCTCGTCTTGCGTTGCGGGCTGATCGGTTCCCCCCATTGCCGAGGGCCACCCCCTCGGCTGGCGCCCATCTTCCGATTTCGCACCCCTGGACTCCCCTTAAGGGACCCCAGGAAGGGAAACCGATCAGGCCGAAAGAGCGGACGAGCGAGGAGTTTGGGACGGAAAGTCCGTCACAATATACATATACACATACACACATATATATATACATACACTTCTGGTCCACCCTGTCAATTCGAAACCACCAGCATTTCGAAAACAACGTATTCAGTCCATCTTCCATCAAAGGACCAATCAACATCTTTGGAGCACCATTTTAAACGCCACAGACCGTTAGAAACTACAGTTCATCCCTCAGCGGAACCGATCTCTTTCTTGGAAAAGTAAGAAAGCCTTGTTTTATTTTGTTTCATTTATTTGTTGTTGTTGTTTCTTTCCTTTCAATTTATTCTAAATCTATTTCCACTTCAAAAAAAATCGTGGTACTCTCATATCGGGAGTCCTCGATTTAATCAATTTAAATCTTTTTCCATTTTTTTAAAATCGTGGTACTCTCATATCGGGAGTCCTCGATTTAATTTATTCCAAATTCATTTCTATTTCTTTAAAATCGTGGTACTCTCATATCGGGAGTCCTGGATTTAATATATTCCAAATCCATTTCTATTTCTCTGACATCGTGATACTCTCATATCGGGAGTCCTCGATTTAACATATTCCAAATCCATTTCTATTTCTTTGGCATCGTGGTATTCTCATATCGGGAGTCCTCGATTTAATCAATTTGAATCTATTCCCACTTCCTAAAAATCGTGGTACTCTCATATCAGGAGTCCTCGATTTAATCAATTCAAATCTTTTTCTATTTTTTTAAAATCATGGTACTCTCATTTCGGGAGTCCTAAATTTCAAAATAAAAATCCTAATTTATCGAATCCTTTCTTTTTATTTTGGGGTTAACATTTTTGTGTGTTCCATTTAATAGTGCCGAAGGTCAAGACCGAAAAGGAATTGGCATACCAGCGCAACAAACGTTGGTTGCAACGAGAGCGGAAGAGGAGAGCGAAGGGGATTCCCCCTCAAGCTCCCACCGTTACCATCAGCACCGCTCGCCCCACCCCCAGCAACGCCAACCAAAATCTTCGACCACTCTCGCTCGTGAATTCATTTAAAGAAGGGACCAACAAAACCACCATTTTAATCTCCCCCAGAGAAAATCATATTTCCCCCCCCCCCCCCCCCCCCGCTCCCCAAGAAATCGTCGTGGATGATGACATCTGAATTTTAGTTCCCCCTCCTCCTCCTCTTAACGTTCCTCAAAATCTTACCCAACATCCTCCCCTAATCCTCTCACCTTCGCGCCCACCTACCCCAGAGATCTGTTTGAACCCCGAAGATTCAGATCTCGATCCTATAATCCCCGATTTTTTCCAAATTGATCTCCCTGATTCCCCTACTATCCCTCCCGGGGTCCAAATTTTATTGCGGGGTCCTGGGACCAATAAGGTTAGATTTACCCACCCTAATTATCCTGGAAAATCCCGTTTCTTCACCTTTAGAGATTTAAAATTAAGAATAAAGGATTGTAATAGCGTTCAAAATATATTTAATGTTTAAAATATCAATGTCATTTGTATATAAATTCGATACCCCATTCCTTCCCTGATCACCGTGAGTTTCCTGTCCCAAAGGTGCAGGAATCTTTCCTGTACCTTTAAAAAGGAGAGTTTTCCGTCCTTGAGGATTAATTGTCCAAATCGACAATTAATACTTCGACGACGTAACACAATGTTTGCTCACCAAATTTTCATTAGCAATTCCTTTACAACAAACTACCGCTATAGATGTCGCAGACGCTCTAGTCACCCAATTTATTTGGTTATTTGGACCACCAAGAGCAATTCTTACGGACCAGGAAACGAATTTTTTAAGCTCCCTCTTAACGCAAATCGCAAAGAAATTCCGTATTAAACAATATAAAACTACAGCTTTTCATCCACAAAGTAATGGGTCTCTGGAGAGATCTCATCACGTACTTATTGAATATTTAAAACAATATGTAAATGAACAAGAAGATTGGGACGAATATTTAAGTTTGGCAATATTTTCTTACAATACTAGTGTACACGAAGCTACAAAATTTACCCCCTATGAATTAGTATTTGGGAAAATAGCTGACCAACCATCTAGCATACCTGAAGATAATAAACTCACGCGTACTTACCAGGACTACCTGATTAACCTTGCAATGAAAATTGACGACATACAACAGACAGCGAGGGACAATTTAATTACTTCGAAAGGAAAATCCAAACAACAATACGACAAACATATTAACCTTCAAATATTACAAAAAGAGGATTATGTCTTTTTGCAAGAAGGCAATAAAAAGGGGAAACTAGGGAACCATTATACCGGGCCATATAAAGTCTTAGAAGTTTTTGACAATGGGAACGTGAAGATTAAAGTCGCTAATAGTACCCGCATAGTACACGCAAACAGATTAAGATATTCCCACATTAACCCTTCTTCTTCAGATTCTGATTAAACAGAAAAAAAACACATACATACCAAAAAGGAAAAATTACATTGTTACGTACCGACTCTATATGAGTGGGTGCGTATATGCTCAACCTCTACTACCTCTACAACCTCTACTCTGATATCGCGTAAGCGATACTCTTCCGTATGAGATATCTCCGAGTATAGTAGGACTGACCATGCACGTATTACTTGAGCGGCTAAGGAATACGGGTGGCGGGATACTTGCACCTTAAAGTACTAAAGTACACCTTGCTGAAAGTGATTAGAACATTGAAAGAATGATTCGGAAAATAAGGGGTTTAATTCAGATAAAATATCTTATTAGTATTTATTATTCTTGAAAACTTACAACTGTGAATAATACAAATAGAACGTAATTTCGATGATTTGACTCTAACGGCTTATATTCTGTTTCCTACGTGTACAAAGAATATAAGTCCCTTTTACTTGCTTTATGATCGGCTTTTGGAATTTAATAGAAAAGAATGTAACTTGGGTGAGAGAGTAGGTCTTCCTCAGGAGCTTGGGTTTACTAAGCGGTCAGCGGCCTAATAGGTTCTTCCTTGTACGGATCCAACAGGAAGACTGACAATAGATAATACTCAGCACGCGTGACGTTCTTATGTGTGCCAGGCGTGCCTACCCTATGGGTGCGCTACGTCTATAAGCTATCGGCAGAGGATAATCGTACAAAGACAAACGGTTAGTGGACGAGCCCCTTACACCGAGCTTGCCTGAGACCAGACTCTCTGAAAAGTAGTGATTTGCCTGATATTTATACAGTCAAATTGAGTGGGGGTCGAAAAGTTAATAATTGATTCTGGGGGGCACATGTACATGGAGTGTACATGTGTGTTCCTATATTCTTTGTAGATAAGCAGCTGACTATGCTGGAGGTGTATGACACATGTGCTGCGTTTGCAAAAGATGTGTTCTTGACTGTTTCATGCTTGCTTCGAGATTGCTTATATCTTAATGATAGATCTTATGATAAATTATAACGAAAGGAAGTATTTTAATAATGAGCCATTTTGGTTCGTAACAACATTAAATGAACAAAAAATATATATTATTTTTTAGATCTTAAAAATGGCGTCCCAATTAGGACCTTTGCCGGAATATAGCTGCTAGAAGTTATGCATGGACAAACACGCCAACGGGACCTCCTTATGCGTACCATGCTTCAGG
>OX463772.1:3639037-3861994 GCA_949825005.1 Gasteruption jaculator | reverse complement strand
GTGTTTCCAGCGTCCCAGGGGCCGATGGTCCCCTGGTTCAGGCGGAAAGGGCTGCCCGCCGATATATTAGATCCCGAACACCCCTAGAGCTCATCCGCATTTTGGATTTTGAGCGACTAAACGTGCAGGGACATACCCGGACCCTTCAGGATCGATTCGTGCGGTTCTCTTTGCGCAAGGATTTCGGGGACCAGGCCGCCCCTTGGGACCCCGAAGAGGATGAAAGGGGGATTGAGTTCCCTGCCACCCTTATAGGGGGTGAAAGGGAGATCTCCAAAGATCATCTGCCGCGAAATACCTCGGTGGTAGAATGCAGTACCGTCGCTACCCCTACTAGCGCCCCCCCAATTATGGCCCCTATCGCACCCCCTCGTACCATTATTCCCGAAATACCTTTAGCTCTCCCCTCCCTGCATGACCCATTTCCCCCTCCCCCTCCAATTACCACCTTTGCTACCCTGCCAGTAGGTGGGACGAGTACCACCTCCACCCTTATCTTTTCTCGCCCCTTAAGTTCCGCTTTCGCCCCCCCTACTACCGTACAACCCCCAACCTTTTCCTATTTTTCCGATTTCGCTTCCGCCCCCTACACCCTATTCCCTTCCACCCTGCCCCCAACAACCCAACAGATCCCTCCTGTTCCAGTTGGTGTCCCTCGTACAGAGGGTGGTGGTCCCTTGAGGGGGGCCCCCACTACTTCTGTAGGGCTTTCGCGGGCCGTGAATTTTTCGCGCCGCCCACCCTTAATGGAAGTACCGGTAAGTCGAGATTCGCGACGGCCCTCCTGTTTGAGAGCCGACCCTCGACAGAAATCCCGTGTAGAGGCACCCCGTGTACCCCGTAGTAGTATAGCAATGCCGTTTCTAACTCAGGAGCTCTGAGGGGGGGTGATGGGCATTGCGGGGTGAAGGGGTGGGCGTGGTCTGTGGGCAGGGGGAAGTAGGTGGGGGGGAGTGGGTGGGGGAAGTGGGTGGGGGGGAAGTGGTGAAGGGGAATGGGCGTGGCCAGTGGGCGGGGAGGTAAGTGGTGGGGGGTAAGTGGTTGGTGGGTAAATGGTGGGGGGGTGGGAGGTAAGTGGTTGGGGGAAGTGGGGGGAAGTGGGCGAAGTGGTGGGCGGGGTTTGCAGACGATTGGTTGACGGTAATTTGTTGGAAGGTTTTGATTGGCTGGTTGGACAGCGGTGGTGGGGGGTTAGCAGGTCGAAACTTGTCAGGAGGGCTTCGCGGCTTTTTTTTTTTTTACCGCCGCGGACGACCTTGATTGGTGACAACAATTAAGGTGAGAAAGAAGCTGGATACGTCATAATGTATCTTGTAGCAACTCACCGCGCGCGCGAGAGAGAGAGTGAGTGAGAGAGGAGGTAGGAAAGTACAAGGTCTTCGCTATACCCCATGTCGTGTTCAGCGATAAGGTTTTTAAGTGACATGTGGTATTATGACCAAAACTCACCGCGCGTGAGAGAGGTAGATGTCATTTTTAAGTGACATGCGGTACTATGTATAATCAAAACTCACCGCGCGTAAGAGAGGTAGATATCATTTTTAAGTGACATGTGGTACTATGTATAATCAAAACTCACCGCGCGTAAGAGAGTTAGATATCATTTTTAAGTGACAAGTGGTACTATGTATAATCAAAACTCACAGCGCGTAAGAGGGAGAGGGGTAGATATCATTTTTAAGGCTTACAATGATGCATGATGTGGTTGGACAACTTGTAGGATTTTTTTTTTTTTCGTATATGAGTAGAAGAAGGTTGATACATATTGAGATAAGGAGGTAGATATTACTTTTTTAATACATGCAGAAACTTGTTAAAGAGGATGTGGTTTTCCGTTTCGTAAAAAAAATATAAAAAATCTACAGACATGTCATAATGCAATGATGCTTTTGGAGAAAGGTGTTTTTTTTTTCAAAAAATCTTATAGGCATATTGAAGTTTTATTCAAGGATTTTTAAATGTTTTTTACAGACATATTTTGTTGCAAATGTCAGATAAGGTATTATTATTTTAATTGTAAATTTTTTATATAACTCACCGCGCGTGAGAGAGGTAGATATCATTTTTAAGTGACATGTGGTACTATGTATAATCAAAACTCACAGCGCGTAAGAGGGAGAGGGGTAGATATGATTTTTAAGGCTTACAATGATGCATGATGTGGTTGGACAACTTGTAGGATTTTTTTTTTTTTTTTTCGTATATGAGTAGAAGAAGGTTGATACATATTGAGATAAGGAGGTAGATATTACTTTTTTAATACATGCAGAAACTTGTTAAAGAGGATGTGGTTTTCCGTTTCGTAAAAAAAATATAAAAAATCTACAGACATGTCATAATGCAATGATGCTTTTGGAGAAAGGTGTTTTTTTTTCAAAAAATCTTATAGGCATATTGAAGTTTTATTCAAGGATTTTTAAATGTTTTTTACAGACATATTTTGTTGCAAATGTCAAATAAGATATTATTATTTTAATTGTAAATTTTATATATATTTTGCGTCATATAGTTCCGCTTAAGTTTTGAATAAAAAGGTTGCAGCAAATAGTGACTGCAGTTAGTTATTGAGCAAGAGTCAAAGTGTAATAGTACATAAGTAAAAAAATAATGGAATTATTAAAATCTATAAATAAAGTTGGAGCTGCCCGAAACTTATTACCACTAGTAAAATTATGTGATTTAGAGATATCGCAAACATATGTGATAACTAAAATTAAACGAGTTAATACGCGATATGGAGTATGTATTGTCGCTGAGATTCGCAACGAATTTTCAGTTTTTCTCCCTAAAAGAATGGGTGAAGCTATTGATGATAATCAATTAGCAGAATTAGAAACAATGATTCAAAATAAAGTTTTATTATTAAAATATTTGGGTGGAAAATATAATTCTATTGAATTCATTAGTACAGACCATGCCGAGGAGAAAAATAAAGCTTAATTAATACCAGTTGAGAGATAATATATGGGAAGTGTTGGAGGGGAAAAAAGGATGTTGTGGTTTCATCACCGTCGTCGTCCTCGTTGGGAGTAACGCGTATATAACTCGAGAAGTTTTGAGCATAACACAGTAGTATTCAAATAATCAACACGGTTGCATTATTTAAAATAAAATTTAAAAACAGTGAAGTGCTGAATTTTAAAGACAATTAAAAATAAAAAACGTTGTTCTACAAAGAAAAAAAACGGAAAAATGGAGGAAATCAAAAAAAGAATTTCTGCGTTGAAGAAATCATCGAAAACCATTGGACAAGTAGTGCCAGAGATTTTAGCATTGTAAGTTAAATTTTATTCAATTTTTTATTTAAAAATATTATTATTTTTAAAAAATGTATAATAAATTTTTATTTTTTAATATGTTTCAGATACGTGACAGCCATTCAATTATTTGTTGACGTATTAATTATTATTCCAATAGATAGTAATAAATATATGAAGTTGGTGAAGGAGTCATTTCAAAAAATACAAGCTGAGGAAAAGGATCCTGCACTAACATTGTTGCACGTTATGGGCGAATTTGAAAATGTAATTCGCACCATGAATGACGATGATGATGATGATAATGATGATGATGATGATGATAATGATAATGATAATAAGAAGGCGGGAATGAGCGAAACAGCTACTGTTTTGAAAATCATGACACAGTGAGTATAAAATATTATAATAATAATTTAAAAATTGTAATAATTATTTTATTTTTCAAAAATTGTAATATTTTTTATTTTTCAAAAATTGTAATAATTTTTTTATTTTTCAAAAATTGTAATATTTTTTTATTTTTCTGTTACAGTTTCACTTGTTCGCTAATGCTCTTCCTAAAACTGTGCAAATTCTGTCCTGGACAGTTTAATCATGAAATGATGGGAATAATGAAAAAATCATTCGATTATCTTCTTCAACGCAGTCAGGAATTAGAGACGGATGTGGAAGAAGAAGAAGAAGAAGCAGAAGCAGAAGCAGAAGCAGAAGAAGCAGAAGCAGAAGAAGCAGAAGAAGCAGAAGAAGAAGAAGAAGAAGAAGAAGAAGCAGAAGAAGAAGAGGTAGTCACAACATCAGTTGAAAAAGAAGAAGAAGTAGAAGCAGAAGAAGAAGAAGAAGAAGACGAAGACGAAGAAACAATGTATGGGGGCTTACCCTCATATGGGAATTTAGATTCCGACCCTGTATCATCGTCATTGTCACCAT
Organism: Gasteruption jaculator; assembly: GCA_949825005.1. Classification (NCBI taxonomy): domain Eukaryota; kingdom Metazoa; phylum Arthropoda; class Insecta; order Hymenoptera; family Gasteruptiidae; genus Gasteruption; species Gasteruption jaculator. The sequence continues at coordinate 3,857,807 of OX463772.1, read as the reverse complement.
CAGCAGAGAAAAAACAGAGGAACTCATCGGAACAACCATCATCATCATCGGGTGAAAATTTTAAACCCTTAGAAGTTTTTGAAAATTTCATTAAAGATAAAAATCTGGTAGTTTTAAGCGCCTATTTTACATTTATAGAAGGTGATATGGGAGAAGTTAAATTTATTTGCACAACTAATATACCTTTATATCGAAAAATTAGAATTCGTGTTCCTTACCATTGGATTCATATGAGTAAAAATATCATTATGCAAAGATTAAATGACATAGTAAATGTACTTAAAATGAAAATTTCTTTAACTCGTAGATTTGTTTATGATTCCTTTTGGTATTTTGACTCTAAATTTTATAAATTAAATTATTCATATGGAGAAGGAAAAAACACATGGTATCTAACGGAAAATTTTTAATTGAAAAATAAAAAAAATAAAGAAATATTTTTAAAATTGTAATTTTTATAAATAAAAAATGTAAAAAAGTATGTTTATTGAAAAATATTTTAAGAATTATGGTAATGGTATTATATATTGTAAAAAAGAAAAAATTACAAAAAAAATAAAATGTTTAGTATAATAAGTTAGTCAATAAGAAAGAATATTTGTATTGTAAAATAAGAAAAAATTTCATATTACTTAATAAAGCATCTGAAATTAACAATTAAGGATTTTTAGGGGAAAAAATAAATAAAAAATAAAAAAAATGGTGGTGGTGATGATGAGCGTTGATGCTGAGGCTAATATTGTTGATTAGTAATTATAATAATTTCGTTAATGGTACATGTGATGATGATTGATGATAATGAAAGTCATATCACTGATAATTGAAGGATATAGTGTCTGATAGTTTGGTAGTAATGTCGATTATAAACGGTGAATTTATTCACCATTTATAGTCGAAATTACTATCGCACTCTCAGGCATTATATTCGTCAGTTATTGACGATATAACTGTCAATGTCATCAGTCATCATCACTAGCATTATCGAAATTATCATAACTACTAATCAATAATATTAGCCTCACCACCACGATCATCATCGTTAACAGTCAAAATTAAAAAAATAATATATTTAAGGGGAAAAAAAACGCTTCGGTTTTTATTGTATAGGTTTTTTAGTAATAAAGTATGAGAAAAATAAAATAGAAAAATGATTTGTGTTTTATTTACCCATAATTCCCTTATTCCTATTATTTTTAAAAAAATTATATTTTACAAATTTTAATATTTTTTAATTATAATGAATTCTCGTTCAGCCAGCCAGTCCAATATTGATGATGATGAAACTAAAAAATACAATAGAATTAGAATTAAATAATAAAAAATTACTATCATAAAAAGTCATCATACCTATACTTACATTTAAAGAGGAATATCTATCCCATATTCTGTTTTCCAATTCCACAGTTCGTCAGTGTCAAAGCGATGTCGGAGACGTTTATAATGAATCTGAAAAATAAAAACAAAATAGAATTAGAAAAATTACTTTTATAAATTTAATATAAAAAATTTATACTTACATTTCTGCGGTACTCGATGGGTATTATAACAAACAGAAGGATGTTAAAACCGCAAGAGTTCTTCCTGTTTTGAAAAAATGCTTGTAAACGCAAGTGAGTCGTAGACCAACACCAAAACCTAAAACCACAAACAATAATTATTTGATAATTAACTGAATGAGATATCGTAGTACTCAAGGACTCTTTAATCTAATCTTTATGAAAAAAAAAAACGATTTAATAAGAACAACGTCAAGCACAGGCAGAAGGATGTTGAAACCGCAAGAGTTCTTCCCGTTTTCAATAATGCATGTAAAGGCAAGTGAGTCGTAGACCAACACCAAACCTCAAACCATAAGATTTTGTATCATTCAAGGACAAGGTCGTTTGGCTTTGAGATGTTATCTGACATCATATCTTATATGCGTTTTTACTACAAAAAGGGTAATGCATTCATCACTATTAAACATATGTAATAGCTTACCTTTCCACTTGTATTACTTGCTTTTAAAAACATATATGACATTGTATGGAAAAAAGAATAAAATCAATTTTATTCATTATAATTAAGAGAATTAAGTTTTTTTACTACGATCTGCCTCTTATAAAATAGTGGTAAATAAACTTTTACCTTACAGTTCTCCTCGAGTATTCTAATCGTGTAAAGAGCAACAGACGTCGTTGTTGAGGTTATTATTATGAGAACATTCGAAAAATCATTATTTTCCCTCATTCGCGCTGCCGATGAAAATTTGCGAAAGCAACTGACGTTGCTGAAATTTGAGAGTGAAATTGTACAATGGATAGAATCATGTTCCGAGATTATTGATATTCTCACTAAAACATTGGAATGCGGTGATTTGATTTTATCATGTGGTACGCGACAAAAGTTAATTAATAGAATCGCATATTTCAAGTGTTTGAAAAAACGAGTGCTTTCGGACAAGGTGAAAAGTGGTCAAGGACTCAGTACTCCTAAAACATTAGATTTAAGGTGGGAAACTGTAGTGGAAAAATCAGCGTTTCAAAGTCGAATATCCACCGGTATGGTTGTCAATATTCGACATACCGATCCAAAGCAATTTCTGCGAAATGCTGAGAAATTGGTCATTGAAAATATTTCCAATTTGTTGGAGACTCACAAGTGCATTAAAGTGAACATAGTGCTCAACGCTGATTTCATCGATAAAGATAAAAGTGTTGATTTGAAGCACTTTGAAACGAAAAATCATCAGTTGCTGTCGACTTCCGACTTGAAGGAATGGTATGAAAGTAAAATTGTGAAAGCAATAATGACATCGTTGGAGGAATTTCAAGAGAGAGGCAGTGGTTGGGCACTTTCAAAAATTATCAATTTGATAGTGAATATTAACAAGTGTAATCCAATGCAAGCTGCATGCTTTTTTGAACTACCGAAATCCATTATGCATAAGCGAGCTGTAGTGAATGTAAAATCAAATGACGATGCGTGTTTCGCTTGGGCTCTCACGGCAGCTCTTTATCCTGTTGATAAAAATGGGGATAGAAGTTCTTCCTATCCACATTATGAATTAGTTTTCAATACTGATGGAATAACATTTCCCATGAATTTACAACAAATTAAGAAATTTGAGCGGATAAACGACCTATCCATTAATGTATACACACTGGCGGAATCTTCTGAAGGAAAAAGAGTTTTGGAATGTCTACCCCTGCGACTGTGTGAGGAAAAGAGGGAAAAACATGTAAATTTACTGCTCATTGTGAATGAGGAAACGGGAAAGGCACATTTTGCATGGATAAAAAACTTATCAAGATTGGTATCTAATCAAATCAATAAAAATCATCATGCAAAATACATTTGTGATAGGTAATTATTCACAGTATTCTACCAATTTAATTACACATCTCTCTTTGAACTATTTGAATTAACGTCATCGTTTTTTCGTCTTCATTTACAGATGTCTACATTACTGCTACAATGAGGAAAGTCTTGAACGACATGTAATTGATTGCAATCGAATCAATAAATGTAAAATCACTCTGCCAACGGAGGAGAAAAAGATGTTACATTTTGAGAATTTCAAGAGGAAAATTCGTTTACCGTACGTGGTATACGCCGATATCGAATGTATACTAAGAGATACTGTTCTTCAAGACAAAGAAGAAGAGTGCTGTGAAACATTCCCTTATCAAGAACATATACCGTATAGTGTTGGTTATTATATACATTGTGATTTTGATTCGAATCAGTGTAAATACGTTGCTTACAGGGGAGGAGTGGAATGTATTCAGTGGTTCGTTCAACAATTGCATGAAATCGTATTGGATAAATTTTCCAATCGTGTGGAAGTTAAAATGTGGCCCATGACTCGCGATGAATCAATTGAATTTCAAAATGCAACACATTGCCACATTTGCGAACGAGAGTTTGCAGAGACGGATGAGAGGGTAAGAGATCATTGCCATTTGACTGGTGAATACCGTGGACCGGCACATAATGGCTGCAATTTAAACTACAAAGACTCGTTTGTACTTCCGGTGATATTTCACAATTTGAGCAATTACGATGCTCATTTCATAATTCGCGATGTTGCCAATGCCTTCAAAAGTGATAATGATGATGATAATGATAATGATGATAATGGAATAAATATTAAAATTTTACCACAAACGAGTGAGAAATACATTTCATTTGTAAAGTACGTAAAAGTGGGAGTGAGGAATGGAAAGAGAGTGTTTGTGCAACTGAGATTTATCGATTCGTTGCGCTTCATGCAATCGAGTTTGGAAAAATTGGCGTTGCTTCTCGTCGAAAAAAAGACAACTGCTGTTGCTGCTAACATGAAGATACTTAAATCATGTTTCGGCGGCGGCGACGGTGGTGGTGGTGATCTCGATAACGAAAGTTTGAACTTGTTAATGCGTAAAGGTGTGTTTCCATACGACTACATCACCGATACAAAGAAATTGGAAGAATCATCTTTACCCTCACATCGGGATTTTTACAGCAAATTAAATGCATGTGACATCACCAAAGAGGATTACCAACATGCCGTAAATGTCTGGAATCATTTTAAAATACAAACGTTGGGTCAATACAGTGATTTATACCTCAAAACTGACGTTTTATTACTAGCAGATGTTTTTGAAAATTTTCGTGTACAGTGCATGAATAACTATGGACTGGATCCTGCACATTATTTTACTCTTCCCGGCTATACGTGGGACGCAATGCTCAAATACACAAAGATCTCCTTGGAATTATTTACCGACATTGACATGCTCATGTTCGTGGAACGAGGTATTCGGGGTGGATTGAGTCAATGCTCACACAGATACGCGAAAGCCAACAACAAGTATATGGGTGATGAGTCATACAATCCAATGGAAAAATCGCGATACCTCATGTATTACGATATTAACAATTTGTATGGATGGGCAATGTCTGAACCATTACCCTATGGAGAATTTCAGTGGATCGATGATTCTGAATTAGATATTTACAATTTGAGTGTAGATTCTACCATAGGTTATATCCTCGAAGTCGATTTGGAATATCCTGTGGAATTGCACGACATACATGCAGATTTACCATTTTGTACGGAACAGCAAGATCCATCAACATTTAGCACAACAGGAGAGGAGCAGCAGCAGCAGCAGCAGCGGAAGAAAAAAACTCGAAATTCTAAATTGTTGGCAACCGTTTGCGATAAGACTCATTATGTCATTCACTATCGTGCATTACAGCAAGCTCTGAAACATGGACTCGTATTGCGTAAAATTCATCGTGTATTGCAATTCAAACAATCACCCTGGCTCCGCGAATACATCAACTTAAATACACGTTTGAGAACTGCAGCTACGAATGACTTTGAGAAGAATCTCTTCAAACTCATGAATAATGCTGTTTTTGGTAAAACCATGGAGAATGTGCGTAATCATCGAGATATTAAACTCGTTACACGATGGGACGGAAGATATGGAGCAGAAGTACTTATTGCAAAACCCAATTTTCACAATCGCACAATTTTCAGCGAAGATTTGGTGGCCATTGAACTCAACAAGCTGAACATTTACTTCAACAAACCGATATACGTAGGTATGTCGATTCTCGATATCTCGAAAATCCTCCTTTACGATTTTCATCATGCTTATATGCGGGAGCGCTATGGAGATCAGTGCAAAGTACTATACACTGACACGGACAGTCTAATCTATGAACTTGTGTGTGATGATGTGTATGAAATTATGAAGCGTGATATTGATAGGTTCGATACAAGTGATTATAGTGAAAATAATGTATATGAAATGCCTCGTGTCAATAAAAAAATTCCCGGGTTGATGAAAGATGAAAACAATGGTATGATAATGAGTGAATTTGTCGGTTTACGAGCAAAGATGTATGCGTATCGTGTGAGGGGTAAGGATGATTGTAAGAAAATCAAGGGAGTCAGGCGTAATACGATAGCGCGTGAAATAAAAATTTGACGACTATTTGAATTGTCTACGTGAAAAAACGATTCACAAGCGTAAGCAGCGAAGTATTCGTTCGAAATTACACAAAATGTTTACGATATGTGAACGTAAAGTTGCACTAAATCCATATGATGATAAGAGATTTGTGTTGGCCGATTTAGTTACCACATTACCATGGGGACATTATAAAATAATGGAAAAAAAATAAATGATTGAGAGAATGTAATTTTTATTCATACACATACATGTAGTAATTACAATACATTTGTTTTATCAATCCACGAATTGTGTGTTTTATCGAGACCCAACCATTTAACAAACACCTTATTTCCCTTTTTCCGCAAAATTCGTTCCACCAGGTAGACATTGGGATCTGCAACTGCGTGAAGTTCCTTCTCGTAGAATCCACCGTGAATGGGTTGACCCATGGAGTCTCGCAAGAGATAGGTAATTGGGTTGGTCCTTTGCACCTCAACTATTTCGAAGACTTCGCTGGACCAATTCGGAGTATAACCTTTGGCGAATATACTCTTGTATTTGCTCACACGTACGTGATCACCAACTTTGAAGCGCGCTGGTCCAATAATTTTCACATTGCTGTATACCGTTGCAAGTAGATCATTTGCATTTTTTCGAGTGACGTCAATTGGGCGTTTTCCAGTGGTTCGATGTCGACGCTCATTATATCTTTTCACGAGATCTGGCAGTATTTTGATCCATTTGTAATTTCCATTGAGAGTAAAGAGTTTCCACATGTTGTTTTTCAATGTTCTATTCCAACGCTCAACAATTGAGGCTTTCATTATACTGTAGGTTGAATAATGATTGATTTCTAACTTTTTCACGACTCTCTCTTGAAAATCCGCATTGTAGAATTCTTTGCCGTTGTCAGTTTGCAAATTCTTAGGTTGTCGTCCACTTTGACGTATAACCTTGAGGAATGCATCACTTACGTTTTTACCTGCTTTAGATTTAACAGGTAATGCCCATCCATGTTTCGATAATACATCGATTATCGTAAGAATATACTTGTAGCCGGCATTGAGTCTTGAGTACGTTTGCATATCAACGAGATCGGCTTGCCATAAGTCGTCATATCCCTTTACGATAACGCGTCTACGGGGAAAGTTTCGTCGAGCAGGAGCATGCAATTCATCCACTAACAATTTCTTTTCTTTACTCATTTTCACTTTTCATTGTCCAGTATTACCGCAGCATAATACTAAAACTATGACAAAGCAGTCCATACAATTTTTACATTTTCTCTCTGTATCACTATCGGCAGACGATTCCGGATTTACAATATATTTCTTCTTATTTCTCATAACCTTTTTTCTTGCAAATGTCTCTAAATTGGTTTTTTTCTTGTATCATTAACTGTTTTCCAAAGATCATCGATATCACTTTTAATAGCGGTGATTTGCTCTACGTTGGATTTACTAACATTCTCAATATTATTCTTCAGACTCGCATAATGCTGTAGTAGAACGAGATTGATGGTACTCTTGAATGTGTTGAAGTTATCCACATTGGATTTTTGTATGTTATCAAAATTAGTCTTAAGCTCTATACACTTTTGTTCGAAATGCGCGTTGTTCGCCGTAAGCAGTCTATTTATATCATTTTCCTGTATATTCCGTATCTTCTCCTCAATTTCCCTCATGAGTTTATCACGAGAAATTTTAATATTTTTAAGCATTGATTTATCAAGTGCATCTTCAATCTTTTCAACTTTCATTTTTAAAATTTCATTTAGGATGCTTTCGACGTTTTTAATATTAGACCTCATGTTCTCATTTAGATCATTTGTTATTTGATTCAATTGTTTATTCACGTCTATGGCTATTAAATTTTCTCGTTTATCCATTTCATCTTTAACCTTATCATCCACGTAACGTTTATGAACGACATCGTCAGCCTCTGTGGGTGTTGCAAGCCTTTGAATTTTTCTACCACCGGCATTGTACGCATTGTTCTTTACATCCAAGTATAACGCATTCTTGTAAACGTAATTTTTAAGAATCATTCGCTCACCAATCGAAACTCTCTCTACTGCTGATGAACCAATACCTCTTTGCAGTGATACTCCGAATTTGTTAATGGACATTTTACAACTGATGGGTTATTTCAATTTTCGCATTAATTTATAATTAATCCAGCCTCTCTGAGTTCCTCGATAATCGAAACGATTTCGTTATCGTGTCCCGTGTGTCCAGCCGCTTGTGAGGCAAACAAGAGTCGTAATCTGTCTACCAACTCGTTTGCATCATCCCAATGAACGTAATCTATAGCGTTATTCGTAACTTTCATATCGAATGGTATTCTCCTTTTTTTATTACCTCCACTAATTTTTTTTACTCTTGTCATAGCACCTCCGACTCTAATATTGAATAATGGTGCAATTATATGCTTATATTTGTATCCCCTATTACCCAAAACTCGTTCAGTTGATAAATTTAGACGTTTATGAGCATTCGTTGATATTAAAATGTTTTTGTACGTTTGCAAATCTGTATTTGTGTAGAGGGTGATATTGGGTTTTTTCATAAAGATTAGTTCAAAGAGTCCTTGAGTACCACGATATCTCGTACCGTTAATCAACAAATAATCATTGTTATCCACATCAAAGGCAGCATTTCCCATAACCAGTTTGTCTTTATCAAAATGAACACCGTACACGGTGTCAATGGTGTTACTCCTATCAGTAAAAAGACGTTCCAAGTATAATTTTGACAATGGACCCATATTTCTAGTAAAGTGACTCATTATTTGTTCACGTTCTTCGGGGTTGTTCATCATACCCCTAATGGACGTTTCCAGTACATTTTCTTCTTCATTATCATCAACTTCTTCAAAATCATCATCATCATCATTATCATTATTGTTGCGAGTCACAGAAGATGAGGAGGAAGGTCTGACTGCTGCTGCTGCTGGTGTATAAGAAAGTTTTCTTCGTATTTGTAATCTTGGAGTCGATGCATCAGTCAACGTCAAATCACTTTGTTTTCTCTTTTTAGACACCCTTTTTCGTTCTGAAGGCTGTTGCTTTTGCAATACTGGTGAAATTGGTGGAATATCCGTTTTTGGTGAAGATGGTGGTGGTGGTGGTGATGGTGATGGTGATGCCTTCATCGAAAATTTTGCTGTTGCAGGAGATTCAATTGAAGTGTTTTCAACCAAACGTTTGAGTGGGTCGATGATCGGTTTCAGATTCTTCTCAAGCATATCGTCACTCTCCATTTTTCCAACTTTTAGCGCTTGATGTTTTGCTCGAATAGTTTTACGCGTTTTCGCGATTTCCTTGATAACTTTCTCCCTCTCCATCTCGCTGGGTGTTTCATAAACGACTGACACTTTCAGAGATGAACAAAGTCATTAAATCCACGTCTGTAACGACCCTTATTCAATGCACTGTCTTTATCTATAACAACAAATCCATATTTGTATTGCCAACAGATTGCACATAAATCACTAAATTTTTCATACGTCATGTCGGTATTAACATGATCGTTGTAAATGTGTTTGAGATTTGTTCCATCCTGCTTGAAAAGAATCAGCAAATTTGCATTATCGCGAATCAAATGTTTTGGAATTTTTGCATAAGTCTGACAAAGGTAGAAACAATCTACATTAGAGTGTCTACCCATAGAAAAGTATTCTCTTATAGCGTCCTGTTTATCACAAGCAACGTCATCAAACACGAATACCGAATCGGGAGCAGCGTCAGATGGTGGAATTACGTCTACATTATTGGAGAATGTAAAATAGCCTATGTCTTTCATTGGTTCGAGAAGATGCTCGAGATAACGATATTTTGGCTGTTGTAATGATTTTGAGTAGACGTAAACGTTATTGAAACGCACTCCATTCGGACTTTCAAGCAAACTCAATAGTACATTGGTTTTTCCACAATTTGACGGTCCACAAATTATCCCACGAATTGTATTTGGTAACATATGACCATGTCTACGAGTGTGAAGGGGGATGTGGTTAAACATCTTATCTGTGATGCGTATACTCGATGATTGCTTCACGAATCGCATAATTGACGCGGTGGTGTGATTTGAAAAGATGGGAAATTCAGCTATTTATACAACTCGGTGTGATTGAAAAGTATCAGTGCTACTATGGATTTTACAGAGGTATCATAAAAAAATATATATAATCTCACAGCCGATGAATTGGAATTTATTCCGAAGATTGTTCTTTTAAAGCATTGTGCACATGCAATACACTATATTTGGGATAAATTACCGGAACACATTAAGGCTGATCCGGAAGTTCAACGTTATCGCCGTTGCATGAAACATTATAATCGATCGAAGAATTCTACACAATTTGACGGTCCATCACCCATGATAAAAGACTGTTATTTATGCTTTATGGGAACAAAGGAGGAGGAGGAGGAGGAGGACAAGGAAAACGAAGCGGTGGAAGTATCGTCAATAGTGTAATAAATGCTTTACCTTTTGAATTACATATACCTGGTTATCAGTATTGTGGACCTGGAACACATCTACAAAAGCGACTAGCACGTGGTGATCGAGGCATTAATCCATTGGACGCAGCCTGTCGCGAACACGATATAGCCTACTCGCAACATCGAGATTTGAACAAAAGACGCGAAGCTGATCGAATATTAGCTCAACGAGCTAAGCAACGTATAACTGCTAGAGACTCATCTTTATCCGAGAGAGCAGCTGCTGCTGTCACTTGGACTGCTATGAAGGCGAAAACGAAATTGGGAATGGGAATGAAGAAGAGGCAAAAGAGCATGATGATGAGAAAGAAGAAGAAGAAGATTGGGAAGAAACGAGTAGTCAAATACCGTTCACTACCGCTAGCTAAACGAGGTGGATTTTTACCTTTGATTGCACCAGTCCTTGCAGCCCTTGGCTCCTTGGCAGGTGGGGCCGCCACTGTAGCAAAATCTGTCAATGACGCAGCAGCAAAACGCAAAATGCTGATGGAAATAGAACGTCATAATCGTGCTATCGAGGGAAAAGGTCTCTACCTAGCACCCTATAGGAAGAGCGGAAGAGGATTCAAGAGGACAGCACAACGACGAAAAAAAAAAACGTAAATGAAACAACCACCAACTATCAATTGGAACAACTGTGTCAAAACATACCGTATTTTCGAGGAGTATTTATGCGTAATAATTTACCTTTGAGAATTCGAAAAAATGAGTGTGGTATCGTGAATTTGGATGATCAGCAAGGTCCCGGGACTCACTGGGTTGCTTATGTGGTGAAGAACAAGGAGAACGTAAAGTATTTCGATAGCTTTGGAAATCTCAAGCCACCTGTGGAATTGATTCGCTACTTTGGTGGTACTACAAAAAGCATCAATTACAATCATGATCGTTATCAAGAATACAATAGCACCAATTGTGGTCAGTTGTGTGTTGACTTTCTTCGGAAGAATACATAAATATGACGTCATTAACGCTCACGCTAACTGGTGACAGTTCCATTTTATCAGCAAATTACTTTCCTCCGATAAACTTGAAGGCAATTGGTAGCGAATTTGAACTTGGTTTGGTGGATTTGCAAACATTTAACACCATTCCCAACGTTGATTCGACTAATAACAAATTTTACTATGACAAAGACAAGATTGTGGTTATACCTGAGGGTTCATATGAATTGGCTTCCATAGCAGAGTATCTCAACCGAGAAATGGCTACAACAGATAATGAATATCCCCTTACTTTACGCGCAAATAACAACACATTGCAGAGTGAGATACAATGTGAATATGAAGTGGATTTCACAAAACCAAATAATATTGGACAGCTTTTAGGGTTTTCCACCAATCGCGTACTCAAGGCGAAAGAACTTTACGAATCCGATACACCTGTGAAAATCATTAAAGTCAACATGATTCGCATAGAGTGTAATATAACTACTGGCTCGTACAGCAATGAACATCTTACACATACGATTCACGAATTTTCACCGAGAGTCCCACCAGGATATAAAATATCGGAAACACCGCCACAAATCATTTATCTGCCAGTTGTTGCACGTGTCATAGACAATTTGACATTACGCATTGTCGATCAGAACGGTCATCTCGTAGACTTGCGTGGAGAAGAAGTAACAATTAGACTTCATGTAAGAGGGAAAAATGCTAATATATAATAGTGAGAACCGAGACGCGCGTAATCATTCGAGCGGTGATAGCGCTTCAAAAGGCGGTGTAAAGATTTGCAGCAGCAGCAGCAGCAGCAGCAGCAGCAGAAAAAATAGACTCACCGTGGAAAACGCAAAATTTCTCAAATCTTTGGGATTCGTAATTGCATATCGCAAACAATAAGAAGAAGAAGAAGAAAGAAAAATGTCCATCGTAGACGTACTGAACATTTCGAGAAAACCGATTTTCGACAATCGCATCACCAAATTGGAACTTCACGCTTACAATCCCTACTCCAGTACAGCACTCAATCACAACGATGAGATAAGAATACCGATACAACAGCAGGATTTGTACACCCTACCGCATCAGAGTTTGCTCTACATCGAAGGTCGACTGGAAACGACGAATGCACCGGAAGATCATCCAATACACTTGGACAATAATTGCATGGCTTTCCTCTTTGATGAGATACGTTATGAGCTGAATGGTGTGGAAATAGATCGCTGTAGAAACGTCGGTATTACCACTACCATGAAAAACATTGTAAGCTTAACTCGAACTGGTGGAAGGTCTATGGGATCAACAGGATGGCTTTATGGAGATTTATATGTACCTGTAGCTGTAAATGGACCCACTCATTTCAATTATTGCATACCACTGCACATGCTTTTGGGTTTTTGCGAAGACTATCAACATATTGTAATGAATGCTCATCATGAATTAATTTTGATAAGGTCACGTACAGACTTTAACTCTCTGTTCACTGGAACGGCGAATGCCCTAGCACCAAATGTTCAAGCAAAAATTGTCTTGACAAAAGTCCAATGGCGCATGCCACACGTTTATCTCGAGGAGGTCACCAAAGTCTCTCTTTTGCGAATTCTCGAGAGCGGTCGTGAAATCAGCATGGCTTTTCGCTCCTGGGATCTCTATGAATATCCCCTTCTACAGACGACAACGAAGCATACCTGGGCCGTGAAATCTACCGCGCAACTGGAGAAACCGCGATACGTCATCTTCGGTTTGCAGACCAACAGAAAAAATGATTTGAAACGACACATGACGGAATTTGATCATTGTAATTTAACAAATGTACGGTTATATCTAAATTCGGAAATTTATCCATATGAAAATTTAAATGTTGATTTTGACAAAAATTATTACGCCATCCTGTACGATATGTACTGGAAATTCCGTTCATCGTATTACGATAAAGAAGACGGACATTCACCGTTATTGACACCATCGGAGTACGTAACGCGTGCACCAATCGTCGTCATCGATTGCTCACGTCAAAACGAATCGATAAAAAGTGCCACAGTTGACATGAGAATTGAATTTGAATGTAAAGACAATGTGCCTCAAGACACTCAAGCATTTTGTCTTATCCTTCACGATCGTATCGTAGAGTATAGTGCACTCACCAATGTAGTTCGAAAATTGTAATGAAAAATTTCATTAATCATACACACACGTGCATCTATGTATTAAAATGGAAAAGTTGAAATAAAAAATTTTAATAATGTATATTTATTGTATCATCATTTTTCTTACAAACAACCTTTTTCCCCATTCCACTCCTCAGTCAATCTTCATACGTTGGTAGAATAGTATCATCATGAATCAGCTAATTATAAATTTAGAGGAAAAAGTGATTCAACGACTATCATCTCCTCATGATTATGATGATGATTTACAACGACGACGACGACGACGACGGCGACAACAACGACCATTTACTCTATATCCAAAAAATCCATCAACATTAATTGCCGATCTCGTTCCAGCAGCAGTAGCTGCTCATTCTACCGAAAATTATCGTGATTTTCGTGAAAGGATATTGAAGGAAATAACAACAAATATCGATAGAGACAATAATACTGCTTCAGTAATGTGGCAACAACAACAACAACAACAACAACAACGACGACGATGTGATAAGGAAGATGAAATTTGTATACGAGCAGCATTTCTTGAGCAGGAGAATGTGAAACTTAGATATGAACTTGATGCTCTGAGAAATGAAATTTCTAAATTACAATCTAATAAAATTATATTCTATGATAGAGTAGTAGTAGTAGTAGATGACGTTAAATAGTAATATATTCTTAGAAATTACTCATAGCATCAATCTCCCTTGGAACGGTTTAGAAATTACTCATAGTATCAATCTCTCCCTTGGAACAACAGTAACGTCTTTGCAATGGACGCTCGCGTGCTTCAATTATCGTTAACGTTTTTGTTTGCAATTGTTGCTATTACATCAGCAACACAAATTAATCTAACCGAAGCTGTTAATTATCTACGACGGTATGGTTATTTAATTGATAATAAGAGTGATAACGGAAGTGCTTATTCTTACAAAATAACGGATGTGAATTTACAAAATGCCGTGTCGCTGTTTCAAGAATACAGTAAACTACCCGTGGACGGAATACTAAATCAACAGACATTTGAGAAAATGCAAATACCTCGTTGTGGCAATGAAGACGATTTACTGAATTACGAATTTTCGATAAAAAAGTGGGATACCAATCATTTGACGTGGCGTTTCATTTTACCCAAACCCGAATCCCTCGAAATCGCGAAAAAAGCCTTTGCCCTTTGGGCACGACATTCTCCACTCACGTTTACCGAACGTCGCGGTAGTGATGCCAACATCGTTATTTCCTTCAAAAAACTTGCTCATCGATTTGAAAAAATGGGTCATGGTGGTAAATGTAAGAGTGATTTTGATGGTAAAGGTCATGTATTGGCTCATGCTTTCAATCCACATGCTCAGGGAAATACAACGGAAATTCACATGGATGAAGATGAAAATTGGTTCATGGGATATGGTATTCCTCCTGATAAAAATCAAATTAGTTTTTTCTCCGTTTTGGTGCATGAAATAGGACACGCTATTGGTCTAGCACACAGCACCGATAAAAATGCCATAATGTACGCACTGTACAAGCATCCGGATGCCAATGAAACCATCGACTTGAACTTGGATGATATTCTTGGAATTCAAAATCTCTATGGAACGAAGAGATCATCGGAAATTGAAACAACGACAAACAGACGCACCATTCACTTCTCCACTACCACCATCGCCCCCACCACTAGAGCTCCTCGGAAATTTGCACCTGATGTCGAAGGATCACGGATAGATTTGTGTAAATTGAAATACGTCGATGGGCTATTGATTGTGAATAAGCGAATGTACATATTCTATAGGAAGTGGGTGTGGCCCATGAACGTTGGTGCGAAAAACTATGAAAAACCACAACTCATTAGAAATTGGCTGTCGTTTTTACCGGATAATTTTTCAAGAATAACAGCTGTATATCAAACACCCATGAATGATGATGTTGTATTGTTTGTTAAAAATCAAACTTACAGAATGAAATTTCCAAGTTTAGAGCTAATCCAAGGTTGGCCAAAACCCATAACTGCGTACAAACTTTCAGCCAGTGCGACTAAAATCCGTGGAGTCGTTAATACCTACACGGGGCGAACACTAATCTTCTACAACGATAATTACTACACGGAATATGATGAATGTTTTCATCAACCAAAAAAATATGGTATAGTCTCCACGGATTTTCATGGTTTACCCGGGAGAATAATAAGCGCATTCAGATATACTAATGGAATGCTCTACTTTTTCGACCGGACAAACTTCTACGAATATAACGAATTTACAAACAACTTGGTTAGATCGGGAAAATTCGATCTCACTCTATTTGGCATTGAATGTGCGAATGAAAGTATTTTACAACAATTGAAAAATCTATTGTCCCGATTGTCCAGTGTGACTGATAATAATTACGATCTAGACGAAGAAGAAGATGATAATTATGAATAATAACTCGAGGAAAAAAAAATGTAATTCTTTGTCTACTGAAAAAAAACAATGCAATAAAGAAATGAAACTTTTGAAAAAATAATATTTTATGTTTCTCTCTCATTACATGTTTCTCCAACCACATCATGCGTCATCATCAACCTTCCTCTTTAACAAGTTTCTGCATGTATTAAAAAGTAATATCTACCTCCTTATCTCAATATGTATCAACCTTCTTCTACTCATATACGAAAAAAAAAATCCTACAAGTTGTCCAACCACATCATGCATCATTGTAAGCCTTAAAAATCATATCTACCCCTCTCCCTCTTGCGCGCGGTGAGTTTTGATTATACATAGTACCGCATGTCACTTAAAAATGACATCTACCTCTCTCACGCGCGGTGAGTTTTGGTCATAATACCACATGTCACTTAAAAACCTTATCGCTGAACACGACATGGGGTATAGCGAAGACCTTGTACTTTCCTACCTCCTCTCTCACTCACTCTCTCTCTCGCGCGCGCGGTGAGTTGCTACAAGATACATACATTATGACGTATCCAGCTTCTTTCTCACCTTAATTGTTGTCACCAATCAAGGTCGTCCGCGGCGGTAAAAAAAAAAAAGCCGCGAAGCCCTCCTGACAAGTTTCGACCTGCTAACCCCCCACCACCGCCGTCCAACCAGCCAATCAAAACCTTCCAACAAATTACCGTCAACCAATCGTCTGCAAACCCCGCCCACCACTTCGCCCACTCCCCCCCCCCCTTCCCCCAACCACTTACCTCCCACCCCCCCACCATTTACCCACCAACCACTTACCCCCCACCACTTACCTCCCCGCCCACTGGCCACGCCCATTCCCCTTCACCACTTCCCCCCACCCACTTCCCCCACCCACTCCCCCCCCACCTACTTCCCCCTGCCCACAGACCACGCCCACCCCTTCACCCCGCAATGCCCTTCACCCCCCCCTCAGAGCTCCTGAGTTAGAAACGGCATTGCTATACTACTCCCCGTCTCCCCTCTGAGGAGGATTCCGAAGAGGAACCCTTCTCGGAAGGTCCATTGTTACCCCCCGAATCTCGTCATCCCCTTAGAGTTAGAAACCCCCTGTTGCCGCGTATTGAACGGCCCCGTCGCGTATCGGAGTTACGGTCCAGCACGCGAGTAGCCGACAGCTGGCCCAATAGGATTCGGGAATCCTCGTCCTATTGGGACCGATATAGAGGGGCCGAACCTCCGGTTGAAACCGAATCGGAGGAGGAATACATAGCGTACCGGGGTTCTCACCGTAGACGTTCTCGTTCCCCTGAGGGTTCGGGATGGACGACTCTCCCCTTTGGCACGACGTCGGCCATTGCCCCAAAAGGGGCGTACGACGTCTTGCGGAAGTGGGGGGTCTCTTTCTCGGGCGCTCCAGGGGACGACCCCGAGGATTTTCTTGCCCTGTTGGAGGAATGCGGACAGGCAGGAAATTTTTCCCCTATGGAAATTATTGCGGCGGTCCCCATGGTGATGAAGGGCACTGCGAGGAAGTGGTGCCGCAATGCTCGGAAGTACTGGGGATGTTGGGACGATTTCGTCTCCTCATTTCGTGGGCAGTTCGCCAAAACTGACTTTCAAAGTCGGTTGAGGAGCGAAATCTACCAACGGACCCAGGCTGAGGGCGAACCGGTATCCGAGTTTCTCACGAAACTACAGGATGCCATGGGGAAATTACGACCTCCCCTTCCGATTAGCGAGCGGCTTAACATAGCCTGCCTCAACCTCCACCCGGATTACCAGAAGGATGTCCAGAGAAAGGACGTCCACAGTTTTCGGGAGTTGAGGGAGAGAGCCCAGGTTGTGGAAGCCTGGCTAGGTAGGAGGAAGAGGTATCAGCCTCCCTCTTTTACCGCCGATCTCGCGTACCCCTCCCTAGCGCCCGATCTAACGTACCGTAAAGCTGCCGCGAAGAATCTTGCCGCCCCCGTTTGCGAGACTTCGAGTAGTCCTTCCGATGGGGAGGCTTCCGGGAAGAAGTCCCGGAAGAAGAAGAAGAACTCGCGGAGACGCGTGGCCCTTCCAGTCGCAAACCCTATAACCCCCGCAACCCTTAGCACCCCAAAACCCGAACCCGTTATCGCTGCCGAATCCCCCCGTGTTGCGCCCACCCCAAAGATCCCTAACCTAATGGATCTCAACCTCACTCCCGTTCCTGTTTCCGCCCCCATGTCTCCGGCGGAGATGGCTTATTGGCAAAATAAGCAATCTCCACCCCGCCCAGCCCCAGCTGACCGTCGAGAGGCCCTCGCGCGGGAGAAGTGTTGGAACTGCCACCAGGCAGGACACCGGTATGCGGATTGCCCGTCCCCTAGGGGACGTTTTTGTTATAGTTGTGGTGAACCCGGTGTCACCATTCTCTCCTGCGCGCGGTGCCTCCCGAAGCGGGGAAACGACCTGCGAGGGCAGCGTTAAATGTCCTGGCGCTGTCCTCCCGGATCGAAAGGCTCCCTTACGCTTCCGTTCCGCGTTCCGACATTTGCGAGGTCCCTTCTGACTTCGCGCCCTTATAGGATACTGATAATGCTTCCCTTTGCCGTTATGCCGTTTCCCTATCTAGTGATTCCCGTTCTACGTACACCGTGGATGAAGACCTTCACCTTTCGTTTGTTTCCGATTTCTCAGGATTATCCCCTATCGCGACTCTTGGCGACGACCCCCGTTTCTACCTCCCCGTTGAGATTTTAGGTACCGAATACCCCGCTTTGGTAGACTCGGGCGCGTCCCACTCTTATTTAGGACCCCGTCCCGCTCAGTATCTGTCCCGATATATGACTCCGGTGCAGCTCTCTCTAGCCGTAGCGAACAATGAACGAGTCGCCATCACCGGGATGGTGACCCTTCGCATCGAGCTGGAGGGAACTCCCCACGACATCCTTTTTAGAGTTGTTCCAACCCTAGGATACGACTGTATCCTAGGGATGGACTTTTGCGAAGCCTTCCGGTTACAGATTGACTTCGGTACGGCTACTTGGGCCCTTCCTACAGGAGTCCCAAGGGCCTTTCGCACGAATAGTATGGGTGATGAACCGGAGTCATGTAACGGGATAGCCGAGCTGACTGGAGAGGAGGCTGAACGATTGGCGATCTTCCTGAATGAGAGGATCTCTCCCCCTAAAGAGATGTTAGGAATAACGAGCCTGACGATGCATCGCATCGACGTCGGCGATAGCCAACCAATCCGGCAACGCCCAAGGAGGATTTCTCCAAGGGTGCTGGAGGTTGCACACGCCGAGGTCGATGAGATGCTTCGAAATGGTATTATCGAGCCCTCCCATAGCCCCTGGTCGAGTTGCCCCGTCTTAATCCCTAAACCCAATGGGAAGTACCGGTTTTGTATAGATTATCGTAGTGTTAATGCCGTCACCAAGAAGAATACGTATCCCCTCCCCAATATCGACACGATTTTAGACAAGTTACGTTCTGCCCACTATATTTCCACCCTAGATTTGAGTCAGGCTTATTATCAGATCCCGTTAGCGCCCGATAGTAGAGAGATTACCGCGTTTGCCGTCCCTGGTAGAGGCCTGTTTCAGTTCACTCGCATGCCGTATGGACTGACCAATGCTCCCGCTACCTTCCAGACCTTAATGGATAGGCTAATCACCCCAGATATGGAACCTCACACTTTTGCGTATCTCGACGATATTATTGTTGCGACGGAGACTTTTGAGGAGCACCTGGTGTGGCTTGACCGAGTTATGGCGAAGCTCAAAGCCGCCAATTTAGAGCTAAATCGGGAAAAGAGCCATTTCGGGTGCCAAGAGGTTCGATATCTGGGGTATTTGCTGAATAGAGAGGGCCTAAAAGCCGACCCCGAACGGGTGCAGCCAATCCTAGACTATCCTGCCCCCACCACCCTGAAACAGTTGCGACGTTTCCTGGGAATGGTGGGATGGTATGCCCGTTTCCTCCAGGGCCTCGCCACAATGAAGCTCCCCCTTGTGAAGCTACTTCACAAGGATCAGGAGTGGATTTGGGGGGAGGAACAGGAGGAAGCCTTTCAAGCCATGAAAAAGGCTTTGACTGAGACCCCGGTTCTGGCCCGCCCTGATTTTACGCTTCCCTTCACGGTCCAGACGGATGCGAGTGATTTTGCGATTGGCGCGGTCCTGACCCAGAATCACGATGATGGCGAACATCCTATCGTATTCATTAATAGAGTCCTTACCGCTGCAGAAAGGAAGTTCACAACCACCGAAAAAGAATGTCTTGCGGTGATATGGGCGGTGAAAAAGCTGAGACCGTACCTGGAAGGGTACGAGTTCACAGTCATCACCGACCATAGTAGCCTTCGGTGGTTGCATAACCTGAAGGATCCTACGGGAAGGTTGGCGAGATGGGCGTTGCAACTCCAAGCAATGCCCGTCAAAATCATCCACCGTAAGGGATCTTTACATCATGTTCCGGATGCCCTGTCGCGTATGTTTGAGAATGCCGTCGACACTACCGCAGCCCTTAAGGAAAATACCGACCCCTGGTACCTAAAACGTTTCGCGGATGTTCGCGATTTCCCTCATAAGTACCCCAATTGGAGAATTTGTAGAGACCGCCTCTATTACAACCACCCTGACCCCCTTTTAGACCCGATTTTCCCAGATTTAGACCCTTGGAAGCTAGTTTTACCCAAGCCCCTTCGTGATAGAGCCCTGTTTGAGCATCACGATACTCCCCAGGCTGGTCACATGGGCATGGACAAGACGTATCAACGTATTGCCCGTGATTTCTATTGGCCTGGGATGTATCGTGATGTCGCACAATACGTTCGGTCCTGCCTCACCTGCCAGCGGGTGAAGGTGCCCCAGAGGAGCCCTTATGGCCTAATGGGAGAGCGGTACGTGGATCGTCCGTGGGCGGTTGTTGCCACCGATGTCATGGGACCGCTGCCGCCGAGTAAGGGCCAATACAAGTATCTTGTTGTATTCCAGGACTATTTTACCAAATATATAGAGTGTGTTCCCCTTCGGAGGGCCACTGGAGAGACTATTGGCAAAGCTTTCGCGACCGCGGTCCTTCATCGGTGGGGACAGCCGCTCTTCTTGCTGTCCGATAACGGTACCGAATTTGTGAACAAGTTTTTAGAAAAAGTCTGTACCACCTATGGGATTCGGCATACCACCATTCCGCCCTACCACCCCCAAGCAAACCCTGTTGAGCGTGTGAATAGAGTCCTTAAGACCATGATTATGGCATTTTTGAAGCAGGATCATCGCGACTGGGACGTCCACTTACCAGAATTTAGCTTCGCGTACAACACTGCGGTGCATTCCTCCACCAAAGTGTCTCCAGCCTTCCTGAATTTTGGACGAGAACCCCCTCTGGCGAATAACCTGCTTGCGCGATTAGAGTCCCCTGCGTCTCTGTCCCCAACGGATCCCGCTGTTTGGAGGGATCGATTGAGACGCCTTTCCGCCCTCCGCGACCTTGTAAGGAAACATTTAGATGAGGCCCGAGCCAAGCAGACGGCCCAATTCAATAAGTCCCATAGAGTCTTCCCTTACAAGGTCGGGGATAAAGTAATGAGGAAAGTCCGATATCTTTCCGCGGGAGCCGCGAATTTCGCCGCCAAATTAGCTCCACGCTATGCCGGTCCCTACCGTATCGTTCGATTCCGTTCCCCAGTTGTAGTAGATTTGGCCGACCCCGATGGAGTTATAGTCCCTAAAATTCACGTTTCGGACCTTAAGGAGTTTCACGGATCTCCATCAGTCCCCCCTAGTGTAGTAGCCGAGAACCTACCGTCTCCCGGCCCCTCTAGGATGCGAGCTCTCCCTTCGAGCCCCCTACCTCCACCCACTTCTACAGCATCCCCGGAAAAACCGCGAACTTTCACTCCGTTATCACATTCTCCACCCAGCTTTCGCGCGGTTTCTCCCCCTGCGCCCCATACCCCTCCACCCAATCTGCGCTCCAGATTGCGACCCCGACTTCCGCCCCCAGTATCGCGCCCCCTAACCAGAGAAAGTAACTTCAAAACCTAGATGATCGCCAAATTGGGATTATTTTCTTTCACGTTTTTTTTGCTCTTTGAAGGATACCCTAAAAAGTTATCGTAAAGTATGCTATTAGTGAGATCAAGGTGTCGGCATGGACTATCGCAACCCCCTAACTACAATGATTTT
Organism: Gasteruption jaculator; assembly: GCA_949825005.1. Classification (NCBI taxonomy): domain Eukaryota; kingdom Metazoa; phylum Arthropoda; class Insecta; order Hymenoptera; family Gasteruptiidae; genus Gasteruption; species Gasteruption jaculator. The sequence continues at coordinate 3,835,713 of OX463772.1, read as the reverse complement.
AGTGTTCTATGATATTCCAGCTTTGCGTTCTTTTAAGTGCCTGTTTTAGTGATTTCTGTTCTTTTTTTCCCGCCTGTTTAGCGACGATGAATCGACGAAATGACGAACGCGCGAGGCGGGAGTCCCGACCCCCCGTAGAGCCTCCCCTTCCACCCCTAATGGCCCTCAGGGTGCCGACTCCACCCGGCTGTGATCCCCTACACCCCACAGTCCAACCTCCTGAGGGATGTTGGAACTGCGGGCAGCTGGATCATCGGTACAACGTCTGCCGGTGGCGGCTGGCCAAGTTCTGAGGTCGGTGTGGGTACTCCGGGGTAACAATCCGCGACTGCCCGAGGTGCCCCAGGCCCTCGGAAGTCGTGGGGGTGCCCCCGGGGAGCCCACAGCCGGCGGCGGCGCTGGCGGCCGCCCTGGTAGCGTGTCCGGTGGCCCCGGCTCGCCCCGCGGGACCACGTCCCTCCCCTTCACCCCCTACCCCAACACCCACTCATCCTTCTCCCAGTCCACGTCCCCCTGCTCCCCTCAGTTCTGTTTCCCGTCCTCGTCCCTTTTTCCCCACCTTCGCGGCAGCTCCCGGTTTCCCTATTATTAGGGGCCGGGGACGAGCTGTTGCGACACCCGTCCCTTCCGTCTCCTTTCCACGCCCCCACATTCCCGTTCTTCCTGTCCCCCTTCCTCGCACCCACATCCCCGTTCGACCGGTGCCCCTTCCTCGTACCCATATCCCGGTCGTCCCTGTTCCTCTTCCCCGTTCCCGACTTCCCTCACGAGCCCGTTTCACCCCCCTTCCCGATTCCCCATTCTCCTCCCCCGCAACTTCCCGATCCTCTTCCCCAGAGATCCCAGCCGGGCGGATCGTGGTACAGGCCCTAGTCCACGCACCCCCTAAATAGATTTTCTTTTCTTTTTTTTTCTAGAGTCCCCCCCCCAACAAGTCTGAGTTTATTTTTATTTATTTTTCCCCCTATTTGCGCCCTGGTACCCTATTCGTGTATTTCATATTCCTTTTTTTTTTTTCCCCGTAGTGCCCCCCATCCCTCAGCACCATTTTGTTTTTTTTTGTTTTGGTCGTTGTCGTTGTGTTTCTTTTTTTTTGGCATGGACGCCCTTTTTTTTGTTTTCTTTTTGCATTGAAGCCCTTTTTTTTGTTTTCTTTTTGGCATAGACGCCCTATTTTAGTTTGTTTTTTTTTGGATTGACGCCCTTCTTTTGTTTTGGCATAGACGCCCTATTTTAGTTTGTTTTTTTTTCTTTCTTTCGGCATAGACGCCTAGTTTTTTTTAGTTTCGTTTTGGCATAAGAGCCCTTTTTTTAGTTTCGTTTTGGCATAAGAGCCCTTTTTTTAGTTTCGTTTTGGCATGAGAGCCCTTTTTAGTTTCTGTTTTCGGCATAGAAGCCTATTTTTAGTTTTTTTTCCTTTCCTGGTAGAGTATCCCAAAACCCCACATCCTTCCCACTCGCGAACCAACGACGAGCGGAGCGAGCTTCAGCCGGATGGATCGTGGTGTCGCGGGATACGCTCCCCCTAAGCCGGGGGGAGTTTGTGACGTGGCATTTTGCCACCTCTCCAGGTGGGAGCACTTTTTTATTTTCTCTTTCTTTTTTTTGTTTCTTTTCTCTGTTTTTTTTTGCCTTGTCGTTATCGATTATTTTTATTAAGGATTACTATTGATTTTATTGGCGGCTATGGCGAAGTCCAGGGATCTCCCTGAGAGGAGGGGAACCCTTAAACCTTAGTTAAGCGCCTTTATCGTAGTTCTTTTCTTTACGTTTTTTTTTATTCTATGATCATGTTGTTTTCTTCTTGTGCGTACCGTATCGAAATTGATTGTATCATATTCTTTTTTTTGTTGTTTAGCGCTATTTCTATTATGTAAGATTGTTTTTTTTTGGAATTTATTGAGTATTTGTGCGAAACCGTGCGCGTTATTATTAGCTCCATGTAAGAATAGGTGAGGGCACAGCCTCCCTTTTCCCCCTACGCTGAAACCCTCTTTCCTCCCACGCGAATTCCCCCTTTTCCCTTGTTGGACCCTAAAGAATTAGTCCCGTTGCGGTACCCTCGTCCGCGGATCCCTTATCGCCGGACAGCAACGAATCGAGATCTACGCCGATAAGGAAGGCTCCCCAGCGACGAGTCCTAGGATAATGCAGAAATTTCGAGGCGGTTATCGACCCGAAGATCCACGGAAAGAGGTCAGCACCTCTTGACCTAATTGAGTTGCGGACCCCCCAGGAAGGGGAAATTGGAGCATGGAGGTCCCGCAAATTTGCGGTGACCTCCAGAGATACTTGGACCGCCGAGTCGTACCACGTAAATTTTCTTCTTGAAGTGCCGTGCCGACTTACAAAAAAAAAAGAAAGAGAGAAAACGAAATTTTCTTTTCGCCCTTGTGGTTTTTTTTTTTTCTTTGTGTTGGAGTGTGGTGCCGGAGGAATATCTGGAGCCGACCCTTCCGGAGCGGAGGCGGAGTGCCACCACGACTGCCAGCGAGACATCCGGCGATAAAGGTAACGAGAAGGGTGCCGCACCCATTCTCGTTTCTCTTTCCCCCTTTAGTACCCCCTTTGTAAAGTTTCTTTTGGTTCCCGTTCCTTTTTTTGATTTGGTTGAGCCCCCATCGCGACTTTTCTGTTCCCGTTTTTGAGTGTCCCCTCTTACCGTCGCTGTGCCCCGTGCGATCGTGTTGTAACACGGTTTCGCGTTCTTTTTCTTATCTTTTTTGTTTCTCTTGTATCGAGTTTTCTTTTTTTTTGGTGCGTAATAGTTCAAAAATCTCGGTCGCGTCCCCCCCGCTTCTCTCAGCACCGAATCTTAAGTTTCTTTTTTTTTGACTGCGCTATTTCTTGTTCTTTTTGATTTTCGCTGCATTTTTTTTTTGTTTTGTTCTCTTTCGTTGACCGCGAAGTCATATTTCTTTTTTATTGTTCATTCTTTTTCTTGTATATTGTTCTTTTTTTTTTGTTAGCAATAAATTGCGCGTTGCGCCTTTTTTTTTATTTCCCGCGTGAGTCTCCTTTTTTTTTTCTGAGAAGGAGGCAGGATCCCCTCTGGGACTCCTGCCCTCCCTGAGTTCGCCGAGCCCCCCCTTTACTCCCTCTCGTGACTATTAAGGTGTTTTTTTTTGTTTTGTGCATTTCCTTTTTGTTGTTTTCAGGTGTTTCTTTTTTTTTGTTATCTCGTTTTCTTGCGTACCGCGTCAGGATCCCGAAAAAAGGATCCTGACTGGCGCCCAATAACCCCTTGGAGCTCTTACGAGCAAGGGTGCCCTCCCTATAACGACCCTTACCCTCACGGGAAGGGACGAAGGGGCAGGATTTGTAAACGCCGGTATCTCCGTGTCCACCTAGAAAGGGGAAACGGGGAGAACGGCGGTCGCAATATATATATATATATATATATATATATATATATATATATATATATTACCATAGATTCGCATTAGAGATCGTAGAGTGGATAAGAGTAGATCCGAAACGGGTCGAGGTGAATCGCGAAAATCGAACACGAGGCGCCATCTGTCGAGGACGACGGGGACCAGACTTTCGACCACGCGGAGATTCGTCGCGGAGACGAACCGGCACTGACGTCATCAGAACCACGTCCGTCGAAGCAGCCGTTGGTGGAAGGAGCAAAGTCGACCCCGGAACACTCCAGGAAGGATTTTCGACGTCGTCCCAGCGGGGAAAAATCGAGAGACGTTTTCTCCGAAGCAATGGGAATCGTCTCTACCGGAAAGTCGAGGCCAACGCGGAGTTCCGTCCACCAGAAGGCTCGTAGATGACTCGGGGGGTACGAGTCGTCACTCGCAGCCAATGAGGAGGCTCGTAGCCCCGAGATCGAGAAGAAGATGCCGGAAGTGAGGCCGACTTCTTCACTTTTACGTTGGACGTGTTAAAAAACAGACACCCCGACACCTACCCCGTGACCGAAAGAGAGAGAGAGAGAGCAGGAAAGGACGACAAACGCCACCCGGAAGAAGGAGGAAGTAAGTCCCCGCGTCCCATTTTTTTTTATCAAGAAAAAAAGAGGAAACGAGCGAGCTCAGGAGTTCGAGCCACCTGAGTTGACAGGTGGCTACCTTGAGCGAGCTCGCCGCGTCACCTCGCCTCGTTCACGGCTTTTGCTTTTTCTTTCTTTTATTTTGCTTAGCATTTATGTTGTAGGCTTTTCTTTTTCTTTTATTTTTGTATTTTTGATTTGATCGGCAAATATATTTATTTTTCTTTATTTTTTTTTGTCTATCAAACGTGTCGTCGTTTATACGAGCCCTCCCCTCTGCCATTTTGTTTCCTTGAGCTAGACCGCGGTGCATAGCACCTGGCGCCCGCGACTGAGCCCTGTTCGACGATTCCTTTTTTTTCGACTTTTTCAGGGCGATTGTGACGCGTGGGGTGTGTCGACACCCCCAACGAAGGGATTGCGAGATCCTCGTCACAACATTTATTAATGAACCTTTGTATATCTATTTTCATATTTTTCCAATAATACGACTGTCTAATCCTGTTAAAGGTTTTCGAAACACCTCTACGACCTCCTACAGGTGTACTATGTAATTCTTCAATTATGCTACCCCTTTGATCCTTAGGAGGGATCTTTACCTGTCCCGTGCAAACTATAATTTTCACTACCTGACCTTCAAATATTTTCTGCATGGTAAGAAGTATATTTTCCCAAGGAACATTACCTATCGTTTCGTTCTGTGAAATACTAATGGATTTTAAAATTTCTTCTTCTGCAAAATGTCTTAACAATTGAAATGATTTTTTTAAATTATCAAGAACAAGGGTAGGTCCGTCAAAACCATCTCCTATGGAGATTATTATGATAAATCTATTACCATTTTTGGTAGATTTCATATCTCCTTCTTTAACATTCAAAATCCTAGGAAGGGAATTTAAACGGCTAAGTTCAATTGCTCCCTTATCAACAGGTTTATTATTATTTTTAACAAAACAAATGATATTATCTTTCCTAATTTTTAGAGGATCTCTAGACTCGAGGACATTGGTTTTAATTTTACTAGTATCTGGTATGATTTCCACTTGTTCCGGTTCTGAATCTTCGCTAGAATTAATTTGATTTGAAAACGTCACGGTCTTTTTCCTAGTTCGTTTAAAGATTTCATCTTCAGAATCAGAACTATCATCGCGATCTGAATCTAAACGTTCGGGAATCTGCGGTTTCATTTTCGGAGGTCTACCTCGTTTCTTCTTTTGAATCGGGGTTACAGCATTTTTATTCTTTCTACCTGATTCTACGTTATCTTTTGATGGAATATTAGAGGGTTTTGATTCAGTCTTGCTTCTAGTTACTACGTTGCATTCTTCGAAAATTAAAGTTCTGGCGATGTCAACTAATTCTTCTTGGGTAAAACTTAAGGAAGGGGAAGATTCTACATTACTTACTGTTTGCAAATCATTTAATAGCGAATCTGATTCATTTTCTTCTATTAATAATTCTAATTCATTTTCCTTTTCTTTAACTACGGGATTTCTCGAAAGGTCGTCGGCATTGACATTAGTTTTTCCGGCCTTATATTGAATTTCATAGTCAAATTTGGCTAAACGGAGGCGCCACCGTAAAACTCGTGCGTTTGTTGTAGCGCTCTTTAACCAGAGTAAGGGTTTATGATCGGTAACGAGTAGAAATTTACGACCATACAGGTATGGCCTAATATGTTCTACACAATACACGATCACCAAAGCTTCCTTTTCGTATGTATCGTATCTCTGTTCTGCTTCAGTCAGAACCTTCGAAACATATGCTATTGGAAGATCTTTATTTGGTTTTCCCTGTGAAAAAATTCCACCAATTGCGTAACCAGAAGCATCAGTGGATAATACAAAGGGTTTTTCGAAATCTGGAAATTGGAGCAATGGGGGGTTACAAAGTGCTTCTTTTAATGTATCAAATGCTTCTTCTTCTACCTCACCCCAGGAAAAAGCTACTTCATTTTTGAGTAGTGGAGTCAAAGGTTTACTAATTTTTGCAAAATCTGGTATGAATCTCCTATAATATCCAGCTAAACCTAGAAATTGTCTAATATTTTTTATGTTCTTAGGTCTGGGGAAATTCATTACCGCATCTACTTTCTTAGGGTCGTGTCGTAAACCATCATCACCGATTACGTGCCCTAAACATGTTACCTTAGTGGTCAAAAATTCGCATTTGTCAGGCTGCAATTGTAAATTTGCTTGACGTAATTTTTCAATCAGTTTTAAATATTTGGTTCTATGTTCTTTTAAGTCTTTTGCATAAATTACAATATCATCCAAGTATTCAAATAATTCTATTCCTTGTAAACCTGACAATACAATGTCCATTAACCTTTGAAAGGTGGCAGGAACATTTTTCAACCCAAAAGGCATACGTTCAAACTCATAATGACCGTATGGGGTTGTAAAAGCTGTTTTATGTTTATCCTTTTTACTCATTTTAATTTGATGGAATCCTGAAGCTAAATCGAATACGGAAAAATATCTTGCACCGCCTAATTGATCTAAAATTTCAGTGATGTTAGACAATGGATATGCATCTCTAATTGTTTTATCATTAAGAGCCCTAATGTTAAGTACCATTCTCCATCTCTTTTTACCCTGTAAATCTGCTTTCTTTGGTACAATCCAAACAGGAGTATTATAAGGAGAATTTGAGTTCGAAATTATTCCGTTATCTAATAGTTCCTTAACTTGACGGTTTATTTCTTCTTTATGGACTTGAGGAAAGCGATATTGTCTAGTGTTAATGGGTCTATCATCTGTAGTATGAATTTCATGCTCTAGAACGGACGTGGATTCTAATTTATTTTCTGGTAAATGGAATCTATCATAACTGTAATCTAGTAATTGTTCTACTTCTCTAAGTTCGTTCGGATTTAAGCGTTCTAAACGTAATAATTCCCTAATTTTTAAGATTGTATCCTTATTATTCTCGGAAACACGATATACTGGTTCACATACTTCGTTAAATGACACATCGTTTTGAGAACAAATATCTTCAACTTCCAAGAGTTCGAGAGTTGGAATTTTAGCGCTAATACCTACATCCCTAGAATTGACAATCTGAAAATATACCTTTCCTTCAATGTTATTTACTAAGCAATTACCTGCGAAAATCCCTTCTCCTATACTTAATTGTAGTAAATATCCCTGTTGGATTTCCGTATTAAAGACTATTGTTCTACTTCTTGCAGCAATGTGCATGCATTCCTGATTTTCAAATGGAATTATTTCGTCGCCTATTTCTAACTGTCCTTTTAAATAATTTATTGTAACGTTCCGGCAAGCCGAGCTTGCTGAAACCTTAATAATCATAAAATAAATATCTTTAAGTTTCAGTCATCATTGATCTAACGGTTCATGATGATTGAAATAAGCAAAATAGCCTCGAGGCAGAGGTACAACCCGATCCGAGGAAAATAAAATAAAAGGTTCGACTCACTCGATGATTCGAATCAATACCAAATAAATAAATTGATGAGTTGACATCGGCTCATTCATTGGAGTTAACTGATGTTAATTCGAATTACACTAGTTGATGTTATGAATCAATATTTAATGATAAAATCATCAATGATTGTGATTAGAAAAACTTCATAACCTCAAAACGGAGGTGCATCCGTTCTGAGGAAAAAGAAGCAGATTCAACTCACTAGATGAGGAATCTGCTTGCAAATCATTACAATGGGCTCACACAATGAGCTAATTAAACATTTTTACAATGACAATTAATGAATAACACTGATTCTATGAAGTATTTCAAAAAATCAGTGTCGACATAGAAGACATAACATCAAAGCAGAACGTACTGTTTTGAGGCAAAGAAAGGTTTAATAATAAAAATTGATATTAAAAATTATTATTAATAAATAAAACAAACCTTAAAGAAAGCACGTTATCCAAATTTGCAAAGAAAAGCACAATTTTCCTTTTTTTATTGAAGAAAGCACTAACTGCACTTGCACCATGCACTATGAATGCAAATTCTAGATTGCATACGCTCTCTTTTTACCTTTCTCTACTCGATGATGCAACGTCAGGCAAGATGGCTGTCTTTGTTACAGCAGCGCCTGTGCTGTTTGAGAGAACTAAATTCAAAATTTTAATTCAAACTAAGATAGAAAGTCGGTACAACGATAAGGAAAAAAATCGTTAACGACGATAACAAAAAAAGTCGTTATGACATCGGTTAAGCGGAAAATTCGTTAACCGAGAGTCATGATGTTGAGTCAACTGAGGGCGTGTCTGACTGCCCTTTGAAACTCCTGAGCAGCCTATAGCAGGCGCGGATTGCGCGACTGACGGTGCGCCATTTAAAATACTCCAATGCGACACGAAATTTGCGAGATTTAAATGAGCCAACTCCGTCAGGAAAAACCAATCACGGTAAAGAGACCGATGGAAAGAGAAAATAGCGCTTTCCGCACGCTCTGAGAGGAGTATAAAAGGAGGTAAGATCGACTGGATCCTCAGATTGATTCTGCGATCGAAACGATACAAAGTCATATCTCACAAAGAGATTCTTTCGGGGATCTGGGGTGAAAGCCAGCTCCTCTAAAGAACTCTCTAACATTCCCGAAAAGTCCTGATAATTTCCATTCCTGGATCATTATCCTGTACTTAGGGAAATCTCGATTCCTTTATGAGGCTCCTAACACTATGCCTAGCCCCTCGTAAAGGATTTAAGAGATAGAAGGCTCCTAGCACTACGCCTAGCCCCTTCTATTTCTGAAAGGAACCTAGTTCCTATTCCCTAATCCTCAGAATTAGGGATTCTCGATTCTTTTGCGAGGCTACTAGCACCACGCCCAGCCCCTCGCAAGGGATTAAAGAAATTGAAGGCTCCTAGCACTACGCCCAGCCCCTCGCAAGGGATTAAAGAAATTGAAGGCTCCTAGCACTACGCCTAGCCCCTTCTTTTTCTAGAGGAACCTAGTTCCTATTTTCTTATCCCTAAAATTAGGGATTCTCGATTCTTCTGCGAGGGTCCTAGCACTACGCCTAGCCCCTCGTAGAGGGTTTAAGAGACCGAAGGCTCCTAGCACTACGCCTAACCCCTTCGATTTCTAGAGGAACCTGATTTCCTCCCATTATCCATATCCCTAGGGATTCCAGATCCTCTCGCAGGGCTCCTAGCACGGCAAGAGGTGGGGGATAAAGAATTAAATCGGAAGTCGTTTTATAAGACTTCTTTTCTATTTTTATTTGCAATTTTAAAGGAAGAGAAATTTTTATGTAATAAAATTTTACCTATCCACACACTGATACACAATTCACATTTTAGTATTAGGTCTTTACCGATAAAGAAGTTCGCACTCTTTATCGATTAACAATCCTAAGTTATTCGCTCTTCTTTACCCGTCCAGTACACGAACCTTATTTTAAGACAGATTCGCACGCACGACCACTACGAGAGTGGGGGAAAGAACTCGTGACGTAACGCAAAACGTCTCATTGGCGCCCGAACAGGGACGGGTTTAAAATTGTTAGTCGAATTTTCATAATTAGGAGTTTAAACAACAATTGAAAATTAAAACCAGATTAAGTTATTAAATTAACAAATAAAAATGGAAGAAGACGAAGCCAGAGGAGGGTATGTTTCCAGCCCTGCAGACAGGAATGATCCTCCAGGTGTATCCCCAAGAAGGATACCGGGATTTACAACTGGATTACCCCACCCGCCAGCTCCACCAAATCCAGTAACACAGGAAAGAACGATGATTGAAATTCTGCAACAGATGAAGAGGGAATTCAATCAACAATTGGATAATTTTCATCAGTCCATAGATGGGAAGCTGCAACAGCACCAAGAAAAAGTTGAAGAAAGCGTAAGAAGATCTATATCATTATCCAACAAATGGCTTTGCTGGTGCCATATCAAGGGAAACGACAAGAATCAATACAAATAATTACAGACTAATAAGAAGTGAGCCTAAGCTATGGGCAAACCCAAAGCTAAGCTTGCCAACCTTTAAGAATGCTGCAGCGGAAAGACCTATAAGGTACTTAAGGGACCTTAGGAAATATTATGCAGCACTAGGGAGACACCATGACATTAGAGTACTAATCTCGCAAAGTTTGCCAGGGTCAGTCCGAAACTGGTGGTCACTGATCGAAAGAGAAGTGGACACACTAGATGATTTCGAAGAACTCTTTAAACAACGATATTGGAACGAGGAGCAGCAGCACAAAGCTAAAGAAGAAATCGAATTTGGATTCTATGATCCTAACAAAAAGGCAGGAAGGGTCGAATATGCCCTCAAACTGATTGCAACTGCCAAAGAACTGGTGCCACCTCCCACAGATATACAAATCATCAAGAATCTGGCACTTCTCCGAAGACATCCGAACAGCGGTCTTAGCCCGAGGATTGGACAGGATGAACGATTTCCCGGACCTACTCGAGAGATTTGATGAAGGAGGTTTGCTAAACAGCAAAAGGGAAACACCCAGGGAGAGTAAACCCACCTGGAATAAAAACATGGATATGAAAAACAAAACAAAATGGACGCCTACAACCGGAAAGTCGTTTGGCGTAAAGAGTTTGGAAAAACAAGATGCCACGAAGTCCCCAAAACCATCAACTTCGCAAGAATGGAAGAAACCGGACAAGAAAATGGTTTTTAACCCAACGAATAAAACTCAGAGAAATGTCCGAGCGATGATCGAGGAAATAGACTCGGATCTCGACTCTGAGACAGAAGAAACAAAAGATCTGGGAAACGACGAAGCGTCGTGTCACGAATCCTCCCTATAATGAACACCACGCTATTTACAGGAAGAGACACTCGTGAAGAGCTATTGGAGGAAACAGAAATTCCAAGAAAATGGGACCAAAAATCTCCAATGATTCCAATAGAAATCGAGGGAATTAAAATCAAAGCCCTGATTGATACAGGGAGCGAAATTTCGGCAATTTCAGAAGAACTCTTCAATAATAATAGAGTTATTTTTGAAAAAATTCCAACTCTACCAATCTGCAACACGAAGATCAAAGGAGCAGTTTCGGGAAGAGCAACAAAAATAAAGAAACAAATTTTTGCCAGAATAAGAATAGGAAATTTCTCCTCAAAAATCGTACTATTAATAATACCTAAATTAACAACAAAATGCATCTTAGGAATCGCCTTTTTGACAAGAGAAAAAACTATAATAAACTTGGAAACTTCCCAATTATGGCTAAAAGCTCAGAATCGCATAAGTCCAGTCGTGGAGATGGTTTTGGATGAAGAAGATTATCAAACCACACACGCCGTTAGAGAAATAACGAAGGACGAGGAAATTTTCTTTCCTACAGAAGAAGAGATTTTAAAAACTACTCAAGAATGCGAAAATCTGAGTATGGAACAACAACAATTTAGCCAGTTGCTAGAAAAGCACATAGAGGTATTTGATAAGAGACCTGGAAGACTGAAAGGATACCAACATCGTCTTCAGGTAATTCCCCACGAGCCCTTCAGGGCAAGGTCATATCATATCCAATACCAATGGCATATCGGGAAGAAGTAAACAAGGAAATAGAAAGGATGAAATCTTTGAAGATAATAAGGTCATCAAGAAGTCCATATGTGATGTGACGGACTTTTAGTCGCAAATCCTCACGCGTCTTTGACTTCGGTCCTCTCGGTTTCCACTACCTGGAGTTCCTGAGGGGACTCCAGGGCAAGAAAAGAAAGGATCTGGGCGCCAGCTGAGGGGATCGCCCTCAGGACTGGAAACTGAGGGGCCCGGGACGAAGGACGAGGGGGCACGGCTAGACGCCGGGAGCAAGAGTCCCAGAAGGAGGTTCTGCCTCCGCACCCTGGGGAAACAAAAAGGAAAGAAATAGGGCTCAAGAAACGGAGGCTCACCCGGAATCTAGTTTTAATTTAATTTATTAAATTAAAATAATAAAGAAAAGAAACTCCAGAAAAACGACTGTGTCTTCGCAAACAAAAAAAAAAGAAAATGTGTCAAAAAGAAAGAAGACAAAAGAAATGCGCAAAAAAAAAGAAAGGCGGAATATTCCGCAGCCGAAAGGGCCTGGGACTCACACACAAATAAAAATACGCGGTAAGGAAGGACGAGTTCTACTAGGTGTTGAAGGGAAAGCTGTTTCTCCCTGTTTTTGGAAATATGGGAAAAGACAAAAAGGCGGTAGGATAGGGGGAAAGGGAACATAAAACGACATCCGTGACGCTCGGACAACTGATGCTGGTGGACCAACCTGGTCGACGGTAGCTCTCCCTGGACGTATGGTCCTCTATGGACGTGTAGCCTTCTCGGGACGTATGGTCCTCGCCGAAGCGCTGTCCTCCGACCCCAAGAGAAAGAACCGGCCAAATCTCCACGGTCCTCCAAAGAAAGGTGGTTCTGAAAATCGCACAAGAAAAGATATGCACTCGATCGCTAATAGTCGTTACGACGGTCCAAAGATCTCTGAGAGGCGATGTCTTCCTCGTCCGGTCGCGGTCCTCGATCCCCCACCCAGGGTCCTTTGGCAATTGACGGTGTGGATAGTGCTGCGGCCCGGGGTGGTCGATCCTGATCGATGATTTGGGCGCCGGAACGGTTGAGTCCTCTGATTGGTGGGCATCCTTGCGTTGTCCAGTTCCGTTGGATCCTGATATGGCAGAAGTCCTCTTCTTCTGGAGCGTCACGGTAATAGGTTTTGGTAGAAACTTGTAAGGTAGGGAAAATGGGGATTGGAAAAGAGTCACGCTGATTCGTGCTTCCTTAAGACTACTCTGTAACAATCTAAAGATATGATTATTCCTGTTCCCAGCCCTTTCAGGGAGATCTCTGGACACTGTATTGGTCAAAATCTCGCGAATTGTTAACGCGGCAGAATTGCCACGTTACAGTGAATCCTATGGTGACTGTCATCAAAAAAGACAGAAGTGTCAGATTATACCTAGATGCAAGGCAATTAAACAAGATACTGGTGACAGATAACGAATGCATGCAGCCATCAGAAATATTGTTTCAACAATGCAAGTGTGTCAAGATTATGTCCACCCTAGATCTGACCACAAGTTTTTGGCAAGTTCCTTTGCATCCTGAATCAAGAAAGTACACAGCCTTTACACACTGTGAAAAATGCTACGAGTTCAATGTAACCCCCTTCGGATTAAAAACTAGTACCGCGAGTCTAGTTAGAGGCTTAGAGCCAGTATTAAGAAACATAGGGGATCACATAATAAATTTCGTAGACGACATGCTGTGCATTTCAGGATCCGTCGAGGAACATCTACAACACCTAGAGAGTCTTTTCCATCGACTGCAGGAATTTGGACTTACTATACGTTTCAAAAAATGCTAATTTTTCAGGAAGGAAGTTAGATTCCTTGGCCATATTCTTACGCCAGATGGCATTCGGCCAGATCCAGAAAAAATAGAGAACATCCACAAATTTTCTACACTCAGAAATATAAGACAGTTAAGAGGATTTTTGGGACTGGTAAATTTTTATACAAAATTTACCAGCAAGCATGCCCAAACGATAACCATTCTTTTAGACCTTGTCAGAAAAGGAACAAAATGGAAATGGGAAGAAAAGCACGCTGAAGAGTTTGAAGCAACGAAAAGAAATTTCTGCGAAGCAGTCATTCTGCAGTACCCAGACAACAAGAAAACCTACTTCTTGCAGACAGACGCCAGGGAATATGCACTGGGTGCAGTGCTCTTCCAGAAGAACGACAAAGAGGAACATGAAGTGATCTGTTTCGCGAGCCGAACCCTAAAGGGACCAGAAGTGGGCTACTTTACCACGAAGAAAGAACTTCTGAGTATCGTATGGGCCCTTCAAAAGTTCAGAACTTACCTTTTAGGGGCTCGAATTAAAATAATAACTGATCATAATGCCCTCGTGTTCTTCAAAAGATGTAAGCTCGTCAACTCCCGATTGACCAGATGAATCTTGGCAATCCAAGATTATAATTTAGAAATAGAGCACTGTCCTGGCAAGCTCAATCAGGTCGCGGACATCCTTAGTCGACCTGAAATGGAAAAAAACATCACAAAGCAACAGGAACTAAGATTAGGTGAAAGAATATCGCTAAATAAATTAGCAAAAAAAATGTCAAACGAATTCAAAGAAATAATGACTCACCTAGGACAGTTGCAGGACGAAGAAAAAGAAATATTAAACATAAAAAATAATGTCAAAAATAATCCATCAAACTTCGAAAGACATCAAATTATCCAGGACGTCCTTTTTGAAAAAATTGGGACAAACTGGAAAGCAGTAATACCTAAAAAACATGTAAAAACATTAATAAAAGAATGTCACGAAATTTATGGACATATAGGAGCAAAGAAATGCTATTTTATACTCAAAGAAGACTTCAACATCCCCAAAATGCACAAGATCATAAAACAAACACTGGCATCATGTGATTCATGCCAACGAAATAAATACAATACAACAGGATCTTTTGGAAACCGGGAAATAATTGTACCGGAAAAACCATTGGATCTCATCTCCCTAGATTTCTGTGGACCACTTCCAACAACTGAAGAAGGATACAAGTACATTTTAGCCGTCATAGACGTATTCTCAAAATACGTAAGATTGTACCCTTTGAGAAAGGCAACGGCACAAGCTACGTTGGAGGCGATATTTTCCGATTACGTGGAACGCATAGGAAAACCTCGAAGGATTTTATCCGACCTTGGAACCCAATTTACATCGGCAACCTGGAGGAACACCCTCCAGCAGAATGGAATACAAGTAATCCACACATCGATAAGACATCCACAAGCGAACCCGGTGGAACGAGTAAATCGGGAACTAGGAAGGTTCTTCCGAACATTCTTGAAAGACAATCATACAACTTGGATAAAATGGTTACCTGTGATTGAGTCATGCATAAATGAAGTTCAGCATGAAACGACAAAATTCACTCCGGTGGAGATCCAGTGAAATAAAAAACCAAAACGCCCGTGGGCAAAATGGTTCCAATTGAAGCCACTCGATCCGGAGACACCGTATGAACTAAAACTCCAACTGGCAAAGGAATCGATAACATCGATACGTGGCAAAGCAGCTGCGAAATACAATAAAAAACATAAATTTCAAGAGTTTAAAAAAAGGCGATTTAGTATTAGCAAAAGCTCTAAATGTATCAAACCCAAGCGCAAAAAGAATCGCCAAATTCATGTTAGTTTATGAAAGACCATATAGGATAAAAACCTGAATAAAATCCTCTACCTACATATTACAACAAATAAATTCCGAAAATGATAGAGTAGGGATAATTTGATAAAAGTAGGGATAATTTGATAAAAGTAGGGGTAAAAATGATAGAGTAGGTATAATTTCATAAAAGTAGGGATAATTTAATAAGAGTAGGGGTAAAAACGACCCTATATAATCAAGGATCCATACTCGATCAGGATCACTTCGCATCGAATAAGATGACAGAACAATTCATAGAGAAAGAAATTATCGACGCGTTCGAAGAAATGGACATAGGATCTATGAGTCCAACGGTCCCAATCCAGATCGGAGAGGTGACCACCTCGGCGCTTCTAGACACAGGGTCACAAGTCTCAATAATTTCGGAAGAATTTTATAACAAAAACTACCGAAAGATATTTTCAAAAACCATAACTTTCTTCGAAAGAGAAAAAATAAGTGGCCTATTTCATGAAAATAGCTCAACGAAAAAAGTATATGTAGAAATTAAATTAGGGGCCGCGAAAATAAAGATATGGGCCATGGTCGTGCCAGGAATGGACGAGGATTGTATCCTCGGGATGAATTTTTTCAGAAGAACAAAGGCTACATTAAATTTTGAACAAAATGAATTAATATTAATAATAAACAATGAAAAACATTACTATAGGCTACAGGAAGAATCCTGTGGATACCATCATTAATTAAAAAAAAAGAAAAAATTATTATTTTTTTTGTTAAAAAAAAATTACTTTGTGTAATAGTTTAAAAAAAATGATAAAATATTATTTTGTTAAAGTTATTTTGCTCAATAGTTCAAAAAAAGAAATAAATAAATAATTAATTTTCGAATTAAATGAAAAAAAAATCTTTTTTAATGAAAATTTTTGTTTATAATAAATAATTAAGTTAAATAATTAATAAATATGTCACGTCGCGCGACGTACCTCGTTGTAGGATTACTTTGCGCGCCATTATAAAACTAAGAACAAGTCTTATGCTAAAAAAACCATTCATTTATATATTTTTGCGCTTCCAAAATACCTATATACATAAAATCTAAACTGACAATTGGGCATTTCCAGCACGCTAGATATTTCACAATTTAAACCTCATTAATTAAAAGAGGAAATGAGAACAAAAAAGGACCACTTGCGGTGGCAACCGATGACTAATCCAATCATGAATATATCACCTTAAGAGAATCAATTGTAAAAGGTGATATACCTAGAAACGTAGGTTCTAAAATAATACATAGGAAATCGCCGGTCAAGCGGAACAATATATCAGAAATTGACGACACTGCCGAACGACAGGGCACATCCTCTCAACAGAATAACGAGGAATATTTAACTAGAAAAATGTCCAAATGTCAGCTCATCAACCAATTTTATGACCACTGTCTTAGTAATAGTAAAAAGAGAACAATTGTAACGAGCAGAAGACGAGCAGTAGCAATGACTTTTAGGAAATCGAACGACAAAAATAATTACTCCGCCTCCTAGGTATGGGGTTTTCAGTAATATATAAACCCCTTAAATCTACGGGAGAATCAGTTCCTCCGAAATCCTCGTGCGTATGAGTTCCTCCGAAACCTTCGTGTGTTTAAGTTGAAACTCTACTCATCGTTCTTCGGATTTTTGAAATTATATGAATAAACTGACCAATATAAGTTTTACAATAGTGGTTTTATTTATAAAATTCAATTCCTAAATGCTGGTTCACATCGGACGCCTGCTGCCCTGACGGAGGACTCAGCCGCAACCCAACTTCAAGTCAAACCTGATCGTTTTATTTAAAATTTATCAAATGTATTTAAAATTTATTATATCTTTTTCATTTTAGAGTATTTAAGCGGTTTTCTTTGTCGTATCACGAGGATAGGGCAAATACCATCTCAAAAGGGCATTTTCTTTCTAATCTCAAATTTCCCCATATAACTAATTCGGCTCAGCCCGAAGTTTTGTCGTTTAGGCAAAGAAACTCAAAAGGCTACGTTGTCAGGGTAGGGCTTTACTGGCCTGCCGAGGTGGCATAGGTTGTGCCACAGGGTAAACCTCCCTAGGACGTAGCAGGTACTCCCCATTAAATTGCGAACGAGATCGATATAAAAATTTTGGTGCATCGGCCGGGAAACGCAAATAGTACCTGCGGATTAATGGGGAAATATAATTTCTAGAAAACATGATAAAATAACCCCTATTCCCCCAAAAAAATATATATAATAATAATAAAAAGATATAATATATTCAAACATGTTCATTTTAAAATAACTAAAGGAGAGAACAATCCACCTGAAACCACATCAAGGGTTCTGCTGAACCAAACGAGATCAACCGCCCGTTCCAGCACCCTTTAGACGAATCCTATCTTCTTAAAAACAAAAGTAAAATATTTTAATATTATTCATCTTTTTCTAGATAATATTAGCAAGGTTCCCTTTTAGTTTATTGATTCGCGTTTTCCTTTACAAATACTTCTAAACTGGTTCCACCGACAGTAATTATTGTCCTTTCCTAACTCTTATTTCTGGATTGAAAACTGGATACCAGTTAAAATCCATCCTTTCCTTTTCAGATAAATTTCAAACAGGTTTTCCAGTTAAAAATTTATTTCATCCTTGTTAAAAACTGGATACCTGTTAAAATCCATCCTTTCCTTTTCAGATAAATTTCAAACTGGTTTTCCAGTTAAAAATTTATTTTATCCTTGTTAAAAGCTGGATACCAGTTAAGACCATTCCTTCCTTTTCAAATTAATTTCAAACTGGTTTTCCAGTTAAAAATTTACTAGTTGAATCCTTGTTAAAAAAAACTGGATACCAGTTAAAATCAACCCTCTCCTATTAATTCGAAACTGGATTTCCAGTTAGAATTTAATCTTTTCTTTTCCTCTATTACCAGTGAAGGCGAAATCTATTGGAAGGGCAGCCCGCGACCGGAGGCGTCTCATCGCGCATTTACAAAAACGCGGAATCCACGGTCCCCTCCTCCAACCAAATATTATCGGAGGAATTTATATAGAAATCTGGGAAACGGCTCAAAAACCGCAAAGTCCCAAACGACAGGAAGAAGAAGATAATAGTATCGAAGAAATAGGGATTGTAGGACGGGTCCCATCACCTATCCAGTATCCTCTAATTCCCCGCATCACCAGTAATCCTTCCGAATTAACTCCTTCTCCTTCTCCTCCTCGTCTTGTTCCCATCCCTAAATCCTCCCAAATTTCCCCGAAAACTCGTTCCTTCCCGGAGAACCCACTCCCACTCCCGGAAGATCGGGGTACAACGGCGATGAGTACGAGGAAAATCGATACTGGGAAATTACGTTAAAACGAAATTCCAAAATAACGCCGGGATTATTTAAATTATTAAAAACCTCGGACTCAGACCGCATCAGATTTCGATTAGGAAGTGTTACGTCGTCGAAGTATTAATTGTCGATTTGGACAATTAATCCTCAAGGACGAATAGTATTCCTTTTTAAAGGTAACACGATAGATTCGTGTACCTTTGGGAAAGAAAACTCTTAATGACCAGGGAAAAAGGATGGGGTTTTGAATTGATATAATAAACGAACATTGACATTTTAAGCATTAAATATATTTTCTAGTGAAATACAACTTATTTTAAAATCTCTAAATTTAAAATATTTTGATTTTTTGGGGTAATTTGGGTGCGAAAATCGGACTTTATTAGTTCCAGGCCCTCGCAAAAGAATTTGGACGCTAGGAGGGATGTTTGGGGAATCGGGAAGGTCTATCTCGAAGAACTCAGGGATAGTGGGGTCTTCATCCCAATCTTCACCATCCAAACTGATCTCAGGGGTAAGGTGGACGAGAGGGTCTAAGAACTAGAAAGGGATGTTGGGTAGGGATTTCGATTGGATGAAGGGGAGGAGGAGGAGGGACGAGTATTTGGATGTCTTCATCCACGACAATTGCCTGATGGGCGGGTGGAACAGCCGAATTTAGCTGAGGTGAAACCAAGAGGGTGGTTTTGTTTCTTCCCTCCTTAAAAGAGTTCGCGACGGTTAAAGGCCGAGTGGTTTCGTTGTTGTTGGCGTTGTTGTTGATGTTGTGGATGTTGGCGATCGAATTAAGGGGAGGTTGGGGAAAAATCCCCTTTGCCCTCCTCCGCTTTTCTCTTTGGGCCCAACGTCTGTTCCGCTGGTGGTCCAGCTCCTTTTGAGACTTTACTTTGGGCACTGTGAAATGAATGAATTTTGTTTTAGACAGAGCGAAATAGTAAGGGTTTGGTGAAAGGCTAGGTTTTGTAAGGAAATGGGAAATTTACTAGGAGACCCCTTAATGAGAGGTACGCCTAGTGGGTTTGGAATTCAAGAGAAATCGAGGACTCCCGTTATTGGAGTACCACGATTATTGAGATAGAAATGTTTCTTAGGGACTCTCGACGAAGAGAGTTCCTCCTAGTGGAATTAGAAATGGAAAGAAATCAAGGACTCTCGATAATGAGAGTTCCAAGATTTAGATATGGAAAATATTTGAAAGGAATCTTTCCACAAGGAGAGTAGCTCCTAATGGATTTAGAAATGGAAAGTAATCGAGGACTCTCGATATTGAGAGTACCAAGATTAGGATATGGAAAATATTTGAAAGGAATCTTTCCACAAGGAGAGTACCTCCTAATGGATTTAGAAATGGAAAGTAATCGAGGACTCTCGATATTGAGAGTACCAAGATTAGGATATGGAAAATATTTGAAAGGGGACTCTCGACAAGGAGAGTACCTCCTAATGGATTTAGAAAAAATAAAAAGAAATCGAGGACTCTCGATATTGAGAGTACCTTGATTGTGGAATTAGAAATGATTTAGAATTTGAAATAAAATAAAATAGAAAAATAAAATGATGAAGAGTTTCTCACTTTTAAATATCTGGAGTTCTGGAAATCGATAAGGAAAAGATGAATCTCGATGTCCTGATCCCGGAGGTTGGCGTTGAGTTCCAACGAAGTTGGTTGATGAAGGCTGCTGAGTCTTCTTCCTCCGGAAATCCGGTTTTCACTTCCTTTTTTCCTTAATGTAGGTTGGAGGTGAACACCAATGAACTTGGAGAGTAACTGAAGATGTATTTGAAAATTGTTTGAAAAATGAAATGAAACTCTTCGGTAAGAAGCAGTGACAAGACTGTTTATAACGACTATTCGGAATGAATGTCAGGAAATGGAATGTCTTTCCTCCGGATCTCAAGCCTTTTTTAAAGCTTTTGGTCGAAGTTTCGAAGATTTTCTTCGTAGTCCTTATTGGTTAATTTTCGTAGAGTGGGGGGTTTCCTTAATTTTCTATTGGTTACAAAATTCTTGTGGGGGTTTACAAAATCTTGCTTGGTGGGAGTTTTGAGTCCCTTTGGAAGGGATTTAGATTTGTATATCTTCCAGGAAAAGTCGTAAAATTTTGTACGTCTGGACATTTTCAAATAAGCAAAAAAAAAGGTTTCGAATTTAAGTATGCCCTTGTATTTCTATAAGGGTTTATTTTTCCTTCAAAAAAAGCGAAAGTTTGGGTCCGATATCTTTGTTTCAGTTAGAATTTTACGACTTTTCAAGAGTTCTTAATATCTATTCATCCTACATGCGGACCATATTTCCCTCGAGTTAGGAGAGAAATCTACCGTTTCAATGCCGTGATGTCTGGATATTTTCCGGACATAAGAGAAGTGACACCTCGCGGTACTTCTCAATCGCGTATTTTAAAGATTGACTGGGGTCCGGACCTAGTCTATGTGTATTAGACCATATTGAGATTTAATTTAAGTTATAAAATAAATAAATATGTATAAATGTTCCATTAAAATTCCTTTGTTTACTTTAATTCCAATAATCTCCTATCCTTGAATTAGTTTTTCGCACTCGAATTAACATCCAAAACCATAATTTTAAACGTAGCACCTATTTTCTAATTTCCTTTTTCATTAAATTTATCTCAATAATAATACGACCTTTTATTAAATTTATTTTATTGATTTACAAAACTATCGGAATAATTATACCAACTGAACCTATTAGTAATTTTTTTTTCTATTGTTATTATTTCTTTTAAAACAGTCAATTTCCCTTTTATGAACATCATGGTTTATGGTATTGGTGAAGCAATTGACGGAGCCAAAACCGAAAGTAAAACCATTTAAAAGGAAATAAAAGAATCGTCCTTCAAAATTAAGACTATTTAAGGAATAAAGAAATTTAGTTTTATTTTACCTTGAAAAACAAATTTATACAACTTTGTACCCAAAGAAAATTTCCTTTCTTTTCCTACATGTTATTTATAAGGATATTCTTTATTATCCTCATTATTGGTACGAGTGTGTACGAGTGTAACAAAAATCTCCTTTTATAAAACATTTATTTTGATGCATGCAAACGTACTCCGACATAAGAACCATGTGCTTCGAATAAAATGAGCGACAATCCAGATAAAATCTTAACCAGGGGACAAGCAAAATCATTAAATATCGAACCTTCACTAGCATCAGGTTTACCCACAAGGACCCGTGCGTCCACAAGTACACCCTTGCGAAAGGAAAACCTACCCGAGAGAAGTAATTTAGAAGAGGTAGTTGTAGATACTCTCATCGATGCATCAAGGGAGTCCGAGAAAGAATCTCCTAATTTTACAAGCAGCACTTTAGGCTCAAAGACCCTGACAACAGATCAAGATCATAGATCAAGAAGAGAACGAATTTATTCAGGAACTTTTGAACATCGAATCAGAAGAAGAACTTCAGGAACACCGCGAGCGTTTGAAAGATCTTAGGTCGTTTCCAGAAAATTACGAAAGCTCCAACAAACTCCTTTCAACCAAAAGAGAAAATTTTATTTTAAATTCCGCGAAGTAAAAATTCACGGGCAAAATGGACAACCTTGCCGTAAAACAAGCTATCCAGCAAATTCCAAAATTCGATGGAAATAATATTAATGTATTAGATTTTATAAAAAGCTGCGAGGAAGCTTTAACAATGGCCCCCAGATATAATAGTTGTTCGCGATTAGGCCGAGAGAGGGGGGAGCGATCGAGCCAGGGATCTCTGGACGGTCCCCTCTCCGATCTCGTCCCCACTCGCGGCGGCTCCCACCTCATCGGTTTAAGACCGGTGAGATCGCTGCCGATTCCTCGGTTGCGGCTTGCCAGAAGCCACGCTCAGAAGCAGGACCTATGCTTATGCTCTTTCAGGTTCCTGGTTTATTATTTCCAACTATCCTTTACCCGAACCAAGTCCGCGAGGCGACCTCGTGACTTACCTTTCCTTTACGTGTGGGATCCGCACTCCCTTTGTTCTTTGAGACTATTCGAGGGGTCCTCGGGTCTTCTCTCCCTTGATCGGGTACTAGACCCAATCTTTAAGGTCCTATTTAGGGAGTTGACGCGTCTTCCACGCATCCGGCCATCCAGCGCCGCTTTGTTTCTGCTCACCCATCGAATTCGTGAGCGCGTCATAGACCCATTTTTGGCTTCTAACGCCTCTTTCGTCCGGCTTTTTCTTTATTGTTCGTTTACCAACGAAACAGACGCGATCTTCGCTTCGGCTGCGGTTTATTATTATTAGTTAATTATAGGTGTTGTTTTGGTTAGTTTTTTTTCTTTTATTTTGGAATTAATAAATATTAATTAAAGCTACCAACTCGCGTTGCTTCTTTGTGTATGTGTGTTACCCGGTCTGGTCCGTCCGAGCGATTACCCTAAAAGAGATTAGGGCGAGGGATACCTCGCTATACGCAAAGTCCACGAACGCACAACAACATATATAAGAAATAACAAAATTAATTAGAGGAAAACTTTTTGGAGAAGCCCGGAAAGCCGTTTTTGGAGAAGAATTCCCGAATTTAGCGTCATTTACGGAAGCCCTAAAGAAGCTGTATTCACAAACGAAAACTATTTATGAAGCGGAAGGCGACTTATCTAGCACCCGTATGGAACCAGCCGAAAATTAGGCCTCCTACATACGAAGGATTAGAACAATAAAATATCAAATCGAGGATGCTCACCGTGACGCATCTGAAGAACGAACGTTATCCTCAAAAACAAAGGAAGAAATAGATAAAAGGGTAACTAATTTTTTTATACGGGGTTTAAAACCTGAAATAGCCGACAAAATGGATAAACATGAATCACTTACTAAAGCAATAAATAAGGCCCTTGACATCCAGTCGGAACTTTTAACGCGAGAACATGATTCATATACAAAACGATTCACAGTTGTCCCCAGGAGATGAATTAATATCAGAATGTAGCCATTTTCCACATAACTCAATATATAATGACGATTTCGATGACCAGAATATAGACTCCATTTCAGTTGCCCCAGATAGATTAGAATTAACAAAAAATCAGTTACGCTTAGATCATTTAAGTGAAGGAAAAAGAGCCCATGTTGAACAATTAATAGCCGATAATTTAGACAGATTTTATGTAGAAGGTCATTAGTTAGGAGCCACTTCCATTCTAGAACATAAAATTCCCACTACGGACGATGTGCCTATTAACACGCGTCAGTACAGGTATCCACCCATTCATAGAGAAGAAATAAATAAGCAGGTTAACGATCTTTTACAGCAGGGAATTATTCAGAATTCTACCTCCCCTTATAATACACTAGTATGTATAGTACCCAAGAAACCCGATTCCAAAGGAAATCAAAGATGGCGAATGGTACTAGATTTTAGAGGCTTAAATGAAAAAACAATAGGTGACGCGTACCCTTTACCCAAAATTACAAATATTTTGGATCAAGTAGGTAACTCAGTATATTTTTCGACGTTCGATTTTGCTTCGGGTTTTCATCAGATAAAAATGAGTCCAGAGGATAAACACAAAACAGCTTTTTCCACCCCTTTTGGCCATTATGAATTTGTTAGAATGCCTTTTGGATTAAAAAGCGCTCCCGCAACCTTACAACAATTAATGGATTTAGTACTTTGCGGATTACAAGGCAGAGAATTATTTGTTTACATAGATGATGTAGTTATTTACGCCAAAACTATTGAGGAACACGATCGAAAATTCAAACTTTTAATGGAAAGATTAAGAGATGCAAATTTGAAATTACAAGCCGAGAAGTGTGAATTTTTAAAGAAGGAAGTCACATATTTAGGACATGTAATTATTGGAGAAGGTGTAAAACCAGATAAGAAAATATATAAGCTGTTAGAAACTTTCCTAGACCCAAAAATGCAAAGAACATAAAACAATTTTTAGGATTGGCCGGATATTATAGGAGGTTTATTTACGAGTTTTCTAAAATCTCTTTACCTTTGACAAATTTATTAAAAAAGGATGTCCATTTCGATTGGGGAGAATCTCAAGAAACAGCTTTTGCTACCCTTCGAAATTTACTATGTAAGGAACCAATTTTACAATACCCCGATTTCTCAAAACCTTTCATTTTAACTACCGACGCATCGGGTTGCGCTATAGCAGGTATACTCAGCCAAGGGAAGATGGGCGAAGATAAGCCAATACACTACCACTCTTGCGTTTTAAATTCAGCAGAAAAGAATTATTCCACTACAGAAAAGGAACTTTTAGCAATTGTACATTGTGTACACTATTTCAGATCTTACCTTTATGGCAGACAATTCACGTTAGTTACTGATCATAAGCCTTTAGTTTGGTTAAATTCCGCAAAAGACCCTACATCGCGACTTATGAGATGGCGATTAAAATTATTAGAATATGAATATAAGATTAAATATAAAGCTGGTAAAGCAAATGCTAATGCAGATGCCCTTTCAAAAAATCCCATAACGAACGCGAATAAAGATAACATAGAAAATCCAGTATTAGTGGTTACTCGAAATATGGCCAGAGCAAAAAATGTTGAAGAATTAGAGGCCGGGCCCTCACGGGTAAAAGAGTTGACTAAAAAGAAAAGGGTAAAAAATCAAAAGTTTACTCGTAAAAATCGAAACAATAATGATAGCGAAACAGATGACGAAGTCTCTAAAGTTTCACTTAGTATACCAAATGCTGCCTTGCGACGTTCAAAAAGACTAATGGGCAAAACTTGTTCAAATTCACGCGCAACCTCGGATAGTGATAATTCTATTAACGATACAGGGTCTTTATGTCAACCCTATTGGGAAGAAAAAGTCACTACTGCTACGGGTGTTGAATCCGAAACGAGGAGTCCGCCAGGAACAAGAAGTCATACCATAACTATGTCTACCATAACTAGGTGTCTACCCTATGTCTACCATAACTAGCGAACAAGGAAGTCTCGTAAGCCCTTCATTAAATGGCAGAGATTCAGATAGTATTGGAAACAGTGATCAAGAAGATAGTTCGTCAGATGAAGAAAGAGATGATAGGAATAAGGTTTTTCGCAAGGAAAACCACATAGTGTATTTTTTTACACATCAGGGTAAACCATTCGATTCAGGTTCACGAGAACTCTCTGAATATGGGAAACTATCTGTCCACAAAAACGTAAAAATTAGGGTACCAAATTCTGTAAAAGTTGGAAAGTACTATTTTATTGGATTACGTATAAGACAGGTAAATGATGAGGTTGATATTATAGAAAATTTGGAAGAAGTAACTAATCTGATTATTGCACTACGCGAAGAAGTAGAAAATCTTGAATTATAATCATTTACTATTATATAGTCAAGTAACATTGGTATAATACCATGGAATTTTATTGTTCGAGAACTCCAAGATAAATTTATAGAGACAAATATAAAAGTAAATATTTGTCATAGCGGTCTAGAGTACTTAGCAGAAAATGAAAGATTAACGATAATTGAAGAAGCTCATGGTTCTATGTTAGGTGCCCATTAAGGTGTTACCAAAACTTGTAAACGGACACAACAAAAGTATACCTGGAGGAAATTAAAGGTAAAGTTATCGATTACATACGAGAGTGCGCACACTGTCAAATTAAGAAACTCGTTCGTGTTAAGACAAAACAACCTATGATCATCACCGACACGCCCGGTGTAGCCTTTGACAAAGTAGCCATGGATATGGTTGGGCCTTTACCCCGAACGGAAAATGGAAATGTATAGATACTAACTATCCAAGACTTACTAACTAAATATTCAGTAGTGATCCCCTTACCAGATGGTCAAGCTTCAACAGTAGCTGATGGTTTCGTAAGAAGATTTATCTGTGTTTATGGCGCCCCAAAGGTCGTCCTTACTGATCAAAGAACAAATTTCTTAACCGCCCTAATGGGGCGAATAGCCAAATTATTCAAAGAGTATAGCCGATTAAGGGGGTCAAAAGTGCTCCTAAACCAAATTACATGTACAATGGGTCATTCGATAGCTTGTCGAAAAAGATTCATTTGTGCCAAATTTCAGCTCTGTATCTCAACCTGGGGGCCAGTAATGGGCAAAATTCGAAAATCTTGTTTTTGCCCAATCTGGCCCATGCTATGGTGAGAAAAAATCTGAAAAAAATCAGAAACATTTCGGTTAGAGGGACACATATTACAAAATTTTTACAGACTTTTTAACCCAAAATTGAAGTCGTAAAAAATAAAAAACGTAAAAAAATTTCGAAAAATGCCCATTTCGAATTGAAGGAGTCGCGGAACTATAATCATATTTTAATAGGAAATGCATATTCATATTACCATTGTTCATGAATTTTTTCAGATTTTTTGGTTTGGTGCGCCATAGTTAAAAAAAATAAAAAACCAATATTTACGTCGAATTTCACGTTTTAAAATTAAATATTTACATGAAAACTTTAATTTAAAAACTTTTCTCAACGAAATAAGTGATTTATGATATTTTCGACGAATCAACATTCAATGAATTCGCATAAGAAATAAACGAAATTAACTAAACGTGATTAGCCAGAACCATGCGACACGCTTTATACCTTAACTTGTACGTTACTTTTCAACGGCGTCGGTGGCGCAGTCGGTAAGCATTCGGACGTTGAATCGCTGCAAACTTTTTGGCGTGGGTTCGAATCCTCGATCCATCATTTTTTTTTTCTATAAAATGTATATTTCTCTCAATTGTCAAATATACAGATATATTTAATCAATATTTATTTGCAAATGCTTAACCATATTTTAGCTTGCTCTAAAGTATTTTTATAAAAGTTGGTCTTCTGAACAATTGTACTTGGGTTGTAATAGCAGCTATTTATTCTTTTGTTGTTGCCTTTTCCTTAAGATACGAATTCTACATGTTTTGTCCACCCAAGGAAGATTGCTTTCTAGCCATTTATTACCACCGAGTGATTGTATTGTTCAGAATACATGTAACTTCAATGTCGGTTACTACTGAGCAAAATTGTTTATATTAAGACCTTTATCTTTTTTGTTTTTGTTCCGCATTCAAAAAACTGGAAAACTCAGACTCTGCTATTATATTTGCAAAGTTTGAATAATTTATTGAACTTATTTATGTCTGATGCGTTTCCGTTGTATATTAGATAAAGTCGTTACTAATCTATCAAACAAAAAACTTACCCCGGCGCCGATCTCACACCTGAACTATAAGCATTTTTATACAGAAGCAATAAAACATACAATAATTTCTTTAATCAATAATAACTCATACTTGAGACATTGAAGTTACATGTATTTTGGACAATACAATCATTCGATGGTAATTAATGGCTAGAAAGCAATCTTTCTTGGGTGGACAAAAGATGTAGAATTTGTATCTTAAGGAAAAGGCAACAACAAAAGATTAAATGGTTGCTATTACAACCCAAGTACAATTGTTCAAAAGACCAATTTTTATAAAAGTACTTTAGGGCAAGCTGAAATATGGTTAAGCAGTTGCAAATAAATATTGATTAAATATATCTGTATAATTGACAATTGAGAGAAATATACATTTGGTGGAAAAAGAAAATGATGGATCGAGGATTCGAACCCACGCCAAAAAGTTTGCAGCGATTCAACGTCCGAATGCTTACCGACTGCGCCACCGACGCCGTTGAAAAGTAACATACAAGTTAAGGTATAAAGCGTGCCGCATGGTTCTGGCTAATCACGTTTAGTTAGTTTCGTTTATTTCTTATGCGAATTCATTGAATGTTGATACGTCGAAAATGTCATAAATCACTTATTTCGTTGAGAAAAGTTTTTAAATTAAAGTTTTCATGTAAATATTTAATTTTAAAACGTGAAATTCGACGTAAATATTGGTTTTTTATTTTTTTTAACTATGGCGCACCAAACCAAAAATCTGAAAAAATTCATGAACAATGGTAATATGAATATGCATTTCCTATTAAAATATGATTATAGTTCCGCGACTCCTTCAATTCGAAATGGGCATTTTTCGAAATTTTTTTACGTTTTTGATTTTTTACGACTTCAATTTTGGGTTAAAAAGTCTGTAAAAATTTTGTAATATGTGTCCCTCTAACCGAAATGTTTCTGATTTTTTTCAGATTTTTTCTCACCATAGCATGGGCCAAATTGGGCAAAAACAAGATTTTCGAATTCTGCCCATTACTGGCCCCCAGGTTGAGATACAGAGCTGAAATTTGGCACAAATGAATCTTTTTCGAAAAGCTATCGAATGACCCATTGTACATGTAATTTGGTTTAGGGGCACTTTTGACCCCCTTATTCGGCTATACCCTTTAAAAGAATAACAACGACTTCATATCACCCACAAAGTAATGGGTCATTAGAAAGATCGCATCATGTATTGGCAGAATATTTAAAACAATATGTAGATGAAAATGGAAATTCGGATGAACTTTTAGAATTTGCAATGTTCTCTTACAACACAAGTGAGCACGAAAGTACAAAATATACTCCTTTCGAAATAGTTTTTGGGAGACAACCTACAGTCCCCTCTGGTTTACCTCTTAAGGGGATGCTGGAGACGATTGCGAACTCAGACATTCTGCTATACTAGAAGTGCGGTCGGTAATACAGTAAACTAGCGAAGCTCTTATCATGTGAAATTTGCATCTCAACAAGTGCAACGGTCGGTAATATAGATTTTATCACCAACGCGTAACTTCTAAGACTGAAAAATCTTATGACATAGAGGAGATTAAATCTTAACCCTTTCGCGGCGCGCACAAAATGACCTGTGGGTACGAGCGCCGCTTATAAGCGGCGCGCACAAAATGCGCACAACTAATTCGAAAATCCAGCCCACGTCTCTTTGGACGCCTCTGGTACTAATAAGTAATTAGAAATTCCAGCCCACGTGTCTTAAGACGCCTCAGGTACTTACACCTAGTTCCAAAATCCAGCCCACGTTACTTCGGACGCCTCTGGTACTAATCACAATTCCACTCTCATGTCACGTAAAAATGAACATCTGTATACTAATAAGTACCAATAAAATAATTAGATCCAAAGTTCCAAATATCCAAATTTCCAAGTTTCTAAATTTCCAAATTCCCGAATTTTAAAATTTCTAAATTACCAAATTTGCAAATTCCAACATTTCCAAATATGCAAAGTTTTCATATTTCCAAAGATACAAATTTCAAAGTTTCTAAAAACATCAATTTCAAAGTTCCATATTTCCATATTTTCAAATATCAAAGTTTTTAAAGACACAAATTTCAACGATACAAATTTCGAAATATTTACAGTTTCCATATTTCCGTATTTCGAAAAATATCAATTTCAAAGTTTCCATATTTCCAAAGATATAAATTTTAAAGTTTCCTAAGACACAAATTTCAAACATACAAATTTCGAAATATTTACAGTTTACATATTTCCGTATTTCCAAAAATATCAATTTCAATGTTTCCATATTTCTAAAGATAGAAATTTTAAAGTTTCAAAGTATCCAAAGATATAAATTTCAAGCATTCATAGTTTCCAATGATAGAAATTTCAAAGTTTCTAAAAATATAAATTTCAAAGTTTTCAAAGGTACAAATTTCAAAGGTACAAATTTCAAAGGTACAAATTTCGAAATACTTACAGTTTCCATATTTCCATATTTCCAAATATCCAAGTTTCCAAAAATACAAATTTCAAAGATACAAATTTCGAAATATTTACAGTTTCCATATTTCCGTATTTCCAAAAATATCAATTTCAAAGTTTCCATATTTGAGAATGAGATGCTTACCAGCTCCACCTATCCACTGCTCCGGAAAGCAAAAGCCAGGGCAGTACAGTGTGGCTACCGTTTCGTCTGGGCCCGTGCAGGGAAAATCTATGTTCGACAGAAGGAAGGCACTCCGCCCATTCTCATTGAGTCTCCTGCTGATCTCGAAAAGCTCATCTGACTCCCTCATCGCCTTCTCCTTGCTTCTTCTACTACCCTCTCTCCTCTTACTCCGCCTCGTCACAGCTCTTTCTCTTCCGATCATCTCATCATTACCCATTTCAACGCGAACTCCCTCCTGGGGCACTTCGAATACATCGAGTCTTATTTCTTATCTAATTTTTCCCATATTATTGCCATCTCGGAAACTTGGCTGCACAGTGGGATCGATGATCGGATGATTCGTCTTGGTAACTACAAACTTTTCAACTCCAATATGGACTCTCCTAATAATACATCTGATCCCCTTCATGACTTCATCTTCTCCAATTCACTTTATCTTGTCCCTTCCACTCCTACTTTTCATACCGCTCATTCCGACTCATGGCTGGACCTGTTCATTTTGGACGACGCCAGTCGCCTCTCATCTTACCGCAAATCCAATGCTCCCTTCATTGGCGGCCACGATCTTACCTCTATTTCCTATTCTATAAAATCCCCTTCAAAAATTCTCCACCTCCTTCATTCACCGGGATTACAGAAGCTTTAACCTTGATGATTTTAATTCCTCGCTCGCTGCATCCCTCTACGAAGATAGTTCGTCCTCTGGCTGGTCTGACGTTAACACCATTACCAACTTCTTCAACAATAGCGTGAAGTCTTCCCTCGACTTTCACGCCCCTACTTGGTCCGTCATCCAGGTAGCTAAATGTCCTCGTTGGCTCACCTTCGCCTTGCTCTTGCGTATCAGACAGAAGAATTCCTTGTACAAAATTGCTAAGCGTTCTAAATCCGTTGCTAAATGACAACGTTACAGAAATTTTCGGAATTCTCTCTGTTCTGACATCAAGAGCGCTAAACCCAATACAGTCCGGAGTCTCTTATCCTCTGCTAATGAGCCAGCAACTCTATGGAGGCGTTTGGCTAACTTGGGCCTAGTGAGACACTGTGGCTCCTCCCCTCTCCAGTACTTCACCTTAACTGACCTCAGCAACCACTTCGCTGCAGTCTGCAACCGGTCCTCCCCTTGCACGGTCGAAGATCTGGATAACATATGCATCACCGCCTGTCCGTCTCCATCAACGCATCCCTTACCATCCTTCTCATTCGATCCCATTAGCCCATCAGATGTCCCCCGATCCCTTCAGTCCATCAAGTCTAGCTCCTCTTCTCGCGATCCCGATTCCCTCTCCCTCCACGAGCTTCGTCTCACTGTTCCTTCTTCCATCTCCTTCATCACCCGGATCTTTAATCTCTCCCTGAGCTCTTCCACCTTTCCCGAGATCTGGAAGCAAGCTCATATCCGAGCGCTCAACAAATTCAGACGACCAGTCTCTCCGTCTGATACTCGGCCCATAGCACTACTTTGCACACTATCCAAACTCCTCGAGAAACTTGTACATGAGCAAGCATCTCGCTATCTGACCGACCATACCTTACTCGACCCCATGCAATCCGGCTTTCGCAAAGGGCACAGCACTCAATCTGCTCTCATTCGCTTATTCGATGACATCAGAAGAGGCATCGACCAGGGGAAGGTGACCATACTGATCCTCTTTGATTTCTCCAAGGCGTTCGACACCGTTCCCCACTCCTGCCTCCTCCGCAAGATAGCCAAAATCGGTTTTTGCCCTTCTGTAATACGTTGGTTTCACAGGTATTTGACGGGACGGTCTCAAGCTATCCTCAACGACGGTGGCGGCCATTCTGCATGGTCCCCTATCACATCTGGCGTTCCTCAAGTCTCAGTGTTAGGTCCTCTCCTCTTCTCCATCTTCATAAATGACCTCCCCGCAAAGTTACTCCATTCCAGACATCTCATTTTCGCAGATGACACCCAGATTTATTACTCCTGTCACCCTGGGGATCTACAAATTGGGCTACAGCGGATCGCTGCAGATGCTCAAGCCATTGCAGATTGGGCAGTGGCAAACTCTTTACAGCTCAACTTGTCTAAAACGCAAGCCATCGTCTTTAGCAGTTCAGGCTTAGCCCCCCGCCTCGGATACGATTCCTTGCCCAACATCATTCTTAATGGCATTCCTATCCCTTGGGTGAACGAGGCCAGGAATCTGGGCGTCATTTTCTCCCGTAACCTCTCCTGGAAGGGCAACACCAGCCTCATATGCAAGAAAGTTAATTCTATCTTGTATCGTCTTAAGTATAGGCGTAATGTCCTCTCAGCACAGCTACGCACCAAGCTTGTCAGAACCTTAGTTTTTCCGATTATCGATTATTGCTGTGTAGTCTATCATGGGATCTCCGACGTGCTCAACCTTCGTTTACAAAGGCTCATGAACTCCTATATTCCATTCATCTTCGACCTCGGGAGGGACGTTCACATAACCTCGTACCGACTCAACCGCCTCGGCTGGCTATCAACAGCCAACAGAAGGCGCTATTTTTCATGCTGCCTCTTGTACCAGCTGCTCTTATCAGGCTCACCTCCATACTTAGCCACCCTGTTCTCGGTAGTTGATAGCCAGACCAGGCACTCCCAACGGTCATTCAGGAGCGAGTTCGATCTATTTACTCCTCGCTTTCGCACTGACTATTTTCGGAAATCCTTCTCCGTTTCTACAGTTTACGACTGGAATTCCCTTTCTGCTGATATACGCGCAGCCTCCTCCATTGAGACCTTCCGTATTAAGCTCTATGCTTATCTCCTAAGCTCTGAACTCGCCGAATTCCACGCCCCCTAACCTCAACTTCATACAACTTCAACTTTCTCCTTTTTTCTTCATCGCTGCAATCTAGCTAATTCTAATCTAGTTATTTCCGCACTGCTTTTTATGCTTTTTATACTTTTTATACTCGATACGTCATCCACTGTACTAACCCTTGCTTCGGCTCTCCGCTTCATTGCCTCTGCTATACTACACTATTCTATCTCTACTTTCTTTGTACTATTTCTCTCACTGATTACTCTAACTCTAATTACTGTAGTCATATTCACTTTCCTGTACACACAACTTTATACTTTACCTCTATCTTGCCCCATGATTCTTCAAGGGCATCTAATGTTAAATAAATAAATAAATAAATAAATAAATAAATATTTCTAAAGATATAAATTTTAAAGTTTCAAAGTTTCCAAAGATATAAATTTCCAAATACTTACAGTTTCCATATTTGCATATTTCCAAATATCCGAGTTTCCAAAGATACAAATTTCGAAATATTTACAGATTCCATATTCCCGTGTTTCCAAGAATATCAATTTCAAAGTGTCCATATTTCCAAAGATATAAATTTCAAAGTTTCCTAAGACACAAATTTCGAAATATTTACAGTTTCCATTTCCGTATTTTCAAAAATGTAAATTTCAAAGTCTCCATATTTCCAAAGATATACATTTTAAAGTTTCCAAACATCAATTTTAAAGTTCCAATTTTCCAAATATTTACAGTTTCCATATTTCTAAAGATATAAATTTCAAAGTTTCTACAAATATCAATTTCACAGTTTCAAAGTTTCAAAGTTCCAAAAGACACAAATTTCAAAGTTATCAAAGATATCAATTTCAAAGTTCCATATTTCCAAATATTTACAGTATTATATAATATTTCATGAGGTTTGAGTCATATAGAAGTCAGCATATTGACGAGCAGCTCACTTCAAAGACGATGCCTGTGGCATTACACATCATTCTATTGACAACAGAGAACTGTCACACGATCCGAATCCGAATGACGTGGAAACTTGCATGTTGATAACCAGCCCACATCAAAGGAGATGCATCTGGCACTACACAAAATACTGTTGATCAACTATTACAGTCCGTTGATCAACACTCATGAATTATCAGCACACGTCAATGAAAACGTCTCTGATACTACTCATTGTTCTACATAATATGACAGCAAATGACTGTCACGTGATCGGAATCCGAATGACATGGAAACTTTCACGTTGATAACCAGCCTACATCAAAGGAGATGCATCTGGCATTACACTGTCCGTTGCTTCAAAACTACTTTTTCGTACAGTGCCGAATATTCTTTTCAACCAATTATTTTGTATCGAGTATTACTTCTTATTTTTGTCGTGGAAACGGTAACAATTTCTTTTCCTCGATAATTTTAATAAAATGGCTTCTCATAATTTCTACATTATTCGAGTATCTTTCATCACACGGATTTCCGTTCAAAGCTACTTTGGTCGCAAACGCAGCAGCATAAATTCCGCAAGAAATGCTATTGGGTTGTATTTGCACTTTCTCAAAAATTATATCATTTCTATTGACCGTGGGATAGCGTCGGCGAATGTACTCTTTTTCTTTGTATACCAGCTTTTCGTATGTACAACCGGGTAGGCTGTCGTAAACACCAAGCATGATTCCATCGAAATATATACATCGCCAATGATCCGTACAATTTCCACCAATATGAGTATGCCGCTGGCTTCAGGCGCGAGTCAATCGCTTGACCCTGTCGCTGACAACGCCTTGCTCGATAAAATCGATGCGCTTTGTAGACTGGTTTCTGCCTCTGAGGCCCGGAATTCAGCTGCTCTCAACGAAATTAAGACCTCCATCTTGGCCTCAGAGGCGCGAACAACCACCTCTATCGAAGAACTGAGGGGTGAAATATCTGCGTTGGGTTCTCTCGTTGGTCGCATTGATGAGCACGACCAACGGCTCATCGCTGTTGAGTCGGGGATCGAGCGGATGAACCACGATCTTGCTTCCTTGACACTGCTACGGAATCCACCTTCCCGCTCGACCCCTGACTCAAAGGCATCACGAGAACTTGTCTTGTCGGGTCTTCCGGTGAATACCCAGCAACCCGATGCAGTTGTCGCCTCTGCCCTATTGCGAGTCCTCCGAGCGGATTGCTGGGTCCCCGACGTCATCGAGGTCCGACGCATGGTTAAGCTTGCGCAGCAACCGTCTGCTGGCGCTGCTAACATCCTCCCGCCCCCTATTGAGGGTACCTCCGCACCCCACTCGGGTCCTTCCTCTCTCGGGCGTGTCTCCCTGGCGATGCTGTTCAAGTCTGCCACAGCGAGGAACTCTGTGCTTGGTGCCAAAAAGAAACATGGATCGGTGTATCTTTCTGATCTTTTCCCTGGTCTTCCGCATAATACCCTATACTTAAATGAGATGCTTGATTCATCTACTTATTCTTTATTACGGAAGACCAGGGAGAGGTCTAAGCAAGCCCACTATAAATACGTCTGGGTCCGGGATGGAACTATCCGGGTCAGGAAACACGATGGTGATCCTTCAATTGTCGTATTGCTCAAATCGCATGACCCTTCCACAACGCTATTGTCCACGCAGCCTTACGCCCTGCTACATCCGCGACACCTTCGGCCACGAATTACCACCTCAAATCTTGCCCAACCGCAATTTGCAACTCTTCTCTCACAGTTATCCTCTTCAATGCCAACTCGTTGTTGGGACACATCGATCTTGTCCCCGCCCAAGTCCCTCTCCGTGATGTACAACTGATTGCCGTCACGGAAACCTGGCTCCACGATCGTGTTCCTGACGAGTTGGTATCTCTCGAGGGCTTCACGCTGATTAGGAATGATAGGGTGGGCAAGGTTGGCGGTGGTGTTGCTTGTTACATCCGGAGCAGCTTTAGGTCGCGCTTTCTAGCTTCATCCCCTGGCCGCTTCTCTAACGAGCCTGAGTATTTAATACTTGAAGTCTCGCCGGGTATTGGCCCCCTCATATTAGTGGCGGTTGTCTATCGCCGGCCTAAGGCTGCTCTATTCGAGTGCCTCCTAACTGATCTCCACAAACTCCACCATGCCTACGGCTCCATCCTTATTCTTGGAGATTTTAACTGTGACTTTAGTCGAACCTCGTTTGAGTCGTCTTCCCTTTTGCAATTCGCCTCCGCCTTGTCACTGCATGTCGTATCATCTGGGCCAACTCATCACACACTCATCTCCGACTCGTGGCTTGATGCTGTCCTTGTGGATTCTGAAGATCGAGTGCTGTGCTTCAGTAAAACGGAATCCCCCTTCATCGCCGGTCATGATATGATAACCTTTGTTTATGGTCTCTCGCGAGCTGAATTCCTTCCGTTGTCTGTTCGTAAACGCTCCTATACTGGTTTTCAGCTTGAAAGTTTCCAGACAACGCTGGGATCTCTGCTCGCGAACTCCTTGCCTCACTCTGACCGGGTCGAGGGGGGTGCTTCCTTCCTTGCCCGCTGCGTATCCAACGCGCTCAACCTTCACGCTCCTATAAAACCTCCATCTCCTGGCAAACTTCGCCCTGGTTGGCTCAAGCCTGACCTCCTAGAACGAATCAGGATAAAAAATCGTCTCTACAAAAGAGTTAAGCGGTCTCGCTCCTCTGCTGCCTGGCTGAACTACCGATCCTTTCGTAACTTGCTATCCATCGATATTAAAACTGCTCGCTCTGACTTTCTTAGAGACCGGATTTCCTCGGCTCGTGGCTCTGAAGTCTGGAGAGTTCTATCTGCTGCCGGCCTGCTTGGTTCCTCCTTGCCATCGCGACCGCGTTTCTTCTCCCCAGACGAGCTGAACCTTCACTTCGCTGCCGTGTTTAATTCTAGCCCAGCTTGTACCGACGCCCAGTTCTCTGCAATCCTCCGGACACCTGCGCCAGAACCAATCTTTCAACTTCAGCGCATTACTACGCATGATATCTTCGATATCCTGCGCTCATCCCGTTCGAGGTCTAGTGTCAGGGGTCCGGATGGGATTTCTCGCAGGGATCTGGGTAGTTACTTCCCGGTCGCCCTTGACTTCATTGTTAACCTGTTCAACCACTCTATCGACGATGCAGTTTTCCCTACTCAGTGGAAGCTGTCACATATCAGAGCGCTCAGCAAGACTAGGATCCCTCTTTCACCTTCCGACACGAGGCCCATAGCCAATCTTTGCGAGATATCCAAGCTCCTAGAAAGACTGATAGGTGGTCAACTCTCCTCCCACCTCGAGACCCACAACCTGATCGACCCTCGGCAGTCTGGGTTCCGTCCTGGCCACAGTACCCAGTCTGCTCTCTTGCGAGTGGTGGGTGATGTTCGTCTTGCCTCAGACAACCGATGTGTCACTATCCTTCTCTTGTTTGACTTCTCGAAGGCATTCGACACCCTCCCCCACTCTGTCTTGTTGAGCAGGCTGAGGCAAATAGGCTGCTCTGACCACGTCTTATCGTGGTTCAGAAGCTATCTTTCTCGACGGTTCCAAGCGGTCCTCGACGATTTTGGGAACCCTTCTACCTTCCAGCCCACTCACTCCGGTGTCCCACAGGGTTCGGTCTTGGGGCCACTCCTCTTCCAAATCTTTATTAATGGGATTGGGTCCATCCTCAACCACTCCAACCACATCCTGTTCGCCGATGATCTTCAAAACTACCTTTCCTGCCCAGTCAGTGATCTCCTTCCGGCTTTACAGCTCGCCTCGTCCGATGCTTCCGCTGTTGCTAACTGGGCTACATCTAGCGGTCTTAAACTGAACGTGGGGAAGACCAAGGCGATGATTCTGGGGAGCCAGCGCTACGTAAATGAGATTTATGCTCGAGCCCTGCCTTCCATCCTTGTTAACGGTGATCCCGTCCCCTGGGTAACCGAGGCGCGCAACTTAGGCATCATTATCACACCTTCCCTCAACTGGAGGAACCAGGTGCTCGAGATCTCACGGCGAGTTTTCTCCACACTCTACCGCCTCAAACACCGGCGTGCTGCGCTCCCCCCAGATATTCGCGCCCTCCTAATCAAAACCCTGGTCTTTCCCATTTTTGATTATTGCTGCCTTGTCTACGCCGGCTTAACTGACATCTTGCAGCTTAAGCTCCAGCGTGTTTTTAACGCCTGAGTTAGGTTTGTTTTTGATCTAAGGCGGGATGAGCATATTTCACCCTTTCGCTTGGGCAGGCTTGAATGGCTATCGCTTGAGAGCAGAAGGCTCTATTTCCTAGGATTTACGATCTACCGTATCTTAAACACGGGCAATCCACCCTATTTGAGTGTAAATTTTGTGCCCCCTGATCCTAATGTCCGCCGAGCCGACAGGTTAGTCGCTACCCAGCTCCCGTTTACCGTCCCCCCCTTCCGGACGGAATCGCTCCGCAAATCCTTCCAGATCTCTGCAATCCATTTCTGGCATTCCTTGCCAGAGGAGCTTCGATCCGCTCCCTCTATCGACTCCTTCAAGAGTGGATTGCGGAACCACTTATTAGCGCGGGAGCTCGAGCAGCAGCTCGAACGTGAAGAGGGGTCTCGCCAAGGCCCCCTGAATGCGCTACCTCAGCACCGAGCTGAATTCTCTCGTCCAATTTAAAATTCAAAAATTAAATTTACTTTCTTTAAATTCTTTAAATTCTTATTTCATTAATCGCTGTGCTTAGTTATAGTCGCAACCATTGTAATTTTGCTGTACGCTTTAACTTGCTTTTACTACTTATTCTCACTACTACTGTCTTTCTACTTTACTCCTCATTTTCGCTACACACACATATATGTACTATTACTACGCTATACTAATACTGTTAACACTCCATGTACTCAAAACTATTGTACTCTCGTTTGACCTACAGATTTTCTAGGTCATAAGTACAATCAATCAATCAATCAATCAATCAATAATCTGTAAGCTTTTAGCGCTTCGGCTGGGATTAACTTCCCGAGGGTAATCTAAATACAATACGGTTTGTGTTTCAAAGCATGATGTTTCCCTTATGATGCGCAGTAATGAGTCTAAGGACTCATCATTTAACTTGCTATGCGCTGGCAAAACATTCTGTTTAACCGTAGACAGAGGCGCGATCATGTCATCTAGTATTTCCTTGTGCTTAACGACTTCATGATCAATCACACGTCTTACGTTCTTGGGATCACTAACTATAATGCAATCGTCATTTTCTGCATTACAGCAAGCAGGAGGACCACTAACTTCTATTTTCACTGCAGAAGTATCCTCTTTTAATCTTTTAGCCGATCTCAAAAGATTGCTTCCTTCCATATTATTTCCTTTTTCATGCATAGGATTCGTTTGTTTGCAAGCCTTTTCCTTTGCTTCTAATATGTACTTTGGATTTCTCATTGGCATGTGTCTATTATGACGACTGTCCAAAATTTCTAGAAGCAGACATTCCTGGTAGAAACGTGACAGAGCACGCAGCATTTGTCGTAGCCAAAAGTCCTTATCTTTGAAAATCCGAACGATTTTGCAACTTTGCGGAGTCCATACAACGAATAAACAATATACCCGCTGCGTTATATTTAATTGTCTCTGTACCTGATAGCAAAATCGGTGGATCCGATTCATTTTATCAGGACTTCGTTTGTCAAATATGCTTTTTAATTGAGGCAATGTCTGTACAGCTTCCTCCGCAGTGAGATGTTCAGCTGACAATGGACATTTTATCTCAACAATACCGTCTTCGTCAATAAGGCCGTCGGGAGAAGCGCCCAACCATGGATTTTCTTTATCAATAAATACACCACACGCTTAGATTTTTTTCTGTACTTTCTTAGCAACTTCATTTCTTGCAATCGATTCTTTCTCTCGACCGTACTTCATAGCAGCATTATCAACGGTCGAAGGAAATAAAAGGTTCTTTACAACAGTTGCGCAAGACGTCGTTGGCCTCATACGACATACAGTTCCAAAATTTGACGCTGTCAACATTTCACGTCGTAAGGATTGCCACAATTCTGATTCATATTGCCCGATAGTAGCACATCCTATTTCTTTCCAGTTAGTGCCATTCTCGAGCAAATTATTCATGTGACATGTGCGAAGTTGTTCGAATACATGACACGGAAGATATGGCTTTTGGGATTGCGGATCGTAAACAGAATCTGTTCCCGTTTTTTCCTTCAGTTTCTTTTCCCTTCCGTTCACCTCTCGAGATTCTCTCGTTCTGGATACTTTTAATTGTCTCCGCTTTTCGAGATTCTGTATAATTAGAGGGACAGAATCACACATGCTCTCATGCAACGTCGTAAGACATTGTTGCGTGTTATACTGCACAACTGCTCCCGCGACTCGAGCATTATAGGAGCCTCTTGCAGCAAAATTAATACGTTTGCCTCCTATTTCCTTACAGATAATCGAATTAAACGACTCTGCAGGGTTGTTTATTAAGTTAAGCAGCAAACTGTCAGAGTGAGCACTAATGTACATGATAGCACTCTCTACTTTTTGGTATAACCCGAATAATTTCAAATACGGTACGTAATTGCTATCGATGTTATCGTTTTTCAGTTTACATTCGCGACCGTGTTCTTGGCATCGCTTATGTTCACCGAAAACGTGACTGGGAATATTCAAAATATCTTTTTGCAAATCGATGGCTTTGCAATGCTAAGGTTGCTTCTCTTCCCTTCGTAAAGAAGCTGCCTGAATTACTTCCTTTCGAATCTTTAAAATGTTATTTTTCACAACATTTCGTGCCTGTACGAAGCCACGTTTTCTTTGCTGCTTCGGCTGAGTTACCTCTGCCACGGCTTTCAACTTTTTGCACAGATTACGAAGGAGGTGATTCGTGCATTCCACTTTTTTAACTTCGACCATTTGATTTCGATACGGTCTATTATCAACAATGGACTGATACACATTGCTGTCACCATCGGCAACCACCGTTCTGTAAATCAATCCGTGCATCTCAATGCTATTCTTAAATCCCTCGACAATTGCATCGCTCTCCATATAGTCCGGTTGCCAGAGCACCAAAACATATAGTTCGTGCTACCCGCAATTTTTTTGCATAAATCGATAGTTAATAGCGCCCTGAAAGTAACCTGAAAGTCTTATCCAAAAAAAAGTTCGGCTTGTGTCTTTTTTATTGCAAAATAAGTTAACAAAAACGTTTCTCTTTAGTTTTTCCCAAATATCTCTATTATTATTGATCTTACGCAAAAAAGTATAGAGAGGAAAGTTGTTTAGAATTAAATTTCCTACAAGGTAGAGTCGGTAGTATATTTGGAATTTGGCTTTTTCAAGCCCAAAATTGTTATAGAAATTAAAAAAGGTAAAAAATGTTTGCAACTAGGAAACAGTTGCAAAAAATAGTTAAATGTCACTGTAATTACTCTGAAACATGTGTTTCAGTTAGTAGAACATGTAGCCCGAACGCCAATCCCGTACTTCAAAATGGCGGCTTGTTGCAAAAATATGAAGTTTGAACTTCGGGTAGCTATAAAAATTGGGCAACAATAGTTATATGGATGAAATCAATTGCAACCGGTAGCTGATAACGTACTTAATAAATGCTCCGAAAGGAGCAAAACATCCAACTTCTTTGGATGTTTTTGAGGGACAAAACATCCCTCTCATTTGGATTCCGCCCTTGAAGGCCCTTGGCATTGCGCCAAGCCCTTTCAAGGGATATTCACAATAACATCACCACATTTATTCACACTTAGCACGATTTAAATATCTGTTTAAATAATTACAATTGGATTTCACTAGTTGGAAATACAATAGTTTCCAACAGGTGGAATCCATTACTGTTTACGAATTACATCATAGAACTTAAAAATATAAATTCTGAGCTCGATGATGGATAATAGTCTTGATTGGCTGTTCTTAGCACAGCAGCGCCGAATTGTCTGAGAGCAATTACGAAATCATAACGCGTGATCCTTATCGATAAAGGATAATAGTTCGATAAAGTAGGTCAATTACCTTATCTTCGCGCCAGGAGTTTATACTGAGGCGAAGATAAGACGCCACCGCTGTCGCTTAACAGAAAAGCGAACTATTTTAAGCGCAAATTCCGTTAAAGACCTAGGGATAATTTCCGTTAAGGAATTTTCTCGTAGATGAGGTAAGAAATTTAAAAATTTGAATTTCAAGAGCCAATGGGACCTCATCGTCCGACCGGGGCAACCAATAGCGGTGTGGATTTCCATAACTGGGAGACGCGCAGCTTGAAATCTTATAGAAAGATTCAAGTTTCTGCCAACGTCTTCCAGGAAGAGCCCCCCCCCCCCCCGATGATGAGCCATCGTGGAGGTAGGCACCAGCTTGGAATCCACGCGCTCCGGTCGGATATAAAAGGACCCCGGAAAGTTCTAAAATTCAGATCGATCCTTTCTGTGATCAAAAGCAGATCTGGAAAGAATCGACTCTCCCGAAGAGACTCGAAGGGCCCGAGCATAGCGTCTGGCCCCCTTCAAAGACTCTAAAAGCCACAGACGAGCCCTTGGCATTGCGCCAAGCCCTTGTTGGCTTTCGGGAAGAATCCCTTCCCGAAAATCCTCTCTATCCGCTAAAGGCAACCTAGAGGCCCCTGGCATCGCGTCCAGGCCCCTCCTGGAAGCTTTACGATATTTCAAAAACTTGAAATATCACCTTTTCCTAACAGGACCAAAGGGCATGGCGATATAGCTCCCTTTGGGTATCCAGGAATCCAAACTTCCTTTAAAAGGCTACCGGAAGGCCCCTGGCATTGCGACCAGGCCCCTTTCGGAGGCTTATGATATTCCGGGATAATCAAATATCCTAACCCGGAATATTCCTCCTCATCCAAGAGCCATACCATCCGGTAAAGACTGCCTGGAGGCCCCTGGCATTGCGCCCAGGCCCCTCTCGGACAGCTCATCCATTCTGATCCTCTCCTGGACCAGAACATCCGCAGAGGCTCCTGGCATCTCGCCCAGGCCCCTCTCGAACTACTCCTCTATCCTGACCCTCTCCTGGATCATGATCTCCATAGAGGTCTCTGGCATCGCGCCCAGGCCCCTCTGTGAGGATTAAATTGAGATCTGAGGAATAACTCGAACCCTAGCAAAACCAAAGGGAAAGATTTGAATACGCCCGTCCAGTACACGAATCTTTTCGTATAGACGCATTTCGGCGTGTCCACCTTTATTCGAGATAAAGGGGAGGCGCTCGAAACGTCTCAATACATTGATAATGTATATTAGCTAATCATACGAGAGTGCTTAAAATTCAAAATAGTCCAGGATGCGGAGTTCCTACTGGGGACCAATTTGATCCTTAGGATAGGTCAAGATATAATACAAGATTATACAAGATATAAACCGGGTGACTCGAAATAGAAAATAGAAATATAAATAGAAATAGAGTGAACGGACTGGTATTCCTATCCGTTCACTAGGAAATAGAATTGGAAATAGAAATAGGATGAAGCGAACGGACCGGTATTCCTATCCGTTCACTAGGAAATAGAAATGGAAATAGAAATAGGATGAAGCGAACGGAGCGGTATTCCTATCCGATCACTAGGAAATAGGAATGTAAATAGAAATAGGATGAAGCGAACGGTCCGGTATTCTTATCCGATCACTAGGAAATAGGAATGTAAATAGAAATAAAAGGAAGCGAACGGACCGGTATTCCTATCCGTTCACTAGGAAATAGAAATGGAAATAGAAATAGAAGGAAGCGAACGGACTGGTATTCCTATCTGTTCACTAGGAAATAGAAATGGGAATAGGATTAGTATTTGAAATT
Organism: Gasteruption jaculator; assembly: GCA_949825005.1. Classification (NCBI taxonomy): domain Eukaryota; kingdom Metazoa; phylum Arthropoda; class Insecta; order Hymenoptera; family Gasteruptiidae; genus Gasteruption; species Gasteruption jaculator. The sequence continues at coordinate 3,791,960 of OX463772.1, read as the reverse complement.
GGGTTAGTATCAGAAATAGAAATAGGAATAGAATTAGTATTCGAAATCGGGTTAGTATTAGAAATAGAAATAGAATTAGTACTTAAATAATTGAAATAGAATCATAGATTGAATTAGTATTGGAAGTAGAAATAGAATTAATATTTAAAATCGAAATGGAAATAGAAATTGAGTTAGCGTTCGAAATTAAAATTGAAATAGAAATTGGAATAGAAATTAATTTGCGAATGGACAAAACGTCTCTTAGCTTTTGAAGTGAGGAATACTGGGGTGTTCTTCATCTAAACCGAAGAATCCCGGAGCGTAGTTCGGGGGCAGCTGGCTGGTCATGACCGGTGAGGATGGTGTGATGGAGGTTGTAGGATGTGGAAATAATGCACTACACTGTTTAATTTTGAACATTAAAATACTATATTTTGCTAAATAAAAATATAAAAGTCCGAAGCTGCGTTAACAAATGACTAAAGCAACGTATGATTCTAAGACCAAATGAATCTGGATCCACTGATCGAGTGATCCTAAGACTCGTGAGGGGATCATCGCAAATGATCCTAAGATTCCGCGAGTGATCTTAAGGAGATCGTAGGACTGACCGTCCTAAAACTTGAAAACTGACTCGGGTGAGAGTTGAAAACTGACTGTGTTCAGAGGATGATTGTCGCTGCTCTCGATATTATTAATAATAATCCTAAGCTACTCCTCTCCACAATTGCACATGGTTCTTTATTGGCCAAATTTAATCTTTTAGTTTTTCCATTGGACCCAGATTATGGGGTAGGGGTTTTGTTTCTAACGGTGGAAGGGTTCTTTGGAATTCCCTTTAGGAAGTTTATAAAATTAAGAAGATTCGGGTTTCTCGAGTGAGATTTTCTTGAGAAATTTTGCATGCACTGGTCACTTGGAATTTGCTTATCAAAAAGGAAAAAAAAAGTATTCATTGTTCGTCTTCTTGGGTTGCCTTTGTTATGGCTTCTCGAAAGATTTCTGCAGAAGTCATTGGTGTCTTTACTATGGATTACATTCGCCTTATCATTTTCAAACGAACTTTCATGCGAGATCCTTTCGAGAGTTACGTATACGTAACATACGGTAATATACTTCATTTATAAAAAAAAGTTTATTAAGACGAAAAATGCTATGAAAAATGAACATTTCTAACGTTTGTAGTATAGTCATGCAATTTCTATTGAAACGGTTGAAAAGATATAACTATTGTTGCCCAATTTTTATAGCTACCCGAAGTTCACACTTCATGTTTTTGCAACAAGCCGCCATTTTGAAGTACGGGATTGGGGTTCAGGCTACATGTTCTACTAACTGAAACACATGTTTCAGAGTAATTACAGTAACATTTGGTTTGAAAAAGCCAAATTCAAAATATACTACCGACTCTACCTTGTAGGAAATTTAATTCTAAACAACTTTCCTCTCTACACTTTTTTGCGTCAGATCAATAATAACAGAGATATTTGGGAAAAACTAAAGAGAAACGTTTTGTTAACTTATTTTGCAATAAAAAAGACAAAAGTCGAACTTTTTTTGGATAAGACTTTCAGGTTGCTTTCAGGGCGCTATTAACTAACGATTCATGCAAAAAAATTGCGGGTAGCACGAACTATATGTTTTGGTGTTCTGGCAACCGGACTAATAAGTGTAGAGCTTACAGTGCGATTAAAATTTTTATAGCATTTGTGTTTTCTGCTTTCCATATTTTGTCGCTCCGCCGCATCGCATATTGCACAATATTTATTGCGGATACCAATAAAAAGAACTTTCCCTGTCCGGAAACCAAGAATAGCACCGACACCAGAAAGTGAATTATACGCGTTGCCGTATGACCTTTTCATCCAGCTACCGTCTGCTACGACTGTTATATAGGGAATTCCATTTACAGTCTCATCGTTTTGGAGAACAAGCTGCTTCTCCGCTTCACCAGCCTCTATCATAGTTTTCATGGCTGTTTTTTCAAAATCTTCAATTACCTTTTCCCGACGTTGAATATATGTCTTTTCAGACATGCAAGGCATATTTATCGCGGCACACAGCTCTTCCAGTTGATAATAACCGATACCAACAGTTACTGTTCCGACTACAGCTGCTGCGTTTACGTCTAACATCTCAGATCCTAATGGTTCTGACCAGATGTTATCTTCGTAATGATACATGTCGCATTTGAAAAACAATTGGGTCAGTAGCTCACAGCGACGAGATTTCACGAGTTTCCAATCTCTAAATTGATACTCGTTTCCTCGCGCATGGTTGTCAAATGTTCTGTGGATCTCTTCCAGCATAAAACAAATATCCACTATACGTCGACCTTCGGGCATGCAAGGTTCGAAGTCATTACTATGTACAATATCCTCTTTGCTGGTACTTGCATTTTGAGCATCTTCAGCATTTAGAGAATTATTGTTATAAATACCTTGTGCAAGACTCTCTTGGAGATTACTACTTACAGCATCTTTTGTCGTTTCAGCTGCGTGTATTGCCCCGGTCCTGATCTCCAAATCCGTCATATTGGGCTCTAACGCCACACAATTAAACAATTGTGTTTCGTCCTCATTCAGACCGTTGTTATTTTTTAAAATATGCTGGTTGGTGGTCGAATCCTTTAACAGCAGTCTCCTATAAAATAAAAAATGATTACAATATGCAATAACGCTTTGTATTACGCATTTTACAATGCTCCAAAACACAACACATCATTTGCCACTATATAATGTCAATTGCCACGTTAGATTTATAATTATGTTTGTAATTTGCCCTATTAATTGGTGAAACTTGGATATTTAAGAATTCTCTTTTTTAAAATTATTTGTTTGTCTATTTATGTGCACTAGAACTTTACTTCAATCTATCTTAATTACTTTTATGGTTTTCATAGTGTTCGCTAATACAAAAACCCACGCCGCTATCGACACCTCTGATATTTACAACTAATTCTAAAATCGAGCCATCATCTCTTTGGACGCCTCTGGTACTAATCACTAATTCGAAATTCCAGCCCACGTCTGTTTGGACGCCTCTGGTACTAATAACTAATTCGAAATTCCAGCCCACGTCTCTTTGGACGCCTCTGGTACTAATTACTAATTCGAACTTCCAGCCCACGTCTCTTTGGACGCCTCTGGTACTAATTACTAATTCGAACTTCCAGCCTACGTCTCTTTGGACGCCTCTGGTACTAACAAGGGCTGTACCAGGGAGGTGGGTCACCGATTTTCCCCAATCTTTGCACACTTTTAGTAGTCCATTGGGACAATATAATGTGCAAATACTAAGGTGGACTTCTCAAGCATTTTCGAGAAAATCACAAGCAAAGTTTGCGATTTTCGACGCGACGAGTGTGTTCCCTAGCGTTACGATGCTTAACAAGCAGCGGCGGCCGAGTGGTTAGCGTTCCAGCTTCGTGATCGCTAGGTTGCTGGATCGAGTCCCTTTGGTGTCTTTTTTTTTCACTTATTTCATATATATTACAATTTAAAGGAAATATGAAGCCAAAATATATTTATTTGCACAATTTTTTATTACAACAAACATATTTAAAATTGTGGACGAATAAAGGATGAAATGCATTGATTTTCATTCATTATTCTTATTTATTAAACGAATAATTACAAAAAAATAAGAAACAACCAAAGATAATAAAATTTTAATTGTCTAATGCATCTTGGGGATTGCAAATTGTGGGATGATATTTATCATACAAACAGGGGAAACATAAAGCGCAACGACATCGGCTACATCTTATGAAAGATGCTTTCCCGCATCCACACGGCTTGTTTAGAATATGTATTGGTAAACAAATTTTTAATCTGCCTATAAAAATAAACGTCGCAGGGTTGGCATATTGGGTTACATTTAGGAGGTATCACTTTCACTGTAAAACTAGGAAGACCCACGTCATCGCTAAAAATTTAACACGTTGAGGACGGCGTGTACAGAAAACTGTGGACGATTTAATGAAACAGTTTTTATTAATTATAGTTTCTTGGAGGGGTTAAACAAACCCTGCATCGTATGATGAAATTTTTAGCAATGACCTACGTGTTCCTAGTTGTACATTGAAAGTGATACCACCTAAATGTAACCCAATATGCCAACCCTGCGACGTTTAATTCTTTGGGCAGATTAAAAATTTGTTTTCCGATACATATTCTAAACAAGCCGTGTGGATGTGGGAAAGCATCTTTCATGAGATGTAGCCGATGTCGTTGCGCTTTATGTTTCTCCTGTTTGTATGATAACTATCATCTCACGATGTGCAATCCTCAAGATGCATTAGACACTTAAAATTTAATTATCTTTGGTTGTTGTTTATTTTTTTGTAATTATTTGTTTAATAAATAAGAATAATGAATGAAAATCAATGCATTTCGTCCTTTATTCGTCTACAATTTTAAATATGTTTGTTGTAATAAAAAATCGTGCAAATAAATATATTTTCGCGATATATTTCCTTTAAATTGTAATATATATGAAATAAGTAAAAGAAAAAAAAGACACCAAAGGGACTCGATCCAGCGACCTAACGATCACGAAGCTGGAACGCTAACCACTCGGCCGCCGTCGCTGCTTGTTAAGCACCGTAACGCCAGGGAACACACACGTCGCGTCGAAAATCGCAAACTTTGCTTACGATTTTCTCGAAAACGCTTGAGAAGTGCACCTTAGTCTTTGCACATTATATTGTTCTAATGGACTACTAAAAGTGTGCAAAGATTGGGGAAAATCGGTGACCCACCACCCTGGTACAGCCCTTGTCAGATGATTTCGAGTGTCGAAAGAGCTCACAAGCTAAAAGCTTCAGAGCAAAGACAACCGAAATATCTCCAACTCCTAAGAGTGGCCTAACGATCAGAGAGATCTGGACGAACTCGTTCCTCATCCTAAGTTCCTTGTCAAGACCTGAAGGAAGAGCAACTAGCATAGCGTCTAGCCCTCTTACAAAAGTCTCAAGGAACTTTCTACACTGCACTTGGAAAAGGTCACTAGCAATAGCGTTAGCCCCTTTTTCAAGTTGCAAACACCTTATAGAAGCCACCAGCATAGCGTCTGGCCCTTCAAATAAGGTGAAAAATCTCCTTTCCCTGTAAAGGGGATACAGTGAAAAGCCACTGGCATCGCGTCCAGCCTGTATCTTGTCTCTGGATTCTTGTCTCTGGAAGCCACTAGCATTGCATCTAGCCCTTCGAGAGACAACAGGAATTCCAATTTCCGACACTCCGCTTTTGAAATAGGCTACTGGCATAGCGTTCAGCCCCTTTTTCAATTGCAAAGCACCTTTGGAAGCCACCAGCATTGCCTTTGGCCCTTCCAAGAAAGATATCAAACCTCATTCTCTCTGCAACAAATGCAATAAAGAGCCACTGGCATCGCGACCAGCCCTCTCTATTGCATTTGAGTTCCTAGAAGCAACTAGCATCACGACTAGCCCTTCTAGGAACAAAGGGAGCCTATTTCCCCACGCAATTGACTCAGAGGAGCCACTGACATTGCGCTCAGCCCTCCTCAGGATCAGTTTTCTGTATTGAAGCTACTAGCATCGCGCCTAGCCCTTCAATACTGAATCTGCGTAAGGAAGATTTCCCATCCGAGGAAATTTAGCGAATCGAGCTAGTTTAATAAATTATTTAATTATTTAAAATTTAGAGTCGAGAGAAACTTAAATAGTCAAACATTAAATAAATCGTAAAATATGCCAGAGAATTAATAAATGAATATTAGTGGTAAAACGTCCTACCTGGTCAAGGCGTCAAACGCGGGAATCGAGGAACTCAAATCCCGGTGAACCGGTAAGGCACCGCCGTATCCCCTGGGCAACCGTACATAACCTCGCTTCTGTCACTTCGCTGCTCGCTCTCTTTTTTCCATGCTACGCCGAGGTATCGTTCGGGAATCGACCGCAGAAGCAACGGGGGAAGTCGCTAGATCCTGGAACACCAGCGGCCATCTTGCTGCGCGGGAACCGGGAGCCAATTCAAGTCCCGGCCGCCACGAGGAAAGAGACTCTCCCCACAACCACAAGGACGGGGGAAAAACCACCGGTGCTACCCCGGTTCCAGCGGGGAACCTTCCAGACCGGGACCCGGACCGTCCGGAGGAGAAGATGCCCGGGAAGCCGTAATCCGGGAGACCCCGGTTTTCAACCACCCTGCATCAACTAGTACGGAGCCTAGTACTACGGAGGGCAGCACCGTATGGGCCAGCGAAGTATCTGGCGCTTCGTCGACCCACGATCGACTTCCCCCTCTCCGAGAAGCCGAATGGAAGATTCATTCTCGCGTTCTACGTCGACCCAGGAGGACGGGATCGTGACAGCTCGGAGTATCGGCCATTTTTGGAACTTGGGTGACGACGCCAAGCCGGAGAAATTGGGAGAGCGAGCCATGTCTCGCCCTTATCTATTTTTTTGGAAGCGGAGGTTCGTGAGCGTGGCTTTCAAAGCTTCCTGTCATTCTTTTTCGTTTCTTCTTTTCCTTATTCTTTTTATTTTTTTTTTCTTTCCTTATTTGTACTTCTTGCTCGGCACGCGGCCGGAAGACTTCCGGGGGAGTAAGGGAGCGTCCCTTTCCCCCTTTTATCTTCATTTTACTTCTAGTATTACTAAGACCCGGTTCCGGGCGTCCGGACCGGGCCCGGTGGAGCTTTCCGGCCTTTCCGGGAGTTTCCCAAATACGATTTACGTGTGTGTGAGAGTGCGTGAGAACGAGATAGGATCGGACGAGCCGGTTGCGTTCCGCCCGCCATTTTGAGACGCGCCGGGTGAATGCCGAAATTTCCCCGGATCGATCTCGATGTTAATCAGCGACTATTAATAGCATCAATATTATTATTATTATTAGCTTTATTTCCGCTTCATTTTTATGTAAAAGTATATTTGCACCGGTTATCCGGTTTAGTAATAATGTTTCCGGTTGTTCTTTTTTTGTTATTTCTCTTTGGATGATATTATACGTTATTTGATCTGACCGGGAATAAAGATCCGGATTTTATTAGATTCCGGGGGTTTTTATTTGTTTTTCCGGTCCCCAAATTTTTCTTTCACAGATTTCCAGCACCCAGCACGGCCAGGTGAATCCTGGCTGGCGCCCAACGGAAGATAAGACGTGCACGTGGTGGAGGTTGCCCGACCCTCCCAAATACCAAGTCACAAATTCGCGCCCAACGTGGGGCCCCACATTAATCAAAGAACTTTTTTAAAAATAATTCGGGTTTTCTTTTTCGTTTTCTTTTTTTTTTCTTTTTCCGGAATTCCAACACTCTCCGTTGAGTCCGGAGATTCCGGTCGAACGTGTTGGGTGTCGCCCCGGAACTTTCCAGAACCGTCTGGGTAGCTCCGGAGGAAATTAACGTTCACCTTTTTTAATAATTATTTCAATAAAAATTAATTTTTTTTTTCCATAATTTTTTTTCGATAAAAATTAATTCTTTTTTCTCGATAAAAATTAATCCTTTTTTTTGATAATTTTTCGAAAAAAATTAATTCTTTTTGTTAGATAATTTACGAATTTCTCTCTCTCTGTCTCTCTTTGTCTCTCACACGGGCAAGCCAATCGGAACCTCTTTCCCGATTGGAAGTTGCGCGTGAAGAACCTAGGCACACTAGACAAACGACTGAACTTGTAAGGTTCAGCGTATAGTTGCACGGACGGACATCGGAGAGGGAGACAATCAGAAAAGAGACACGAGATCTACTTAAACTAATACTGTTTATTTAAACAAGCTTAACTAAATCTACTAGATACGGAACGCGTGAAAACGCGGGTGAAGCGACAGCGCTCGGGCGCTGTGAACGGCAGATCTTGAGCAAGAGCACCGAAGTGCTCGCAATGCGAAGATCGGAGCTGCAGGATGCAGCAGAAACCGAAAAGGGAGGACCGCAAAGAAAGGGCTACTCCCGACAGAGGAGAGAAATCCCGAGAGAGTCCTCGGGAAGTCTCAAACGAAAGGGCAGGATGGTGCGGAGTCCGCACCGTAAAGGAAGGAAAAACACGAGGTCGCCTCGCGGTTGGATGTAGGTATAGTTCAGGGAACCAGAATGGTAGTGCTGAAAAGCATAGCCGTAGGGGCAACGTCTTGACAGGCTCTCGGCGAGCTGAAGACTGGTCTTTCGGTCGGCGATCTCGGCGAGCTAGACTCGCCGATCCTTCTCCGTCGAAGGTGGGGGCAGCAGCGAGTGGGGACTAGCCCGGAGAAGGAGACTGTCCAGAGAGCCCTGGCTCAGCCCCATCTCCTGGACCGATCTCGAACAACCTCCCCCCAAACTTTAATGGATTATCAATTTTGCATATTTGAGTGTTAAGTCTGGGTTCCAGCGAAGGATGATTTTCCCGGACGGCGCCCAGGCCTTCCATTTCCGGTATTTGAGTACCTGATTGGCGGGTGCATGTATCACCACTCCAAAAGCAGCGACCGAGATGGTCCCGTGTGACCTCTCCACCTCTTTAGCTGTTGGATCGTGGAGGATCCCTCCCGTCCAGTTGGTGGCTGAGATGGCCTGCAGTTGCATGGCTGGTGGTCGACGTCGATTGCAGGGGACCATCCATGGTAGTTCCGGAAGGGCTCCGGAAGGATTGGTCCGTGCTATAGGCGTTGGGCTATACTCCGGAGTGGGTGTGGATGACTCCACCATCGGCTCGGGCGCATACTCCGGGGTCGGCTCCAGTCCCAGATCCTCTAACGTCGTCGACAACCCGGGAGCTTCCGTTTCACCGGGACAAAATTCCCGAACAAAGGAGTCGATATAGCGCTCGAGTTCGCTATCCAAATCGATTTCCAGTTCCATATTGAAGGCTAAAGCTTGACTGACTACTTCTCGGAAATTCTGCCGCGGTTCCGAGAAGGAATCACCTTGTTTGTTATTGTTTGGGTCACAGGAAGCTTGGCTAGTCTCGAATTTTGGATAGCTACGATGATTGGAGTCATTCGAAAGGTGTTGTCAAACATGCGATAGTACTAATTGAATTTGTCTCACGCGTTCCTTTCGGCCAGAAAATAAAATTAAAATCATTTAAGCCGTGGGAAATAGACGCTATACCGGCTGAGGGGATTCAGCGGGGAACGTTGATGTGAATTGTGGTATAAGACCGATGATCCCAATTCACTTGATTGTTTGAAATAGGTACAAGTGCATTTTAGGCGGATGTATCGTCTACCGGAAGTTTGCAGATTTGGGAAAAGGCTCGTTGTATTTCCTTATTCCCGGTTTTGACCAGAGCGACTCGCGAGACCGAGTCTACTCCGGGTATGAGTGCGATGATTCGACCCATATTCCATTTACAGGGCGGATTCGCCGCATTTTTTATTATTACCACATCTCCGGGGTGAAAAATGTCGGTTTTCGTGCGCCATTTGGGGCGCGATTGAAGAGTGGAAAGGTAGTCTGAGGACCATTTTCTCCAAAACGTCTCTGTTATACGTATGGTTCTCTGCCACCTGCTTAAAGTCGTTTCTTTTAGGTCCAGCACCGAGGTTTCCGGGGGTGCGAGTAGCGCTCGTCCGGTTAGGAAGTGGCCTGGAGTGAGTATTTCCAGACTTTCCAGGTCATCATGCATCCTGGAAATCGGACGAGAGTTGAGGCAGGCCTCAATTCGGCACAGGATGGTACCGAATTCCTCGAAAGTGGGTATGAAATTACCCATCACGCGTTTTAGGTGGTGTTTTACGGATTTTACTCCACTCTCCCACATTCCCCCCCAGTGGGGTGTTGCTACTGGAATGAATTTCCATTCTATTTCGGGGAGAGGCTCTGTGCCGTAGGTGGCTGCATGAGTCAGAGCGTTCTTAAAGGCGTGCTCTAGCTCCGCATTGGCACCCTGGAAGTTTAATCCATTGTCACTGTACATGACTGAGGGTTTTCCACGCCGTGACGAAAAACGGGAGAAAGCTGCAAGGAAAGAGTCCGTGTCATATGCAGACACCAACTCCAGGTGGATTGCCCGTGTGGCAAGACACACGAATAGCGCCACGTACGCCTTTCGCGTTCTCGAGCCTCGGCCCGAGCTTATGTTTATTGTAAATGGCCCAGCATAGTCCACCCCGGTGTGAGAGAACGGATGACTTCGATTGACCCTAGCAGGGGGAAGGGAACCCATTAATTGTACCCCTAATTGCGCACGTTGTCGAGTACATACCACGCAGTTGTGGATGATACGTTTAACCGCTGTTCTTGCATTAATGACCCAAACCTCCTTACGTAGCAATGCCAAGGTCAGTTGCAACCCTCCGTGAAGACAGCGGATGTGCATGCCTCGTATCAGTAAGTCGGCAATGTGACCGGCAGGCAGAATTACGGGGTGCTTCTCGTTTTCCGAAAGCGCAGCGTTCCGGAGTCTTCCTCCGACGCGCATTATTCCGTCAGGATCCAAAAACGGGTCTAAAGGTAGTAAGCTGGAGCGGGAAGTCAGATTCCTTTTCTGAGATAATTGTGACAGCTCCAGGTGGAATGCTGCGGCCTGAACCGTTTGAAAGATTGAGTGCTTAGACTGACGCAGTTCCCGTATGGTCAACTGATGTTCCTGCACCGTGTTACAACGCCGGCATTTGGCGATGAAGCGCCATAGATAAGCGATGGTTCGTACCGCTTTATGCCACGATGAAAAACGAGCGAAAAGGTCAAGGTCCATGTTTTGAACCGTGTGTACATGTAGGGCGTTAGTCCTTTTTTCCTCTGCAGTATCGAACCCGCACGGGGTGTTGACGAAATTTGAACGTAGAAAGTTGGGGCCTTGCCACCATAATGAAGAGGAAACTAGTTCGGTTGGAGCAATCCCGCGAGAATTGAGATCGGCGGGGTTTTGTTTACCTCTTACGAAGTCCCAGCGAGCCTCCGGCAGCTCTGTCTGGATATAGGAAACCCGATTAGCTACGAAGACTTTCCATTTTGAGGGATGCTGTTGAATCCAAGCTAAAGTAATCTGTGAGTCGGTGAAGCAAAAGATTGCTTGGGCCGGACGCACTAATGAATTTTTAACATGTGATAGCAACTTTGTCAATAGAGCGGCTGCGACTAGTTCCAAGCGTGGGATAGATACTGTTTTGATCGGGGCTACTTTTGATTTGGCCATTAATAAACGAATTGTGACCTCACCCTGTGGGCTGGTTACCTTGGAGTAGATCACTGCACCATATGCCAGGGAAGAAGCGTCACAGAACCCATATAGTTCTAAACTATCTCCGTGGTTGTACCCATCCCACCTGGGTAATTTTAACTCTCTTAGATCCTTTAACTGATTGTAAACCAGGAGCCATTTAGACCGCGTAGGCTCCGGTAAATCCTCATCCCATGCCAGCTTGAGAAGCCACGTGGATTGCATGAGCTGTTTCAAGACTATTGTCACAGGTGAGATCCATCCCATAGGATCGTAAATTTTCGAATTCTCTGAGAGCATCACTCTTTTTGATACCGTAGTGAAGACGTCTGTATTGATGTGAAAGTGAAAAGTATCATGTCCAGGATTCCAGTCTATTCCCAAGATCTTGTGCGGAACTGCATCTGCCTCCTGGTCAATACGTATGCTCGAATGTTGCTCCGACTCTTCCTGAGGCGTATTGACCGCCCATTTACTCAGCGCAAAACCGCCTTTTGCGAGTAATTTGATTAATTGCTCCTTGACGATTTCTAAATGAGCCTCGTCATCTGCTCCAAACAGTAGGTCATCCACGTATATTGAATCCGATATTACCTGCTGTGCCGCAGGGAGATCCTTGCCATATCGGGTTGCTAGCTCCTGTAAAACCCTCATGGCTAGAAAGGGAGCCGGGCTGGTCCCGTAGGTGACGGTATTTAACTCGAACACCCTGGTCTTCCCGTTATGTTCCCAAAGAATGGACTGCAATCGCCGGTCTTGAGGGCGAACGAGAATCTGGCGGAACATCTTGACGATGTCTGCGACTCCGGCGCATTTATTACCTCGCCAGTTGAGCAAAATGGTGGAAATGTCTTTCTGTAATTTGGGCCCCACCAGTAGCACATCATTCAAAGAGACCCCAGTAGAGGTATTGCAAGAAGCATTAAAAACCACTCTGAATTTCTCTGTCCCTCCGGAGCATTTGGCTACCGCATGATGAGGGAGGAAAACTCGGCCTTCGGAGGTCCGGAGTGAATCCGGAACCAGGGACATGTGCCCTAGAGAACGATATTCCTGCATGAATTGGGTGTAGGAATCTTTTCTATGAGGATGAATCAAGAAGCCTTTCCGTATCCTATTTAAGGAAGCCTCCGCTATATGCAGGGAAGAGCCTAATTCTAACCCCGTGTAGTCAGGACGAAACGGAAGTCCCACTATGAAATGTCCGTCCGGATTTTGCCGTACGGTTTCCTTGAAGAAGTTCTCGCAGTGTTGGTCCTCTTCTGACATCGACGCCGAGGTCGGGACCTCTTCCAATTCCCAGAAACTTCGCAGACTCTTTTCTAGACTGCAGCAATGATGCACGGTTGTAGAGGAAGTCCGTGTAGCAGCGGGCAAGATCCCGGACACGATCCAGCCGAAAATCGTGGACTGCGCTAGCAGAGTGCGGTCCACAGAAGATTCCATTTTGTTCCGTAATAATTGCGGATAGTGATCTGCCCCGATCAAGAAATCAATTGGTGATCGCGAGATTTCTGCGCGATCCGCAAAATCCGTGGGTGTTAAGTTTGGAAACTTAGAAGGCGAAAACGGGTTAGGCAAGTAACCGGTTATTTTCGGTAAGATGAGAGCGGTAAGGGTCAAGGACGATCGGTCGTCCTTGACTGATTGTAATTGAATCACCGCTTCCCCTTTGACCCGCAGTGGAACTGACCCTGTTACTCCGCTAACCGAAGCATTAACGTGAATGCGCTTTAACCGGAGCAATTGCACCAGATTCTCGGTTACGAAAGAAGACTCCGAACCCGGATCCACCAATCCCCTGGCTACAATTTGTCTTCCGTTCTCCGCCTTAACCTTGACCAGAACGGTGGCAAGGAGCACTGCTCGGCCATCATTGACACTCAGGTGCGTGTTAATCTCGCAAGTGTCTGGGGGGTCAGAAGTGGGTTCAACTCTCGGCGAGGAGTCTCGCGGCCGCCTATTGTTTGTTGAGGACGTTGAGCCGAGGTGCAACAGCGTGTGGTGCGCTTTGGCGCAGTGCTTGCACCGGTGTGCGCTTGAACAGGCTGAAGCCGAATGTCCAAAGCTGAGACAATTAACGCATAATCGCTTACGTTGCGCGAAATTTAACCGAGCCGGCGGCTGGAGTTCTAGAAATTTTTCGCACCTATATAACGGGTGACTCTGGTTGCACTGCGTGCACTTAAGTTTCCTGAGGCTGGCAGTGTGCGCTTTGACAGCCCGCTCGGGATCCTTTAGATTGATTTTGTCGAGCCCTATCGATTCTAGCATTCGAACTTTGTTCGAGAGGAACTCTGCTACCTTCGCATAAGTAGGGTAATCCGAATGATCGCTGATAGCCCGTTCCCATTCCAACCGAAGGGTAGAATCGAAGTTACAGACCACGATATGCACGACCAAGGGATCCCATAAGTCCACCGCATATTCTAGGTTGCGCAACGCATCTAGGGTTACCGCGACCATATCCCGTAGGGCTTTCACTCCCTTTAAATCTGTACGCGATACCGAATTCGTTCGCGTAAGACGATTGAGTAACGTGGCCGTGATAATACGCTTATTGTGGTACCTGGAGACCAGGGTGGTCCAGGCAATAGCGTAATTGTCTCCACTGGTTGTGAGCGCCTGTAATACAGTTCGAGCCTCTCCCGTAAGGCAGGATTTGAGGTAATGAAACTTTTGTATTCCCGGCAGGCCGGCGTTGTCATGAATAATTGCTTTAAAGGAGTCGTGAAAGGTTAGCCACTCTGTATAATCGCCCCCAAATTTTGGCAAATCTATCCGTGGGAGCCTCATTCCGGAAGAGGCCTGAAAGCTGGTATTGGAGGTATTTGAGGCGTTCACTGGAGGAGTGATATCCTCCAGGCGACTCAATTGTTCAATGATATATGCCTCCACTGCCTCGAACGCCTCGAGAGCCGACTCATACACGTTGTTAGTCGTGTATGGGGTGGCAGCGAGGTCTTGGGGTTCGCAAATTGTACAGATTTTAATATGGCAATCCCGGATATTGCCATGGAGGTCGTTAGCGAGCCGCAACCTCTCTTCCAAATAACTGGCTGTACAACGATTTGGGCCTCGCTTTTTTATATTAGTTAGCAGCCGAGCGAGGTCCTCTCTATAGACTGCAACGCTTACGGCGAATTCTCGAATGGACTTAATGTCCGACATTATTAAGCGTGTCTAAATTGTTCCCACTCCCAAGCCGAACGCCTAAAGTCCGTGACCAGTGTACAAATCGTAATTATTTATCGAAAGGTAATTACCGGTTTCAGAAATCTAGAATCCGGCTCGAAGGACCAAATTTGCGCGTGAAGAACCTAGGCACACTAGACAAACGACTGAACTTGTAAGGTTCAGCGTATAGTTGCACGGACGGACATCGGAGAGGGAGACAATCAGAAAAGAGACACGAGATCTACTTAAACTAATACTGTTTATTTAAACAAGCTTAACTAAATCTACTAGATACGGAACGCGTGAAAACGCGGGTGAAGCGACAGCGCTCGGGCGCTGTGAACGGCAGATCTTGAGCAAGAGCACCGAAGTGCTCGCAATGCGAAGATCGGAGCTGCAGGATGCAGCAGAAACCGAAAAGGGAGGACCGCAAAGAAAGGGCTACTCCCGACAGAGGAGAGAAATCCCGAGAGAGTCCTCGGGAAGTCTCAAACGAAAGGGCAGGATGGTGCGGAGTCCGCACCGTAAAGGAAGGAAAAACACGAGGTCGCCTCGCGGTTGGATGTAGGTATAGTTCAGGGAACCAGAATGGTAGTGCTGAAAAGCATAGCCGTAGGGGCAACGTCTTGACAGGCTCTCGGCGAGCTGAAGACTGGTCTTTCGGTCGGCGATCTCGGCGAGCTAGACTCGCCGATCCTTCTCCGTCGAAGGTGGGGGCAGCAGCGAGTGGGGACTAGCCCGGAGAAGGAGACTGTCCAGAGAGCCCTGGCTCAGCCCCATCTCCTGGACCGATCTCGAACAGAAGTGAATTTTTAGGCGTTCCTAAAAATTGTTTTTCTTTCTTTTTTGGTGTTTTGTGCTGTCTAATAAAAGAGTGCATGCGTTGAAAAATTATTTCTCCAACCCTCTCCTATCCAAACCATCAACGGGTGGTTACTTCGCGTCATTCGGTGATTAAAAAACGACTTTCCGCGTATTGGCGCTTGTTTCGGACCGCGTTCTGATCACGTGTTATTCCTTCGGGATAATAAAAATTTTTTAATTCATTCGAAAAATTTTTCTTTTCCGTTCGTGGTGTTTCTTGGGTCACGGCGCGGATAATAATAATTTGAGTCGTTCGTCTTCGGATCATGAGGGCGAATGGATGGATTTCTCTTGGGAAGGCATCGATTTCTCCTCGCATAATACCGGGAGTATTCGGTCCGACCCGGAGTAGCGGGAATCGTTCTTTTTCGGGATAGTTGAACGGGAGCCCGGACCAACGCAGGGGCCTCCCTCCGGTACAACCGCGCGGGAGCCTCCCTACCGGCCCCTCAACGAGGACCGCCTCTACATTGAAATGGAGACCGGCCACGCAACGCCGCCACCCCGAGTAGAAGCCGCAAGGGATCGGGTCCCTTCCACCGGGCGAATGCGTGAATTCGCGAGAAGGGCGACTACTCGTCAGGCGCCCTCCCTGTTCCCCATTGTGAATCTCGGGTCGACTCCCGGGAGCAGGAAAGTGGATACCGGACGCATACCGGCTCTGACCGGCAACAAACAGTGCTGGGTGACCCCAGGGGGGACAGTGGACAGCCCAGTGCTAACGACGATAGACTCCGGGACGAATTCCCCGCGTATCGGGTACCTTTTCTCAGGGACCATCTACTACGCAGACGCTACGGGTGGGATGGGTCCCCACCGCTGGAAACGGGTCATCGGCGACCCCCGGTGAACCCGATACCGCATTATCCGGCCCAAACCGGGAGAAGCCGGTACGAAGAAATGCGTCCGGACGTGACCGGCGCACAAGACCGGGGCAGGATGCAACCTGATCCGAAACGGGAGATTCGCGTCGCGAGAGAACCGCTCCCTCGCCGGGAGCCCGCGGGTCCCTCCCACTCGACTCGGAACGACGACCAATTCAGACATGATGTACGGACGGACCGTGACAGTCACCGAACCTACGACGGTACAGACCAAATAGGACACCCGACGGACGTACGAGGGAGACAATCGGTGCAAAGGGGCACCCACGTCGCTTTTTGGTTACCCCCGACCTCGAGGACTGTGCCTGTCTCCGCCACGACTACGACAACGACAGTGACGTATACCATGACGAGACCGGTTAGTAGTTCATACGCCGCCGGGCGGAGGATTCCCCCACGTGACGATAGTCCGGCCCGATATCATCGAGGGAACAGCACACCGTTTCCCCATCAACACGAGGATCTTCACCGGCCAAGTCGGCCGGACATTTCGGCGATTCCGGGACGTCGAACCAGCGACCGGTTACTCGGGGACATCGGGACTCATGCCCTCCTGGCAGAACACTGATACGTAGACGACCGGGACGGGCCCCGTTACGCCCCGACACGCCCGGAACACGAGCCCGAGGAACGACGACGTGAAGATCTTCCTCCGGAATACTATCGCCGGGAACGCCGTTACGAAGACGACCGGGACGAGCCCCGGTACGCCACGGCACACCCGGAATATTACCACGAGGAACGACGACGTGAAGATCTTCCTCGAGAATGCGACCGCCGGGAACGCCGATATAAGAACGACCGGGACGAGCCCCGATACGCTACGGCACGACCGGAATTCTACTACGAGGAAGGACGACAAGGAATCTCGCCTCAAGGATACGACCGCCGGGAACGCCGAAGATCCCCGCACTGGCCACGCGACCGGTCCTACTCGCCGGCTCATCGAAAAGACCAGGACCGACCCCGACTCGACGCTATGCGTCTAACTAAATTGATCGGAAAATGGAAAGTAGAATATTCCAATCGGGGCGAAGTTAGTGCGGAAGAATTCCTGAAGAAAGTGGAGGATAGAGCCCACATGGGAGGCATCAGCCGTAACGATCTCTTCAACGTGATGTCGACCGTCCTCCACGATAGTGCCCTTCAGTGGTTCCGGGTACATCGGAACCCGATCACTACTTGGGGGGGATTCAAACGGAAATTCATCCTACGGTTTGGAACCCGAGACCTCCAATGACAGCTGAAGGAGTACCTGAACAAAATAGTCCGGTTGCCAGAGCACCAAAACATATAGTTCGTGCTACCCGCAATTTTTTTGCATAGATCGTTAGTTAATACCGCCCTGAAAGCAATCTGAAAGTCTTATCCAAAAAAAAGTTCGACTTGTGTCTTTTTTATTGCAAAATAAGTTAACAAAAGCGTTTCTCTTTAGTTTTTCCAAAATATCTCTGTTATTATTGATCTTACGCAAAAAAGTATAGAGAGTAAAGTTGTTTAGAATTAAATTTCCTACAAGGTAGAGTCGGTAGTATATTTTGAATTTGGCTTTTTTAAGCCCAAAATTGTTGTAGAAATTAAAAAAGGTGAAAAATGTTTGTAACCAGGAAACAGTTGCAAAAAATAGTTAAATGTCACTGTAATTACTCTGAAACATGTGTTTCAGTTAGTAGAACATGTAGCCCGAATAGGTAACATGTACCCTATAAGGAAATAAAATGTTCTATTCTTTTAGTTTCTTGCTGAGTAAAGGATGTACGTCTAAAATATTTATTGAATATTTCTTTTACGCTTGCTTTCATTTGCTAGCACTTCTTCAAATTATTACTGATTTTTAAATATCTTCACGTATTCATACGTGTATTTAAACATATAATTTTTATCTGAAAATTGGAAATGTTTAAAAAAAATGCGAACAATTCAAAGTAAATCATTGTCTATTACCTTATCCCTTACTCACAATCAGCAAGAAACTAAAAGAATAGAACATTTTACTTCCTTATTGGGTAATATACTTATAAATGAAGTAATATACTTCATTTATAAAAAAAAAGTTTATTAAGACGAAAAATGGTATGAAAAATGAACATTTCTAACGTTTGTAGTGTAGTCATGTAATTTTTATTGAAACGGTTAAAAAGATGGGAAAAAAATAAGTTAAATTAAAAAAAAATTATTGCCGTAGCACATTCCATGGCCGAGTAAATCAATTTTCAACTAAGATTCGGAAATGTTGCTCCGCCAGGCTCTCTCCGTCGACGATCGGTCCCCCACCACCGCGTCGGGCGGTGCGGGGAGCTGCGGCGCCGTACGCGTATTTTTTATGTTCGTTTATTGCTAATTGCAGACGAATTAAGCCATCTACAACTATCGGGAAAAATGGACGTATTAAAGTATTATTTTAACAATAACTGTGCCAAAATTCAAGTAAAAATATTGAATACTTTCGACGCAATCGTTCCTAAACCAAAAGTTGCGGATTTCAGCTCCTACAGGGCCGATCATAATGATTATTTTTTAAAAATTCATGTTTTTCTGCCTATATTAAAATGCATTTTGTCTCCTTTCTTGTATGTATGTATCTTTATTGTTCCCCTTAGGGTTACAAGTACTTCCATCTCATTCTCTCCATAGTCACTCTCTCCCATCACCCTTTATATTCCTATTCCTTCATCTTCATCCTCCCATCCGAACACCCCTACCACCCCTCTCTCTCCCCCTTCCATATCCTTCCCTTCCTTCATCCTTCTTCTTTCGTTCCCTCCATCCTACCTCCCCTCTTCTTTCCTATCTATTGCCAGCTCTCCTTCGTACCTTCATACCCCCTACCGCTTATACACTCTTCCACTCTTGTCTTTCATCACCTCTTCCACCTCATCCCACCTGTACCATTCTCCGTCTATTTGTAATTCCCCCCGCCCTATCCACACTTTCCTCATCCCCCTTCTCTCTTCTTCCGCTATTCCTCTGATATTCCATTGGATTCTTCGTTCCTCCCACGTCAGATCCTCTTCGATCCTTTCCTCTCTTCCTCTCAACCGCCTCTTCTTCCTCATCAGCTGCTGTTTACCTTCCTCGCTCCTCATCGTGACCACCACCATTTCCTTGCCTTCTTTCCTCTTTCCTCCTACCATCTTCACTCTTTCCACCGCATCCTCCACTTCTATTTCTCTCAACACCTCCTCGACCACTTCTCTTGCACCCCTATTCCCAATCCTCAAGCCCTTCACCACCACATTCCTTCTTCTTTCCTCTCTTTCCTTCCTTTCCATTTTCCTCTCCACCTCCTTTATTCTTTCTTCCGCTTCTCGTCTCATCCCCACCTCCCCTTCTCCACCCTGTTCTTTGGAACCTTCCATTCTCTCAATCCTTTCCTCCAACTCTTTCCATCTCTCATCTTTCCCGCTCTCCTCCTTCATCTTTCTCTGTATTACTTTCGCGCTGTCTTCTATCCGATTCTTTTCCTCTACCCTTCTAATCTCTTTCTGAGCATCCTTCGCATACTCCAGCATCCACTCCTTCATCCTTCTCCCATTTTCCTCCATTTCAAATCTCATCTTCACTATTCTCTCTTCCATCTCCTGTCTCATCTCTTCCAGCCTTCTCCTCCCTTCCTCTCTTATTCTTTGTATCCTCCTCTCCATTTCTTCTTCTTTTTTCTCCATCATTTTCATCACCTCCATCACCTTCCTTTCCATCTCCTTCTCTTCCCTTCTTACTTCTAATAACTTTTCTCCCCTTTCCTTCTCCTCCGGCGTTCCCACTGCTCCTCCACCTCCTTGTAATTTCCACTTCTCCTCTGTCCTCTCCTCCACATCTAACCCCTTCCTCCTCCTCTCCGTCTCCTTCGCGCTTCGTCCGCTCCACTCACCGCTTTCCATCTCTTCCACTGTCCTCTCTCTCCGCTCTCTGCCACGTTCTCCATCTTTACTCACATCTTCCTCCCACCTCCTCCTCCATCCTCCTACAACACTTTTCTTCTCCCGTTCACCTTTACTTAGTTCTTCTCCCATCTCCTCTCTCCATTTCACCAACTCCTTCATTTCCTTCTTCCATCTCTCCAACTCCCTCCTTCCGGTTTCTACTTTGGTTCCTTCCTCGTATCCTTCCTTCTTTCCGTTCTTTTCCCCACCTTCTCCGCTGCTTCCTAGGGCACTCTTCTCATCCTCTTCCTCCTCCCTTTCTCCCACGTTCTCCCTCTGCTCCTCTACTGCTCTCAACCTTCCATCCGTCTTTCCCTTCCCCATTCTTCACCACTCACTCACTTCTACTGTCTATCCTCTTGCCCGCTTCACCTTCCTTTCTACTTTACCGTCTCTACTTTATCCGTTGAGCACTTTCTCCCCTTTAATTGCTTTTCACTCTCCAGATGTCGCCAATCAAACTCCCCACGTTTTCTGTTGCTCCTGTCCACTCCTAACCTCACTTTTCCAACCACTTTCACCTGTCCTTACGACTCTCAAAACCCTTTATTCCACTTTCCTTTCATTTTCCAACAATTCCACCACCTTTCCTTTCTTCCTTCCTCACATCTCACTCTCCCACGCTCCTTTTTTCCACCTTTCCTTCAATTCCTTCTCTCTGCCACAACTCACACGTCTCTCCACCACTCAACCGGAAACGGAAGTCCTTGTCTCCTTTCTTAAAACTCAATAATTCGCTGAAATCCGATCCTAGGAACGGGTTTTTATTCATAAAAATGTTGTTAAATTCAGATTTTAGAAAATCCCTTCGGAGCATTTATTAAGTACGTTATCAGCTACCGATTGCAATTGATTTCATCCATATAACTATTGTTGCCCAATTTTTATAGCTACCCGAAGATCAAACTTCATATTTTTGCAACAAGCCGCCATTTTGAAGTACGGGATTGGGGTTCGGGCTACATGTTCTACTAACTGAAACACATGTTTCAGAGTAATTACAGTGACATTCAACTATTTTTTGCAACTGTTTCATAGTTGCAAACATTTTTCACCTTTTTTAATTTCTATAACAATTTTGGGCTTGAAAAAGCCAAATTCAAAATATACTACCGACTCTACCTTGTAGGAAATTTAATTCTAAACAACTTTCCTCTCTATACTTTTTTGCGTAAGATCAATAATAATAGAGATATTTGGGAAAAACTAAAGAGAAACGCTTATGTTAACTTATTTTGCAATAAAAAAGACACAAGCCGAACTTTTTTTTGGATAAGACTTTCAGGTTACTTTCAGGGCGTTATTAACTAACGATTTATGCAAAAAAATTGCGGGTAGCACGAACTATATGTTTTGGTGCTCTGGCAACCGGACTAAAAGGACTCAAGCCGAAGAAGAAACCGTTGCGGAATTCATATGCTGCATCGAGGGCATCGCAGCGAGACTAACGCACCCCCCGAGCGACGAAGATCTTCTGGATATGGCGTATTTACGACTCCGGCCCAAGTACCGGAAACATATCCACCGGCACCGCATCCATACAATGGAAGTGTTGTTGGAACGTGCACAGGATCTGGAGACGTCATGGGAGAGCACCCGGCAGTTCCGGGCACCACCACCGAAGGGGGACGCGCCCATCCGGGAGTTTGCTTCCTACTCCAGAAAGCGAGATTTCCCAGCGAAGACTAGTAGGATTGCCTCCCTGGATATCGACGTCGAGAAGCCAGCGAGGGAAAACTACCGGAAGGATGCCGGAAGAAAACCGGAAGCGACCCCTTCCTCCTCCAGCAAAACTCAACGTGAGAGTGCTGGACTCGCCAAGCCAGCGGGAAAACGGAAAATCGTCTGCTGGAACTGCAAGGAGGAAAGTCACGGACTTCGGTCGTGCCCGAAGCCCCGGAAACCGGACCATCGTTACCAGTGCGAGAATCGTGGTTCGGTACTCCCGTCGTGTGAACGTTACGCGAGAAACGCCAAAAGGGAGTGACCTGCCCGATCCTGGCACCATCTCCCACAGAGAACGGGATAAAACACCGGAGAACTCCGGAAACGGAATCTTCTCCGGCAGTACCGGAGACCGGTCCTCCAGACGACACCGTAGAGGAAGCACCGAACCAGCCCCTCGATTTCCAAGGAACACGACCGGGAACATCACCCAGGAGCCACGTTCACTGTGGGGATATTTCCACCCTGGAACGGATCCCACGACCGTTTCTCGACGTGGGAATCAACGGAAGAAACGTGAGGGCCCTTCTCGATATGGGATCCTCGAGGACTTTTCTGGGAGGTATCGGAGTAACTCCAGAATTTCGCGAAGGACTGGAGATTCGACAACCGGCCTCCGGGTGCGTTCTCACGACGGACGGCAGCGTCGTCATGGTCCGGGAGGAAGTTATCGTCCCCGTCACCGTAGATGACTTCACGATCGAAATGCCGATCTCGATAATTCCGAATCTTACGTCGGATGCGATCCTCGGAATGGACTTCGATTGCCGTTTCGAGATTCAGATCAACGGGGCCAACGACACCTGGACCTCCGCACTCACCGGCCGGAAACACCCGTTCCTTCCATCCGGGACTGATGAGTCGCCGGAAGAAGAGGAGGTCAGCACCTGCTGCGGACTGGTGGAGCTCACCGAACCGGAAAAAAACGAGGCTCCGGCAGTTTCTCGACCGGGAACTCCCGAAAGTTTCCGGAAAGACTGGGTGCACCTCGCTGATCAAGCATAATATCGACACGCAAGGGCACCCAGCGATTAAGCAGCGGTATTACTTGGTTTCCCCTCCTGTCCGGGAGGCCATGTACGCCGAAGTCGACCGGATGTTGAAAGAAGGGATCATAGAACCATCACAAAGCGAATGGTCCACGCCGGTCGCAATGATCCGGAAGCCTACCGGAAAATACCGGTTCTGTTTGGACTTCCGGAAAGTAAACGCAGTTTCAAAAAAGGATGCGTATCCGTTGCCGTACATCGAGGGAATTCTGGATAAACTTCGCTCCGCCAGATACATCTCGACCCTCGATCTCAGCCAAGCGTACCACCAGATCCCGCTGGAAGAAGGCTGTAAAGAAGTCACCGCGTTCACGGTACCGGGTCGAGGATTGTTTCACTTCAATCGGATGCCTTATGGACTCTCCGGCGCTCCGGCAACGTTCCAGAGGCTCCTCGACCGGTGGATCGGCCCAGAGATGGTCCCGTATGCTTTTGCTTATTTGGACATCATCGTGATTACGCCAACGTTCGAAGAGCATCTACTTTGGCTCGGCCGCGTCCTGCAAGCCATCGGAAATGCCGGACTAGCCTTGAATCCGGAGAAATGTGGATTCTGCCGGAACGAGGTCCGGTATTTTGAGTTCCGGGTGAATAACGATGGGCTACAAATCGATCCGAAAAAGTAGCGCCCATACTCGAATATCCGGCACCCAGAACGTTAACGCAGCTACGCCGCTTTCTCGGAATGGCGTTATGGTACCGGCGATTTCTAGAAAACTTCGCCGATTTAACCGTACCGTTAACCGGACTCCTGAAGAAGAATATCAAGTGGAATTGGGAAAAAGAGCAGGAGGCAGCATTCCGGAAGATCAAAGTGGCCTTGTCCACAGATGTGGTCCTCACTATGCCGGATTTCTCCCTGCCGTTTACGTTACAAACGGACGCCAGCAATTCAAGATTAGGGGCCGTTCTTAATCCAGTCCAAGGATGACCGGGAGTACATCGTTGCTTGCGCCAGTAGGACTCTTTCGCCGGCCGAAATTAATTACACCGTCACAGAGAAAGAGTGCCTAGCGGTCATCTGGGCTATCCGGAAGTTCCGGCACTATCTGGAGGGACACCACTTTACCGTTATAACGGATCACAGTAGTTTAACGTCCACAATTTGAAGACTCCAGATGGAAGACTGGCTCGATGGGCTCTGTAACTACTGGAATATGATTACACAGTGGTACACCGCAAAGAAGCACTGCATCATGTTCCGGACGCCCTATCCCGGATGTACGAGCCACATCCGGAAAACGAAACTGCCGCAGTAAATCCGGCAGAACCCGAAAACGAAACTGCTGCCCTAAATCCGGCAGAACCCGGAAATGAATCCGCCGCATGGAATCCAGAAGAACCGGAAGACGCCATCGCCGCACTGGATCCGGAAGAGGATCCGGAAACGGAAGAACCGGACAACGAACAACCGGAACCACCCAAGGACGAAAGGTGGTACGACCGACGACTGGAAGACGTCTAGTCACATCCGGAAAGATTCGACAGCAGGAAAATCGAAGACAGCCAGCTGTTCCGGTATCGCCCCAACACGTATCTGGACCTAATCGTACCAGACCTCAACGCCTGGAAACTGGTAGTTCCTCCCAGTGCTCGAGACGCCATATTGCGGGAGACGCACGATGATCCGCAATCAGGGCATCTGAGAGTCAGAAAAACGTACGCTCGGACCACGGAAAATTACTACTGGCCCGGGATGTACCACGACATCTTGTGGTACGTCCGGAAGTGCCAGACTTGCCAACGTTGCAAGGTGGAACAGAAGGCTCCTCCGAGACTAATGGAAAGGCGAATGGCAGCCGCACTGTGGAAGATCGTGGCCGCCGATATTATGGGGCCGTTCCCCAAAAGTACGCACGGCTGCCAATACGCTTTGGTTTTCCACGACTTACATAGTAAATGGGTGGAATGCGTGGCCCTACGGAAAGCAAACGGCCCATCCATTCTGCAGGCCTTTGAGAAGAGAATCGTATACCGCTGGGGCAGTCCGGATTTATTCCTGACCGAGAACGGAACCGAATTCGCCAACCGGATGATTAGGAACTTTTGCCGAGGACTTGGAATCAGGATCCTCACTCTGCCGCCCTACCATCCACAAGCCAACCCGGTGGAACGTATGAACCGGGTAATCAAGACGATGACTACGGCTTACGTCGAGGGGAATCACCGCGTCTGGGATGACCACCTTCATCAATTTCACTTTGCATACAATACCGCCGTACACAGTACCTTAAAGATGAGTCCGGCATTCGTGAACTTCGGACGCATCCCTTCAGCCCCACGTTTCGCCCGGCGCATTCTAGATGGAAAAATCAATTTGCCGAAGCAAGATCCAGAAGCGTGGGCTGAACGGATACTCCGAATGACGGAAATTCACGACCTTGTAATACAATACTTAGAGACAGCAAACGAAAGACAGGCGAAATATTACAACCAGACGCACAGAGACTTGACGTATAACGTAGGCGACGCCGTGTGGAAGCGGAACCGCGTGCTCTCGTCCGCCGCGCAGGGAGTGGCGGCTAAGCTAGCGCCCAAATACTCGGGACCGTACAAGATTTCGAAGATCTTATCGCGCCTGGTGTACGAACTCGTTGATTTGAAAGGTAAAAATCTCAGGAAACACCACATTAAAGATTTAAAACCCCGGATTCTTCCGGAGGAGCGGATCCCGCTCCCCCTCCGGGCCGAAATTTAACAATAAACTTAAAAACCGCGATTCTCCCGGAGGAGCGGACCTCGTTCTCCCTCCGGGCCGAAATTTAACTAAAAGTGAGAGAGGGGAGGACCACGCGCTAACCCGATCATAATTAACTTCGTTTTCTTTTCTTTTTCTTCCTTTTCGTCCATCTACCCGTACCTCAACGTACACCGGGTGTTTAGTTTCCTGCCCTCGCCCTCGTGCGAAAATCGATACCTCCCTTCTACAGATCGAGGGATGGAAAGCACAGGAAACCAGCAGGAACACGCCGGCGCCCTCCGGGTGGCGGAGGTGAACCGGGAGGCCCGTGGACAAATCACGAAGTTAGAGGAGCGGATCAACGGGGTGATCGCCCGGGTGGAGGACCTGGTCCACCACATCAGGGGAGAGGAGGCGGCCCCCTCTACGGATCCGGAACCCGGCCCACGCACCGGCACCGGACCCAGTTTCCGCGCCGGAAATGAAACCGGTACCCGCACCGGTGCCTGAGCCGGCGCCAACACCGGCAACCGCTCCGGAACCCGCACCGGCACCTGCGCCGGCAACCGCACCGGCCCCTGCCCCGGCACTCGCCCCGGAACCGAAACCGGCACCCGCACCGGCCCCTAAGCCGGCAAACGTGAGCCATGGGACGCAGGTGGAGAACCTGCCTAAGGGCCGGATTTTATACGCCCGGGAACGCCGGGAGAGGCAACCGAAGAGGCCTCGACCACCGGGGGAGAAGAGGAGGCCTTTTGAGCGGAGAGCCCCGCCGGAGCCACCGCAAAAGACAAAGGAACGGTTGGAGGATCTGGTGCAGAGACGGTGCCCCAACTGCTTTGGGGAAGATAATGGGGTGGAAGACTGCCCCCGACCACAACGGCCAGGATGCCCCCGCTGTCATCGGCCCGGGTACACCCGGCAGAATTGCCCGGATTGTACTGGCCGCAACCGGAGGTGGTAGGCCGGGAGAAAGAAGAGGAGGAAGAGAGACCCGGGAGACCCGGGATCGCCGGAAACCGGAAACCAACTCCCTGTCCGGGAAAAATAAACTGAAGTGGGAGCAAACACGTTTAATTTTTTTTCGTAACCACCCTCCGATCCAAATCCCGGGTGAAGGTATCCCTGGAGTATCGGATTCTTTGCATGTAATTTACCTTTACTTAGCACGCAATTTCAAAATATGTCCATGTTAGGATCGCGTAATCATTCCGTTTACTTCTAATTCGTCATTTAATCTTAATTTATTTTGCTTTGGCTCGGTTGTCGCCAGGGGTTACGACGTTGCCTTTTGTTTACCGGAACTACGGAGTTAGAATTTCCTTCTTTCGCTTTACAAAACGAGAAGCTTTTGAAGACTCGCCACCGCTTCCGTGATAGCTCGTCGCAAGATGGGGGGGGGGGGGGGGGGTGATGGGGGTTTTACGAACCCCATCCACAAAAGTAATATAACGTCCTACCTGGTAAAGACGTCGAACGCGGGAATCGAGGAACTCGAATCCCGGTGAACCGATAAGGCACCGCCGTATCCCCTGGGCAACCGTACATAACCTCGCTTCTGTCAGTTCACTGCTAGCTCTCTTTTTTCCATGCTATGTCGAGGTATCGATCGGGAATCGACCGCAGGGGCAACGGGAGAAGTCTCTAAATCCTGGAACACCAGCGGCCATCTTGCTGCGCGGGAACCGGGAGCCAATTCAAGTCCCGGCCGCCACGAGGAAGGAGAGACTCTCCCCACAACCACAAGGACGGGGGAAAAACCACCGGTGCTACCCCGGTTCCAGCGGGGAACCTTCCAGACCGGGACCCGGACCGTCCGGAGGAGAAGATGCCCGGGAAGCCGTAATCCGGGAGACCCCGGTTTTGAACCACCCCGCATGAACTAGTACGGAGCCTAGTACTACGGAGGGCAGCACCGTACGGGCCGGCGGAGTACCTGGCGCTTCGTCGACCCACGATCGACTTCCCCCTCTCCGAGAAGCCGGATGGGAGATTCATTCTCGCGTTCTACGTCGACCCAGGAGGACGAGATCGTGACAGCTCAGAGTATCGGCCATTTTTGGAACTTGGGTGACGACGCCAAGCCGGAGGAATTGGGAGAGCGAGCCACGTCTCGCCCGTTTCTGTTTTTTTGGAAGCGGAGGTTCGTGAGCGAGGCTTTCAAAGCTTCCTGTCATTCTTTTTCGTTTCTTCTTTTTCTTATTTTTTTTATTTCTTTTTTTTCTTTCCTTATTCGTACTTCTTGCCCGGCACGCGGCCGGAAGAGTTCCGGGGGAGAAAGGGAGCTTCCCTTTCCCCCTTTTATCTTCACTTCACTTCTAGTATTACTAAGACCCTGTTCCGGGCGTCCAGACCGGGCCTGTTGACCGGGGGAGCTTTCCGGCCTTTCCGGGAGTTTCCCAAATACGATTTACGTGTGTGTGAGAGTGAGAGAGAGTGCGTGAGAACGAGATAGGATCGGACGAGCCGGTTGCATTCCGGCCGCCATTTTGTGACGCGCCGAGTGAATGCCGAAATTTCCCCGGATCGATCTCGATGTTAATCAGCGACTATTAATAGCATCAATATTATTATTATTAGCTTTATTTCCGCTTCATTTTTATGTAAAAGTATATTTGCACCGGTTATCCGGTTTAGTAATAATGTTTCCGGTTGTTCTTTTTTTGTTATTTCTCTTTGGATGATATTATACGTTATTTGGTCTGACCGGGAATAAAGATCCGGATTTTATTAGATTCCGGGGGTTTTTATTTGTTTTTCCGGTACCCAAATTTTTCTTTCATAGATTTCCAGCATCCAGCACGGCCAGGTGGATCCTGGCTGGCGCCCAACGGAAGATAAGACGTGCACGTGGTGGAGGTTGCACGACCCTCCCAAATACCACGTCACAATATATATAGGGTAAGGTGGGGTAAATCCGATCTAGTAATTTCTTTTGGCTATAAAACGCTTATCCGAGGTCGAATCTTAAGATTATATACGTTAAATAAAAGGTAATATAAAGGAGCAACTTTTTGCAAAGTATTTTTTTTATACCATCAATAGTTTTTGAGATATCCGTATTTTCAAAAAAAGTCAATATTTGCCATTTTAAAAAATGGTGGGGTAAATCCGACCCCCTATTTTTTTGGCTGATTTTGTACAGAAATAGTTCTAAATGAACGGTTTTTTTTTGGGAAATAATTGTAAGCAATTATCCTGTATTATTCTTAGTTTGTTTTTTCAACCGTTGTAGATAATTGTTGCTTTTTAGACGTTTCGATCTTATGTTGCAGATCCTCTTCAGTATTTTTACAAGTGTCGTGCGTGTAGTGAAATATAAATCGACGGTTAATATAATCAACGGAGTAAATAAATTAACGTTGAAGGTATGTATATTAAATATAATCCTTTTTTTCATTTTTTGTGATGAAAACTGAAATTATAATAAATGAGTGGTGCAATTATGTATGTATGATAAGTAACCTCAAATAATGTCAATTGTGTAAGAAGTAATAAATAAAGTATTTACGTACTAGATTATGAGTTTAATATGTAAGTTTGAAGCCTCAGTTAATTATTATTGCGTAATTGTATTTTCGTAGATTTATTTTTTTGTTTATTGTAAAGATTCCATTGGATTAAGATTGTAAAATTAATTTATGATCTTTACGTGTTCAGGTATCTTGTGATAAAGGAAGTGTTCCTAATCATTCTAGTATACCTGTTGTTATTGGATAGTATTGCGATTGGGGATGTCTTCTAAATCTTACTAGTATAAATTCACCACTCCGGTATTTATAAATTCAGTTTTCATCTGGTATCGGTAACATACAGTTGGATCAATTAGTGTTATCAGTTAATGAATTAATAAATATTTAAATAATTACAATTAACAATTATTACATAATAGAATAAATTAGTAATAAATTAAATAAATAATTAATAAATAAATACATAGTTAATTCGATAACTTAGTGACTGATACATACTTATACAAATAAATATATATATTTATCTCCCTCTTCTTTCAGCTCGCTCGACTTAATCTTATAAATGAAGTAGACGTTGGTAGTTTTGAGCAAAAGATTATTTTTAATTCGAACTAGTT
Source organism: Gasteruption jaculator (assembly GCA_949825005.1). Taxonomy (NCBI): domain Eukaryota; kingdom Metazoa; phylum Arthropoda; class Insecta; order Hymenoptera; family Gasteruptiidae; genus Gasteruption; species Gasteruption jaculator. The sequence continues at coordinate 3,762,475 of OX463772.1, read as the reverse complement.
TTAACGTTTCGACTCTAATGTGAGTCCTCTTCAGAAAGTAACTGAAATAATAGTAATTACAAAAATCATACAATTTTTTCGGTAAAAAACATATTGTTAAAAATGTAAGAATGAAAACTTACTTGAAGGTAAAGATATTGTGTGTCTTAAGGGGGGGGTATGGTTTTGAAGGCAGAAAAAAACAGGTTTTTACAGATTTTTTTTTGGGCGTACGGTGAAAGTACATTTATTTCTGATTGTTGTACATTAAAGAGTAGTAATTGAACTATATTCTGTGAAATATTGGTTCAAAAATATTGAAAATTGACCGAATGGCAGCAATTCTTCGCAGGCGCCTCAGAAGAAATACATTTTGCGGTGCACATCATATCTCAGCACTGGATCATCTGAAATGAAATAACCAAAGTTTTTTCCTTAATTTTTATGTCCCTCTAGGTATCGCTGCCGAGTTTTTCCATTTTTTTTAATTTTTGAACTTTTTACAAGACTTGAAAGTGAAAATACCGATTTTTGGCCTAAATTCATGACTATTGTTGTTAATAATAAGAAAAATAAAATCAAAGACGAAAAAATCTCGCCAGGGTTACCTCATAAATTATGTAAGGAAATACTGTAAAAAATTTGAGAACGATCGGTTGAATAGATTTTCAGATACAGTGTGCACCGACTCAAAAAACATCGACTTGAGAAAAACGCGTTTAAAGTTTTTCGTAGCGAAAAGACCCTGATAAAACTTAGTAAGCTATTTATTTTTTATTTTACTCACATAGAATCATCAATGCCGGGACCATAGAGTATAGAACTTTCGTCAAGAATGTCCAAAGCATCTTTTTTATCAAGTCTGCGGCGAATTCTATCATTTTTAGCGGTTTCAGCTGCTCGCTCATCTGCTCTGTTCATTCGAATATCGTTGGTTCGAAGCGCCCATCCATGACAACTTGGACCAGTACTTATTCGCATCTCTTCTAGGAAGGTTAAATAAGCTTTACAGCCTTCATTGAAAACACAAGCAGCCACTGAAGATGCAAATTCGACGATAATTGCTGAACCACTCTCAACTTTCGGCGCAATCTTCCAAATAAGCTGGTTCAAACTCTCATTATTATTTTGTGTGAATCCGCCAATACATCGCTCTAGGAGAGCATCTTTGCTTAAATCTTCATAAATTGGCTTGATTCCTTGTAAAACATCAGTTGGTAGAGCAGAATATGTGTGTTTGAAATTATTCAGCTTGTTTGAAGCTGCAGCTTTCTGCCATTCACACCATGAGTCTTCTCCGCTAGGGCAGTTTTCGTGTTGTGGTTTTGCATCGGTTGAGGCATAATGATAGTAAGTAGCCCAAATGGCTTTCTTCATTTCTTCTACAGAATTAGAATTGAAACGAATTGCACGACCATAGTACTGGGTGAGCTTATCAATCATTTTTGCAGTCAGTTTCCCTTTACCTGAGAGAGTTTTTTTTTAATTTTTTTTCCAGTTTTGGTTTCACTATCAGTCATAGTTTTTTTGACTAAATCACGCAAACGAGTTCCCATCCTTTTTTGGACGTGTCCAACACATTCTTTTTTATTGACTAGAAAATTTTCACCATAAGGTTCAGCATTGATAACACCACTATATGTTTTCGAGTCACCATCTCCAATATAGTTGCGAATCTTCACGTTATTCTCTTGCGATCTTTTGAACATTGTGACAATTGCGTCGACTTCCATGTTACCGGATGCTCCTTTGTGATTTGCAGAACATTGATCTTCATTTATATGGTTCTCTTGCCATTCTTCGAACTCTGCAGAATCAAGCTTATTCTTCCAAGTAACACACATGTGACAGTATGAACTTTTTACGAGAACATCGACGACTTTTCCGGTGTAATATCCAATCAAGGAAGCCACGCCATATAAAGAAGAAAATCCACGCTTTTTCCAAGTTCCATCGCCTGATACGGTTAATTCTGATGAAGATTCAATATTTTTTTCTCTACACATAGCTGCTTTTTCTTCCTCTATCGCAGAAACAAAAAATCTTTTTGCGGCATTCGTCACACTGGAGCACATTTTCTTCAAGTAATTCTGGTATACCGATTTTGCTACGAAATTACTGGATAAATCCATCAGTCCGCAGAATTTGTCACAACCAGCTAATCCCAAGCCTAAAACTCGCATCACGAAAGCAAATCGGTAGTTCACTTCATACATATGATCATCTACTCGTTCACTAGACGGAACGTAACGAGGTTCTTTGCATTTTTCACATTTTATTTTTATCTTGAAACCAAGACCTATTTTGCCACAACACTGAAATGATACTGTACTATCACAAACTGCACACTTCACTAACGTAGAAATTGTTGAAAAAACTAACAGAAAATCAATGATTCTGAAATGCTTATTTGTATCTTCAGCAACTTCTTGGCTAAAACTTAGTCTGATTTTTTTCGTTGACGTACTCCTTGTCTCAATATCGTCATCGTTTCTTCGTTTATGCGGAGGAACTATTTTTTTACCTCGATACAACTTTTTACCACTCTCCTTTCTACACTCTCTGGAAACTTTTCTCGGCATTTTGCGAACAACAAAAATATCACAACGAAATAGAGTAAGAAAATACAACACGACTGTTACACTCCGCGTCTGCTTCGAAAATGAAGCAACACCAGGTACCGGGGTACCGTTACAACGACCCTGTCTAAGACCTTTCTGGAAACTGCTTAGGGACAATAACAAAAGAAGATTGGACAATAACAAAAGAAGATTGGAGAATAACAAAAGAAGATTGGACAATAACAAAAGAAGATAACAAAAGAGATTGAGAAACAACTGCCTTCCCGCTGAGCGGTTACAGCTCAGGTAGTCGTTCGAGACACGTCTACTTCCAAAGCTATATCTTTGTGAGTTTTTCTCCGATTGACTTCCTATTAACAGACAACATTCTTGAAATACTATACTTTCATAATATGCAATAAAAAAAATCACTTTTTTTGAACCCTCAAAACCATACCCCCCCCTTAAGAAACCAATGTGTAACAAAATTGGACTCTTGAAGATAGTGGAAATTCGTATCATACAGAAAGTTGTTAATTTTCTTCCCGTTTTCAACCGTTCTAATATCAGCAGTTCCTATTGGCTGAAGTCAACAAGAATAAAGGAGAATAAACCGTCAAATTATGAAAAGATTGAAACGTCAAGTTATAAAAAGGATTAAACCGTCAAATTATAAAAAAGAGATGAGTCAAATGTAATCGTCAATTTTTTAATAAAAAATATATATATTACTTGGTAGGAACAGCTGCATATGAGAACGAAGATACAGATAACGGGTGTCAACATAGGAAGTCTCATCAATGGAAACTTAACTCAAGAAAGAGTTTCTATTGTCTATAAAGAAACGAAAATTGTAAAAATAGAATTTAGATCAAATTGGATGGCATAATATTTTTTGTATCTGAAGATGTTATTGATACCTGATAGAAACCGTTGATGAGAAAGGTTAATAACATCAAAAGTAACCAGAGGATGAAACTTCGAAATCGACATGAGCAAACAGTAACGGTTTTTGAAAAAACATTAGAATTATTACGTATAAAAACCGTTTTTGCGTAATGGATGTATAAAGATACAAAAGATCTCGCAGACACGTTGCTTCGACACACAAAGTTATCGCAAGATGGTGAAGACCATGAAGTACAGATTAACAGATAGGGAACACGACACAAAATTAAGAATAGGATGTAAGTCAATTTAGCTAGGTAATCAGCAAGGCGCTAAATTTAAATTATTTGAAAACTTTTTATATTTTATGAATTTCTTAAAAAGAAGATAGCAACTATTATAGTTATCTTTTAAGAGTGTTAAGAAAGGAATCATAACAATAATGCAATAATTTAGTGTCTAATTGAGAATTTAAGGTAAAATTGGTAGTTTTAATATTTAACATTTCGGAAGTAAACCGTTTTTTTGGATTTCGTTCGATATCTAAGATTTCAACATTATCAAAATCAAAGGAATGAAATAACGTAGTACAATGCTCAGGAACAACATTATTATCATGAATTCTTATGCTTCTGATATGTTCATTCAGGCGTGTTTCTAATTTCCTTTTGATGAATTCATTAAAGGAATTAATCTAATTGCTAACTCCACTTATTTTCAATTTAATAAAAAGATTTATAAACAAATTTTTGGTTCTCCTATGGGATCTCCCATTTCCCCAATTTTAGCAGATCTTGTTTTACAAGATTTGGAAAAACAAGTTTTACCACAATTAAAATTTAAACCTACTTTTTATTTCCGATATGTTGATGACATTCTCATTTGTCTACCACGTAACGAAGTTGAATCTACCTTACACAAATTCAACTCTTTTCATCCACGTTTGCAATTCACTTATGAATTACCCAATAACAATAGCATTCCTTTTTTAGACGTTTTAATAACCGTTGACAATAGTAAACTTGTCCTCAACTGGTACAGGAAACCTACTTTCACTGGTAGATACATTAACTTCTTTTCACAGCATGCTGCCTATCAAAAAAAGAACATTATCACAGGATTAGTAGACAGAGCTATTCTACTAGCTGATCCCAAATTTCATTCTGATAATATTAAATTCATTAAAAATATTTTAATTACCAACCTTTTTCCTGTTACCTTCATTGATGATGTCATTAACAAGAGACTTAATTATTTACACCATAAAAATAATAATAATAATAATAATAATAATAATTCCAATATTCAATTAATTGAGAATGACTCTTCACTGGTATCCTTTGGAAATAGGATTACTATTCCTTATGTTCCTACTGTTGCACAACGTATCAAATCGGTTTTAGACAAGTTTCATATTTGTTCAACTTACAAACCTATCAATCAATTAAGCAATCTGTTTAAGACAGGAAAAGATTTTTCCGGAAAAAATCAATATACGGATGTGGTTTACAGATTCAAATGTAACGATTGCCCGTATTCATATATCGGCCAAACAAAAAGGAAATTAGAAACACGCCTGAATGAACATATCAGAAGCATAAGAATTCATGATAATAATGTTGTTCCTGAGCATTGTACTACGTTATTTCATTCCTTTGATTTTGATAATGTTGAAATCTTAGATATCGAACGAAATCCAAAAAAACGGTTTACTTCCGAAATGTTAAATATTAAAACTACCAATTTTACCTTAAATTCTCAATTAGACACTAAATTATTGCATTATTGTTATGATTCCTTTCTTAACACTCTTAAAAGATAACTATAATAGTTGCTATCTTCTTTTTAAGAAATTTGTGACGACCGAGCGTGGAAAAAAGGTGGAACGGTCCTGCCCGGGAATCGAACGCGGGACCTCTCGCATGCGAGCGTGGCACCTTGCCACTGAGCCACTGTCCACCTATGCAGATATGCACTCGTTCTTACAGTGCATATCGCTACGGACGTGACATTCCCCCCCTTGAAGGAAGAGGCGATGCTCCTGCATCGGATGATGGTGATGAGGAAGGGGCCTTTTTCCTTTTTCATTTTTCATTTTTCTTTGTTATATTCTTGTATTATTTTTTTTTTTTTCTTCTTTATATCATTACGGTACGCTTTGTGGTCCGTCTTCTGTAAACCTATAGCCCTCGTCGGACCTCTTCTCATGGCCTTATTTATCCCTCGTCGCACCTCTTCTCTCGGCAGGCCCAGGGTTCTATATTATCGACGATTGTTGTAAGGCCCTCTTCTTCGTTCTCCATATTGACGCTAGGCAGTGGGTTGGGTGGCCTTGAGAAAGGCTCACAAACACTTCTGACACCATGTGACGACCGAGCGTGGAAAAAAGGTGGAACGGTCCTGCCCGGGAATCGAACGCGGGACCTCTCGCATGCGAGCGTGGCACCTTGCCACTGAGCCACTGTCCACCTATGCAGATATGCACTCGTTCTTACAGTGCATATCGCTACGGACGTGACAAATTCATAAAATATAAAAAGTTTTCAAATAATTTAAATTTAGCGCCTTGCTGATTACCTAGCTAAATTGACTTACATCCTATTCTTAATTTTGTGTCGTGTTCCCTATCTGTTAATCTGTACTTCATGGTCTTCACCATCTTGCGATAACTTTGTGTGTCGAAGCAACGTGTCTGCGAGATCTTTTGTATCTTTATACATCCATTACGCAAAAACGGTTTTTATACGTAATAATTCTAATGTTTTTTCAAAAACCGTTACTGTTTGCTCATGTCGATTTCGAAGTTTCATCCTCTGGTTACTTTTGATGTTATTAACCTTTCTCATCAACAGTTTCTATCAGGTATCAATAACATCTTCAGATACAAAAAATATTATGCCATCCAATTTGATCTAAATTCTATTTTTACAATTTTCGTTTCTTTATAGACAATAGAAACTCTTTCTTGAGTTAAGTTTCCATTGATGAGACTTCCTATGTTGACACCCGTTATCTGTATCTTCGTTCTCATATGCAGCTGTTCCTACCAAGTAATATATATATTTTTTATTAAAAAATTGACGATTACATTTGACTCATCTCTTTTTTATAATTTGACGGTTTAATCCTTTTTATAACTTGACGTTTCAATCTTTTCATAATTTGACGGTTTATTCTCCTTTATTCTTGTTGACTTCAGCCAATAGGAACTGCTGATATTAGAACGGTTGAAAACGGGAAGAAAATTAACAACTTTCTGTATGATACGAATTTCCACTATCTTCAAGAGTCCAATTTTGTTACACATTGGTTTCTTAAGACACACAATATCTTTACCTTCAAGTCAGTTTTCATTCTTACATTTTTAACAATATGTTTTTTACCGAAAAAATTGTATGATTTTTGTAATTACTATTATTTCAGTTACTTTCTGAAGAGGACTCACATTAGAGTCGAAACGTTAAAACTAGTTCGAATTAAAAATAATCTTTTGCTCGAAACTACCAACGTCTACTTCATTTATACAAATAAATACATTGTTACGTCTAAAGTTGGGGTATCGAATTGTGGTTCGAGAGCAACTCAAGACTTACTTTCCATTTTTGAATCGATACGAAAATATCGATTCAGGGATAGGAAATTGTTGGAATCATGCGACTGGTTGGGGTTTAGAGATATATGTATATTTACATGTTCCTTGAACGGTAACGTTTGTACACATTAAGATTCAAATGATCTAGGATAATGTAATCTTCTCTGGGACCCAAGTGATCCTTAAAATATGCCCAATTTTAATAAATAAAGTAACAAACCGGAGGTTCCTATCTGTTTACTCGGGAATAGGAATAGAAATAGAAATGAGGTAGAACTTGAAATAAAACTTGGAAATAGAACTGGAAGTGGAACTGGAAATGGAACTGGAAATAGAACTGGAAATAGATCTGGAAGCAAAACTGGAAGTAGAAATGGAAATAGAACTGGAAGTAGAACTGGAGATAAAACTGGAAATAGGACTGGAAATAGATATGGAAATAGAACTGGAAATAGAATTGGAAATAGAACTGGAAATAGACCTGGAAATAGAACTGGAAGTAGAACTGGAAATGGAACTGGAAGTGGAACTGGAAGTGGAACTGAAAATAGTACTGGAAATAGAACTGGAAATAGATCTGGAAGCAAAACTGGAAGTAGAACTGGAAATAGAACTGGAAGTAGAACTGGAAGTAGAACTAGAAATAGAACTGGAAATAGAACTGGAAGTGGAACTGGAAGTAGAACTGGAAGTGGAACTGGAAATGGAACTGGAAATAGAACTGGAAATAGATCTGGAAGCACGAACTGGAAGTAGAACTGGAAATAGAACTGGAAGTAGAACTGGAAGTAGAACTGGAAGTAGAACTGGAAATGGAACTGGAAGTGGAACTGGAAATAGAACTGGAAATAGTACTGGAAATAGAACTGGAAATAGATCTGGAAGCAAAACTGGAAGTAGAACTGGAAATAGAACTGGAAGTAGAACTGGAAGTAGAACTGGAAGTCGAACTGGAAATAGAACTGGAAATAGAACTGGAAGTGGAACTGGAAGTAGAACTGGAAGTGGAACTGGAAATGGAACTGGAAATAGAACTGGAAATAGATCTGGAAGCAAAACTGGAAGTAGAACTGGAAATAGAACTGGAAGTAGAACTGGAAGTAGAACTGGAGAAAGAACTGGAAATAGGACTGGAAATAGATCTGGAAATAGAAGTGGAAATAGAACTGGAAATAGAAGTGGAAGTAGAACTGGAAATAGAACTGGAAATAGAATTGGAAGTCGAACTGGAAATGGAACTGGAAGTGGAACTGGAAATAGAACTGGAAATAGTACTGGAAATAGAACTGGAAATAGATCTGGAAATAGGACTGGAAATAGAACTGGAAATAGATCTGGAAATAGTACTGGAAATAGAACTGGAAAAGGAAATAGGAAAAGGAATAGAAGATGAACAACTTAGATGGTCTTGGTTGTTCACAAGAATAGAAATAAAATTTCGAATGCTCTATATGGTAACACTAATGCGAAATCGCTCCGCTTTGCCGTTTCTCACAAATAGAGGGAGGTCGGGTTTACCCCACTTTACCCTATACATTCGAAACCTGGTGAATTGTTATTTCCAACCTCTGGATACCTTACTTCTTTGGATTATAAATCGCAGTCGTTCGATTGGACATCATCTCCGCTGGATTTCTCTTCATTCGGAATAATCTTCATCATCGTTAACTTACGTCGAAAGGTAAGTTCTTCCACACTCACTAATTTATTTATTTCAACTGATTTCTCATTTTCACATGTCTAGCTCAATTCTAATTTGTTTCACCGATGTTATCTCTCCCAATTCTCTATTTAAACTAACTTTGGGTCGATAGAACTCAAATTTAAACCACCCAGTTCAGTTAGGAAATTCCCATGCTCCATAAAGGAACGTTTTAATTTAATTACTGTCATAGAAGGTCAATTTAAATGAATAACCGACCCAAATTCAGGTACCAATTAGGATTAGCCGTTTACATTTCCAAACCATTTTCATAAAGGTATGATTATCTCCATTGTTAATAATTAATGGAAGCAACAGTAAACTTATAACAATGAATTATTGTAATCCACTTTGTAAATAACCAGCTGAGGAGGATCAAGCGTTTCAGTTGGGATTGACTTGGGGATGGCTGGAAAATTGTTTCGTATTAATTCAAGATTGGAGTTTTGGTTGACATTTTGGATGGGCTGAGGTCGTATATTTATACTTTTTTTATTAATATAATTAATTAGACTAGGGTATTGATTTTAGTTAGCTGTATGATTTTGATTACAGTTTATACATTTGGGAGGAACGTCACATGATTTGTTGCATTCTTTGGAGTGATGATCACCGGCACACTTAACGCATTTAGGTTTTAGATTGCAGTTGGGAGCAACATGGTCAAAAGATTGGCATCTGTAACATTGGATGTGAGTTCTGTAGGACATGTATTTTTCTCAGTAAATTTTGGTGCTTAAAAGGTAAGAAATATTGGAAATTTGTTGATGGGAAATACCAGATGGGAAATTAACTTTATAAAGTGCATGAGGGGATTTAGTGTTTCTGTTCATCAAGGTACATGAGAAAGGAGAAATGCCTTGGCGATTGATTTCTTCTAAGATAACTTAGGGATCTAGTTCTGGTAGACCTCGGAGAACCATGGATTTTGGTTTCGCAGATTTCAAAGAAAAAGAGTAGAATGGAGCGTTATCCGCGATTAAGTGTTGTTTAAACTGATTGTATAGGTCGATGCGATTAAAACCGATGCGAGTTTTGACACCTAAGAATTTTGTTTAAATGTTCAGTCGTATTTCGCAATGTGAGCTTTTTCAAAATTAACAATATATGTGTTGAATCCTTCTACATATATGAAATTTGTTTTAAAGGATATCTTATGTAATAATTATATTTTTTTTGTGGAGGTGATTCGGAAATTTCAAGATCAACGTCGTGTTTGTAAAAGAAATGGTATGTTTTTTTATTCTAAATTATAAACGAACGTGAAGTTTGGGACAAAAAAAGTACTGACCTGCATTAGCCGTAAACTTAATGATTAACGAGTAATTTCACTTGAAAATTGTCTTGAAATGTCTGAAAATCTTCGCCTAATATCAAGTTGCAGATTTATTTGCGCATAATTATCAGGAAGATAAAAGCAAAGGAAATTTTTCTAATAACGAAAAAGTTCACATGTTTTTAGTTTATTGTGAGTGCCATAAAAACGTTATTTATTGTTACGTCCTAGGACCACAGCTAAATGTTTTCGTTTTATGGAAAAAGGAAACGGTAGCTAGAATTTTCCCAGGGAAGAAAGCATGCATCGAGATATCGGAGGCTTTATAGAAATTATAACGACAAACAAATCAAAAATATAAAAAATGCAAGACTACAATTTATTAAAGATAAATATGCGAATACAAAAACAACTTGAAGGGATCGACAATTTTTAAACCCCCCTTGGTGGACTTATATTAAACAAAAATGCGAGTTTGAGATGAATACGGGTTCGCCCGTATTCCCGAAAATTTCGAAATGTTTGTAAATCTCCCGCCTGGGATCCCCTCTCGGTATATCGTTAGAATTAGGTCTTTCAATAGATTTAATAGATTTAAATCTCAGGGGAGTTCTCCAGGGGGTACGCAGGAACAACTTTACTGCTTCTATTTGCCTAACAACAGGTCGCGGGTGTTGTTGTTGTTGTTGTGTCGTTGTTGGAATTGTTCTTCAATAAAATCCTCTACAGATCTTTCCGGATCGTGGTAGCGTGGTAACGCCTGGAGGAGTTTACTTTTCAGGATGCTCCTGCCTCCTCGGGTGGTCTTTCTAGGTGGACGTGGGGCCTTGTGCGACTTGGCCACTAAAAAAATAAAACTTAAATTTATAAAAAAAAATTTCCAATTGGGATTCTTAATTTCTAAAAAAGATAGTTAGACTTGTTGAGGAGATGCATCGAAATGCTGACAATCCTCAAGTCTGGATAGGATTCCTCACTACAGGGATGCATTAAGATGCTAGCGATCTGTAGTAGAAGGATAAGACGGGACTACTACTCAGTGATGCATCGAAATGCTGGCAAACCGAGTAGAAGTATGGGATAGGAATGAAACTCGGTGATGCATCGAAATGCTGACAAACCGAGTGAAGATGGGATTCAATGATGCAACGAAGTGCTGACAATCGGGTGGAGGTTAGAAAGAACAGAGAAAAACCAAAGACTTTCTTACTTTTTCCTACTTGGTTTATTCAACGAAAAAGAAGTTGCTTCAAGACTCTAGTGTCCTTCACGATTGTCTGAAGAGGAGTAAGCGAAAATATAGAATTTTGAGGCCCTTATATAGGGTGTCCGACATAAGGTGTCGATGCCGAAAGGTGATGGTAGGGGGTGAAAAATGGAGACGAAAAGTCCAATACCATTTTTCAAAATTCGGATTAATTACCGAGTTATTAATTAAAACGTTCGACCAATCAGAACGCCGAAGAGACGGTACAAAAATTTTAGACCCGGCCTTACTTGCCGGCGTGACGTCAAACAATAATAAGTAGTAGAAATAAAAATAAAAGAAGTAAGACGGTACGTCAAAACATTCTAAATCTGACATCTGTTATTGTTTTTATTTCTACCATTACACACTACAAGGTCCTTAATGTATGGTCGTTGGACAACAAAGAGTAGTAGTAGTAGTTATTACTACTACTTTGAAAAAAGAAATAATACATAAGCAATACAATGGCGAAAATCAAACGCTTGAAATTCTTATTTGTATTATTTTTTTCTAATCTTACCACTACCGCTATTATTATGATTATTCTAAATAATATTATTACTATTATTACTATTATTATTATCATTATCATTATCACTATCACTATTATTATTATTATCATTATCATTATTGTTTTGAGAAAGTTTGAAAAGAACAGAGGTTCGGATGTACCTTGGGGAAAAGGTGGAGGAGAGTCTTAAATGAATGTGTTAAGAAATCAAAACACCAGAGAAATAAACAAAACTATAACGATTTATTCTGAACTTATCGGTTGCGAACCGTTTTCCCTTTCGGTAGAGTTATACTGTGTCTTTTTTGCGAATCGCGAGAGACTACTACAAAGAGAAGATCTTCGAGAATATTTTCTTTGATTAGAAACGCGAAGAAAGAAGACTTCTCAGAGTTGAGACGCGAATAACACTAGACTCGAAATCGGAATCGCGACGCGATTCCCACGAAATATTTCTAGAGAGGAAAATTAAATTATATTAGCGAAACAAAGGATGAGTTTGTATGATCAACCTACCGCGTTACAAAAAGTTGTTATGATTCTCGGAACGTTTGGTAGATCACACCGTGAGAAGATTCGCGACAAACAGAATTATAAACGTTGAGAATTATTAACACATACACTAAGGGGCGATAATGGAGTCAGCGGAGCCGCAGGTTGAAAATCACTGTGATGACGTAACAGTTGACAATCGCGTAGTGAGATAGCCGTACTCTTGCTACATCCAATGACCGTGCCCGCTGAGCGGCGGGTTCGCATGCACGGGAATCAAAATTCGAATTTAACCAACGAATTTTTATTCATTGAAGTTTTAAAAACTCATAGATTATTACAAAATCGGTCGAAATCAAACAAAAAATTAATAGGATATAACAATAAATTTATTTTACTTCACATATATTAATAATTATACCTTAATAATGTATTTATTATAATAATACTACAATTATTGTAATAACAATAATATATTAACTGTATTAATATGTTATTATATACTATTAATTAATAAATTATTACAAAAATTAACTTTTTTGCTTAGCTTCACGCGTTTTTTTAAAGATTTATCAAATGAAAATTATGTAAGAAAAATTACAATGCATTGCCGCGTAGTGGGGGAATTCTCCTCAGCGGCTGAAAGACACCATTAGAGGCCAGAGATGCCGGAGCTTCTTACTGGTGTGTCTCGCTCGCACCCACCACGATATGCATAAGTGCGTCTCGCTCGTTACGGCTGGTGTCTAAACAGCACCACGGATATGAGCATCTCTCTCGCACTCGTATGTTTTCCTTATGCGACTCTATCTCTCTAGAAAAAATATATATAAGAAAGCAAATGGCCGTGCCCGCTAAGCGGCGGGATTCGAAATTCAAAGCTAACCTATGAATTTTTGTTCCCTCAACTTTTAAAAATTCATAGATTATTACAAAATCGCTCGAAATCAAGCGAGAAATTAATAGGATGTAACAATAAATTTATTTTATTTTACATATGGGGCATTTCACGCCAAATTGGACGGTTTAAAAAAAATTTTGTTTAAATTTTTTTAAATTTTTTGGTATTTATTAGTACACCTCAAAAGAGGCTTCCTTGGTAAATTTTGAGATTTTTTTGATCACTGGTTCGAAAAAATATCTAATTTTCCAAAAACCGCTCTTTCTTTGGTCTTTTGCTTACAACTTTCTGAATAATGGTCGAAATTCAATTATGTTTTTTTCAAAATTTTCGATTTTAAATGGCTTTGCAGAAAAAAATACAAAAAATTTTGAAAGTGTTTATAATCGAGATTTTTAAATTTTAAGTTATCAATTGTGTGTTTAGAACTGTGTGTATCCTTCGATTTTCTTGAAGATTTTCTATTTTAAACTTCTATGCATCCCGAAACTTTTAAGCTCGGTCCGGTAGTGGGCCTTCCATAAATACTATTTTTTTCGATTTTTAAAGATTAAACAAATTTTTTTCGCTATAAATTATTATCAGTACTGATTTTTTCAAAATTATAAATTTTTTTGAAAATTAAAGAAAATTTTTAAATTAAAAATTAAAAATTTAAAAATCACTACCGATCTTTTTAAAAAAGTAAAACATTTTTCTTGTTATAAATTTATATCAGTACCGATTTTTGACCCTGTATACAGCGTCTTAAATATTTTCGCTATAAGTTATTATGACTACCGATTTTTAAAAAATTTTAAATTACAAATTTAATAATCAGTACCGAATTTGAAAAAAAAGTAAACATTAGGTATATAGACTTTAACTAAACATAGACTTTAGGTGGCCCAAAATCGTGCAAAAAGGTCAATTTTTGGACCTACTTTGGGCCACCCCAAAAATGGGTCAAAATTAAATATTCAAATTCGATCGGGATAGGGTCATTCCTAGGGGTAATTTCGCGCGTAGAATCGATTTAGCGGGTGCTCGGGGCCGAAATCTCAATAGGAACAAAGATATCACGGTTTTTTCGATCAAAAATGGGGTTTTCGGGGCAAAAGGGTAACTTCCTTTGGGAAATCGGGGATTCCGACGGTGCCATTGCTTTCTACGCGCGAAAATACATCGAATAAGCACCTGCGGGAATCCGTAGCTCAATTAGCCGCTGCAGGAGAGTCGACTTTAGGTGGCCCAAAATCGTGCAAAAAGGTCAATTTTTGGACCTACTTTGGGCCACGCTAAAAGTGGGTCAAAATTAAATATTCAAATTCGATCGGGATAGGGTCATTCCTAGGGGTAATTTTGCGCGTAGAATCGGTTTAGCGGGTGCTCGGGCCGAAATCTCAATAGGAACAAACATATCACGGTTTTTTCGATCAAAAATGGAGTTTTCGGGGCAAAAGGGCAACTTCCTTTGGGAAATCGGGGATTCCGACGGTGCCATTGCATTCTACGCGCGAAAATACATCGAATAAGTACCTGCGGGAATCCGTAGCTCAATTAGCCGTTGCAGGAGAGTCGACTTTATGTGGCCCAAAATCGTGCAAAAAGGTCAATTTTTGGACCTACTTTGGGCCACCCCAAAAATGGGTCAAAATTAAATATTCAAATTCGATCGGGATAGGGTCATTCCTAGGGGTAATTTCGCGCGTAGAATCGATTTAGCGGGTGCTCGGGGCCGAAATCTCAATAGGAACAAAGATATCACGGTTTTTTCGATCAAAAATGGGGTTTTCGGGGCAAAAGGGCAACTTCCTTTGGGAAATCGGGGATTCCGACGGTGCCATTGCTTTCTACGCACGAAAATACATCGAATAAGCACCTGCGGGAATCCGTAGCTCAATTACCCGTTGCAGGAGAGTCGACTTTAGGCGGCCCAAAATCGTGCAAAAAGGTCAATTTTTGGACCTACTTTGGGCCACCCCAAAAATGGGTCAAAATTAAATATTCAAATTCGATCGGGATAGGGTCATTCCTAGGGGTAATTTTGTGCGTAGAATCGATTTAGCGGGTGCTCGGGGCCGAAATCTCAATAGGAACAAAGATATCCCGGTTTTTTCGACCAAAAATGGGGTTTTCGGGGCAAAAGGGCAACTTCCTTTGGGAAATCGGGGATTCCGACGGTGCTATTGCTTTCTACGCACGAAAATACATCGAATAAGCACCTGCGGGAATCCGTAGCTCAATTACCCGTTGCAGGAGAGTCGACTTTAGGCGGCCCAAAATCGTGCAAAAAGGTCAATTTTTGGACCTACTTTGGGCCACCCCAAAAATGGGTAAAAATTAAATATTCAAATTCGATCGGGATAGGGTCATTCCTAGGGGTAATTTTGCGCGTAGAATCGATTTAGCGGGTGCTCGGGGCCGAAATCTCAATAGGAACACAGATATCACGGTTTCTTCGATCAAAAATGGGGTTTTCGGGGCAAAAGAGCAACTTCCTTTGGGAAATCGGGGATTCCGACGGTGCCATTGCATTCTACACGAAAAAATACGTCGAACAAGTCTTTGTGGAGATCGCTATTTTTATTAACCATCGCTGGAGGGTCGATCTTAGGCGGCCCAAAATCGTGCAAAAAGGTAAATTTTTAGACCTACTTTGGTAAATTTTTAGACCTACTTTTGGCCTAACCCGGAAATGGAATGATTTTCAAAGCATTCCACAAAATTCCTTCTGAATCAGGTTACCAATTTGCTTCGTATTTTTGTAAACTTTTCAATTGTCAGCAAATTTGTATTGCACAATTTTCTGAAAATTGTCTTTCACACACTCACATTCAAGTTACACAAAAATTAGCTTGACAAAAGTCACGTTTTGAACCATGTTTATAAAAATGCAGTTTGAAACAATGTTTGTGAAAAAAACAAATTCAAACAAAACAATTTGTTATAATATATAAAAGTATACTATATTTAAAAAATTCCAGTAGTTTTGAAATTACTGGGTTAATCTAGTCCCACATACATCGCGGAACGTTAAGTTTTGGAAAAAAAACTCACTATAACATGACACTCGCGAGTTTAACACCTCCGTCCACAATGACGCTTACTGGATAACTGAAAACTTCTATTGTTAAGAAATTTAACTTTATCAACATAGAACTATTATGCTTGTGCTGTACTTCGGGGTTCTTAGAAATGAGGATAAGCTTGGCTCGACCGTCCTTCCAGGAATTGAATATCATTCTACACAATAATGTATGTGATTCTAGCTTTTAAGAGTAAACAGTTGCTACTGAAGTGCAGAGAATTCGTGTTTTTGTATATCGAAAGTAATCCTAGAAGGACGTGTTACATTCGCGTGTGTTGTCTTTTTTTCAAAACTTAAATTGGCAGTTTGAAGGTAAATAATATTTATAAAATTCAAGTGAAATTGGGTGAAAAACATACCATGCGTTTGTCAATTATCGATTTGGAAACAACAAGGATCCGTGGCGCTATTAAAGATATATTTCACTGACACTTTTCGATGATAGATATAATTATAAAATTAGTATAGTGAGAAGCGATTAAATTTTTTTATATATTCCGGAAAATGTGGATTTAACATTGGATATTCGGGAAAACAAAACAGATCACTGATGCGGAGAGAATTCTTTTGACTTTATCTGTCGTATATGTATACAGAGAACTCATACCAATGACGCGGACAGAATTCGTTTGAG
The DNA here is from genome assembly GCA_949825005.1 of Gasteruption jaculator. NCBI lineage: Eukaryota > Metazoa > Arthropoda > Insecta > Hymenoptera > Gasteruptiidae > Gasteruption > Gasteruption jaculator. The sequence continues at coordinate 3,745,620 of OX463772.1, read as the reverse complement.
TGTGTACGTTGGTTGAAGCTGTGTATATACACAACGTGCTTCGGCTATTTTTCATGTGCCCGCACCTAGTTCGGTCGAGAAAAGAAACACGTTAGTGCTCGCTCCCAATTCATACATGAACTTGTCTCGAGACACTACCGTGACACTCTCTTGATAATATATTATTATATTATATTATTATAAATTATTAATTAAATAAATATAAATTCGTAATTTTCTCAATAATGGTCGAAATTGAATTATTTTTTTTTCAAAATTTTTGTTTTTAGATGACCTTTACAGAAAAAAAATACAAAAAAATATTGAAAGCGTTTTTAACCGATATTTTTGAATATTAATTTTTCAATCGTGTTTTTAAAATCGTGTGTATCCTTTTCTTGAAGATTTTTTAATTACTATTTTTACTACGACTAATTACTAATTAAGATTTTTAATTACTATTTTTTTCGACTTTTAAAAATTAAAAAAATTTTTACTTTTTTCAAAATTCGGTACTGATTATTAAATGTGTAATTTCGAATTTTTTAAAAATCTGTACTGACGCTAACTTATAGCGAAAAAAAATGTTTGACACTGTGTCAAAACTCGGTACTGATAATAATTTATAACAAGAAAATTTTTTTAATCTTTAAAAATCGAAAAAAAATAGTAATTATGGAGGGCCCACTATAAGACCGGGCTTAAAAGTTGCGAGATGCATAGAAGTTTAAAATAGAAAATCTTCAAGAAAATCGAAGGATACACACAGTTCTAAAAACACAATTGAAAACTGAAAATTCAAAAATCTGGATTAAAAACACTTTTAAAATGTTTTTTGTATTATTTTCTGCAAAGCCATCTAAAAACGAAAATTTTGAAAAAATAATAATTGAATTTCGACCACTATTAAGAAAGTTATAAGCAAAAAACCAAAAAAAGAGCGTTTTTTGAAAATTCCATATTTTTGTAAACAGTGATAAAAAATCCCAAAATTTACCAGGAAGCCTTTTTTGAGGGGCACTAAAAAATACCAAAAATTTAAAAAAAAATTAAAAAATTTTTTTTTAACCGTCCGATTTGGCGTGGAATGCCCAATATGTAAAATAAAATAAATGTATTTATTTTATTTTACATGTATTAATTATATTTTACATTAATAAAATAAAATTATTTATTTTAGTTTACATTTATTTGATTTATATTTTCTAGAAAAATAGAGAGAGAGAGTCGCATACGGAAAACATACGAGTGCGAGAAAGAAGCTCGCGTCCGTGGTGCTGTTTAGACACCAGCCGTAACGAGCGAGACGCACTTATGCATATCGTGGTGGGTGCAAGTGAGACACACCAGTAAGAAGCTCCGGCAACTTTGGGCCTCTAATGGTGTCTTTCAGCCGCTGAAGAGAATCCCCCCACTACGCGGCAAAGCATTGTAATTTTTTTTACATCATTTTTAATTGATATATTATTAAAAAACGCGTGAAGCTAAGCCAAAAATTAATTGTTTGTAATAATTTATTAATTAATAGTATATAATAACATATTAATACAGTTAATATATTATTGTTATTACAATAATTATAGTATTATTATAATAAATACATTATTAAGGTATAATAATTAATATATGTGAAATAAAATAAATTTATTGTTATATCCTATTAATTTTTTGCTTGATTTCGAGCGATTTTGGAATAATATATGAATTTTTAAAACTTCAATTAATAAAAATTCTTTGGTTAAATTCGAATTTTGAATCCCGTGCATGCGAGCCCGCCGCTCAGCGGGCTAGGTCATTGGATGTAGCAAGAGTACGGCTATCTCACTACGCGATTGTCAACTGTTACGTCATCACAGTGATTTTCAACCTGCGGCTCCGCTGACTCCATTATCCCCCCTTAGTGTACATAGATTTCGAAAGAAAAGAAAACTAAAGGCGAGAGATTTTAAATAGATATATCATTCGTAATTTAGAGTCTTTAAATTAAATTAAATTAAATTCTCTCTTGCTCGAACAATTATCATTATCACTATTATTATTATTATCATTATTATTATCTGTAACGTGGCGTTTCGCACGCTACGTTACAAGTGATATTTCGGAACATACCCGTCCAGAGGAGACGTCAAGTTGGTTGGATCGGTGTGTATTTTGGCCACGGAATCGTGTAAAGGGCTAGATCCCTTAGGCTAAGCTTAGGATAAGTTTAGATATAAGATAGCGATAAGCGGCGTATAGGGGAAGCCATAGGATACGATTGGTTCGTCTTGTCGATCGGAGAATAACCAGCCAATAGGGCACTCACCATTGGAATCACTCGCCATCGGTCAACGAACATCTGTTGGGACATCTGTCGGAATCTCGGGAAGCAAGGACGATCGGTAACCAGGAAGGTACCGATTCCGAATCAGTGGCAGCACCTCCTTATCGCTGAGCAAAGGAGTGCAGGACAGCGCAAGCGCAGCCACGCCCCGAGGATGAAGACGGTGAAGAAGAAGAAGATCGGCACTTCTCCTGTGGACGGTGCCTCGATCGGACGGTTTTCGGACAGTCAAGAGAGAGAAAGAGACCCAGCGTGGCAAATAAAGAGGTTCGGGAATTTTCCCCGTGAGATTTTTGGTTTTCGTTTGGTGAGTGCCCGCGGGCTTTAGTTTGGTTATAGAGCGAGCTTTTCTCTTGACCTTAGAGATAGTAAGGAAGAGAGAAAGCTGCGCTACATTTCGGAAAGATTGGTTCGGTCGGTTGCGTGGGAACCACGTTTTCCACTCGACCGTTAGAGCCACCATCTTGATTTCGGTGCCTGGGTGGCTTACGAACCTAGATCGGTTCCGAACGTTTTGAATTTGGCTTCCCCCTTTCTTCTTTTTGTATTTCATATTCGGATATATTTGTAAATGATTATTTTCTTTTGTATTGGTTTCATTCGGATTGGTCCTTTTTGATTTTCATTTTGGTTTCGCCATGTAGTTTTTGGTTCAGTCCAGTTGGGACCACGTGGCGGAACAGGACCCGAATTGTTAAGGGGTTTTCCCCGACGTTATTATTGTTATTGTTACTAATATTTCTTTTTCTTTATATTAAAGTCTTCATTATTACAAATTTTGGCTTTATTTATTTAGGGGATTTTCCTGTGGGTTAGCCCTTCCTTTTCAGGTTAGGTCGGCAGTCGGCGGAATCGTGGCGGAACCTTCACGTCCCGGAGATAAGAGATAGTCAGTTTTGGGTCTTATAGTTTTTGAGTTGCTTCGGAGAGTTCTTTGGGACTTTTAGAAGGTTAAAAAGTCCCTGGCGCCCTTCTGGCTTTGGATTTCTCGGGAAAGGGTGTCAGTTTGTGCCGGGAAGTCGATCCCGAGGTTCCCCGATTACATATCATTATCATTATCACTATTATTATTATTATCATTATTATTATCAGTATCATTATCACTATTATTATTATTATTATTATCATTATTATTATCATTATCGTTATCACTATTATTATTATTATTATCATTATTATTATCATTATCGTCTTTTGCACCGATGAGGAGGAAAAAGCCTTTACGCCAAGAAGGAGCTTGGCAAGAAGTCCTGCCAGGACCGGCACGAGGTCCCTAACGGGGGCCCCCGGAGAATCGGCCACAGCAATGGTGGCGGCTTCGAAACAAGCGGAGACGGAGAAGGTGGCTCCGCGACTTGCCCAACCTGGTGACGGGGCTGACATGCTGGTACAACTGCTCCAGCAGCTGCGTGACGTGGTCAGCTAGATGACGGCTGCCACGGAAAGACAGAAGAATGTCGCGATGGCGATTAAGAACGGACTCCCGCGGATGTCCGAAATCGCGGACGCGATGAAGGAGGCGATTGAGGCCACTCGGCGAGCTCAATCTGTGCAGGAGACGGGGGTGCGGAAACTCAATAGGGAAGAGCGTTCCAGCCCGGCGTCCCAGCCCTCCCCAGCGGAGAAGCGCCTAAAGGACGGCGCAGAAGAATGGAGTGTGGTGGCCCGGAGCCAACTCTCCCTTCTCAGGAGAAGGGTGATAAGAGTAATAAAAAAACAAAGAAAAGGCGCAGGCGGCGCACCGCGGCAGTAGCGGTAAAGCTCGCCGAGGGGGCCAGCTACGTCGAGGTACTGGCGAAGCTGCGCTCCCAAGTAAAGCCGGAGGAGGCCGGAGTAGAAATTAAAACTCTCCGGCAGACACGAGGCAGGGAGGTTCTCCTTGAACTCACGGGCAAGGCGAAGGCCAAAGACAAGGCCTTGCTTAGCGAGGCCATCAAAGGGGCCTTGGGGAATACAGGAACTGTCCGGCGGATGGAGCCCAAAGAAATGATAGAGCTGAGGGACCTCGACTGCCTGACCACAGTAGGGGAGGTAGAAGAGGCCCTCAGGGCAGAATTGGGCGAATCTGCCGGAGACATAAAGGTCTTCGCGACAAAGGAGAATGCCCGGGGCCAGAAAATGGCGATCGTGGAGCTTGAGGAGGGGGCTGCCGCCAAAATAATGGACCGCGATAAAATAAGGGTCGGGATGGTAATATCCCGACCTAGAAGGAGAACAACTGTGTCCCGGTGCTACCGGTGCCTTGCATATGGGCTGTAACGTGGTAACTTTTACCCGTTACAAATTTTGAGCTAAATTGAGTCGCGAGATAATACAGGATGGTAAGTCTTGAGAGAGGAGTGTAACTCCCAATAACTTCATGATATTATCTTGTATTAGAGTTAAGATTTGACTATTTCGATCATTATTATTGCGATTTGAGATTGTTGCGGCTACTTTGGTAGCGAATTCGTTCAGATTATTGCGTTTGCTGCTTGAGTGAGTGTGTGAATGTTGGGACTAATTTTCCGTTCAAAGATTGCGAAAGGAGGACCCTATTACTCACCATTACCACCTTGGCGTAAATCGCGAAATCTCCGAGAGAATTGCGAGACCATCGAGGGAACGGTGACTTTAGAGTGGATGAGATTCCCGTTCGGAAAAGTCCCGTAACAAGAATTTTTCGTGATAGAGGATAGAGCCATCTGCGAAGGATAATGAAGCCAAAGTAGAGCACTTTAATTATCGCTCTACTTGACCATCCTTGCGATTACCGATTCTGACGACTTATCTAGCGAAAGATCGAGTGATCTAGAGCCAGGTTCGATGGCGTTATCGGTCATATCGCTGGTGTGACGTCAGCTAGAGATTTGAGGGATCGAAGACCGTTGCGAAGGAGCGGATCTTCACTTACGGTCCTGTATTGGCATCGCGAACAACTCACCGAATACATTTGGCTATTTTTGCGATATTCTTTTTTTTGTGGTGGTTTTATTTTCTTGCGTTGGTGAGTGGAGGTTTCCTCCCATTTCGTAGTTTTTTTTGTGTAGAATCTTATTCTTTTTTTTTGAGTCGCGAGTGAGAGAGAGTGAAAGAGTTTTATTTATTTATTTATTGAATAAAGACGGTTTTTCTTTTTTTTTATTTCTCTTGCGATCTATTTTTTTTGTGATTTCTTTTTCTCTTTCGCGCCCTTTTTTTGTGTTTTTGTGTCGTTGTGTCCACTTTTGAGTTTCAGGGAAAAGTTGGGCGAACACGCCCCTCTACCAGAGCTAGGGCTAGAGTAAGTTCTTTTTTTTGGTGTTGAGTCGTTTTGTCGGTTTCGGGAAAAACCGACTGGCGCCCAAATTAGAGTTATTTCTTTTTTTTTGTGATTCTTCTTTTTTTGAGTCGGGAAACTTGAGTTTTCCAACGATATTCGTATCGTTGCAAAACTCAAAAGAGACGGTTGCTCACTGCAGGCAACTCGTTTCAGGGCATCTGGCACGCGGGTGCAAAGGCCCCGATCGGCAGCATAACTGCTACCGCTGCGGGAAGAAGAGGCATCTGGCCACCAGCTGCCAGAGGCCCCCCAAATGCGTGGTATGCGCCGTTGCCGGTGCGAAAGGCGGGGAGCAACAACATGTTCTTGGGTTTGGCGCCTGCAAAGCGTTTCGCGACGCTCTTGCGGAGGCTAAGCGAAAGAGCGATGGCTAAGGTGCTCCAGGGCAACCTTAACCGGAGCAGAGTCGCGGATGCCCTTCTCCAGCAGCTGCGGCGGGAACGGGAGGCCGACGTCCTTCTGCTTTCCGAACCGTACAGAGCTCAAAAAGGGCCAACGTGGTTCGCCGACACGTTGGGAACCGCTGCGATATGGATACCGGATCCCTCCAAGTTCCGGGTCCAGTCGCGTGGAGCAGGCGCCGGATTCGTCTGGATAAGGGGGGAGCGTTTGACGCTAGTTAGCGTATACCTCTCCCCTAATGACCGCGTCGCGGATTTCCGTGAGAAGATTGAGGTCTTCGAAGACACCATCGGTGAGCAGGAGGGAGGATGGATAGTCGGAGGTGACTTCAACGCGAAGGCGGCCGAGTGGGGAATGCCCAGACCGGACACCAGGGGACGACACGTCGTCGAGATGGCGGCACGTCGGAACCTGGTGATCCTGAACAGATGGTCGTCTACGACTTTCAGGAGGTTTGGCTACCAGGAGACCATCATCGACATCACGATGGCTTCTGAGGATGTCGCCCCCCGCATCGAGGACTGGAGAGTCCTCGAAGACTACACGGGGAGTGACCACCACCACCAGTACGTGGCTTTCCGGATATCCGGGGAAAGAAGGAGGAGCAGGGTTCCACCCGTCTTTCGAGGGTGGAACCTTAAAAGACTCAAACCTGAACGGTTCGAACAGGCCCTCCAGGCCGACCTGCAGAACATCTCGCGGCCCGCCGGGAGGACCCACACCCGGATATCGGCGGAACGACTCGTCGGCGCGACTATGCGCGCCGTCCGCGACGCGACCGATGCGTCGATGAGCCGTGGAAGGCCACGCAGAGCCACACGGTCTGCGTACTAGTGGTCGAGCGACATCGCCAACCTCCAGGGAGACTGCCATCGTCTGCTACGAACGGCCCAGCGCGCTAGGCGCACCCCCGAAGGCAAGGCCCTGTGGGAATCCTACAGGGCTAAGCGTAGGAAGCTGCGCCACACTATCAGGGCGAGTCAGCGGCACTGCTGGGAGGACCTCCGAAAGGAGGTCAACCGCGATCCGTGGGGTCTTGGGTACCGAGCGGTACTGCCCAAAACGGCCCCGCGATACTTCCCGCAGACGAGGCATCGGCGATCGTGGACGCCCTCTTCCCGGATCACCCGGATAGAGCGCGACGGTCAGCGGGGCTGCAGGTGGATGAATTCCCCCCCTTCACCGAGCAGGAGTTGCAGGATGCAGCCCGGACCTTCCGCAACAGGAAAGCCCCAGGCCCGGACGGCATTCCAGCAGAGGTGGTGAAGCTGGCTGTACAGATATGCCCACTGCCGATGCTGGAAATGCTAAACGCATGTCTGGGCTCCGACCACTGGCCGGCCCGATGGAAATTGCAGAGATTGGCCCTGATCAACAAGGGAAAAGAGCAGCTGACCGGCCCGTCCGCATGCAGGTCCCTCTGTATGCTGGACACGGCCGGGAAGCTGCTCGAGAAGATGATCAGGCCCCGCCTCCTGACGGCTGTTCAAGCGGCGGGCGATCTATCGGGCCGGCAATTTGGCTTCAGAAGCGGAAGGTCTACCGTCGACTCCATTCTGGTGATCACGGAAGCTGCCGATAGAGCGGAGTCGGGTAACCGACACAGCTGGCATGTCGTCCTCGTAGGCACGCTGGACGTCAGGAACGCCTTCAACTCGGTGAGTTGGGCGGGGATACACGCGGCACTGGAGAACGCCTTCCATGTGCCGGACTATCTCCTCCGGCTAATGGGGGATTACCTCTCGGACCGTGTCCTGATATACGACACGGTCGAGGGAAGACGCAGGAGAAAAGTCTCCGCAGGAGTGGCCCAGGGGTCCATCTTAGGACCGGACGTCTGGAACGCGTTTTACGACGCCATCCTGCGGATCGAGTTCCCCAACGAGGCGTTCCTGGTGGGCTACGCGGACGACGTAGCGGCAGTTATCGTCGCCCGCAACACGGAGCGCGCGCAATATGGCCTGAACCAGGTCATAAGGCGGGTACAGAGATGGCTGGACGTCGCGAGTCTTCGGTTAGCAACCGAAAAGACCGAAATCGTCGTCCTGTCGAAGCGAAAGATTCCCACCGAAATACCTTTTAAGGTGGGGATCCATACCATTCTGTCGAAAGCCGCCATTAGGTACCTGGGGGTCCAGCTTAATATCAAGCGGACCTTCTGGGTACAGATAAGGCAGGCGGCCGACAGGGCGGCGATTACCGAGTCGTCCCTCTCCCGCCTCATGGCCAACATCGGAGGACCGAAGCCGGCAAAGCGGAGGCTGCTCATGACCTCCGTAGAATCCATACTCTTGTACGGAGCGGAGGTCTGGGCTGAGGCACTCCGCTTTGAGAAGTACCGCCGCAGGATAGCGGCGGTCCAGAGGAGGTGCGCGCTCCGGTTAGACTGTTCGTACAGGACTGCTGCGGAGCCAGCTGTGTTGGTCATAGCGGGGATGGTGCCCATAAACTTGCTCGCGCGAGAGCGAAAGCAAGTTTATGAGGCGATTAGGAGCGACTAAAACAAGGCCGACGCGAAGAGGGTGGCGCGCGAAGACACCCTGCCTTGATGGCAGCAAAGGTGGGACCACGTGACCCGGGGGCGCTGGACGGCGAGACTAATTCCCAGCCCCGCTCCCTGGGTCGGAAGGAAGCACGGCGAGGTGGACTACTACCTTACCCAATTCCTGAGCGGACACGGGTACTTTAGGAAGTACCTCTTCAGGATGGGTAAGGCCACCTCGCTGCTATGCTGGTACGGCTGCCACGACGCGGAGGACGATGTGGAGCACACTCTCTTCGTGTGCGGCCGATGGAGTGCCGAGCGTCTCGCTCTCCGACATGAGTTCGGCCCGGTCACCCCCGATAACATCGTGGGGGTGATAATGGGAAGCCAGGAGAAGTGGAGCGCCGTCGCTAGTTATGTGCGACGGCTGCTCCAGCAGAAGAAATGCGACGAGAACCGATGGAACCCCCTAGTTTCAGCATAGGGGACCTCATCGGTACGATGAAGTAGCTCCTCACGGGCCACCTCATGTTGTGAGAGCGAGACAGGTCTCAACGCGCTGAAAAGGCGCGCAGTGGCGGCTCCCCCTCGAAGTTATGTGTTAAACAGTTCCGGGGGGGGGGATTCAAGTCGCATAGAGGGTTAACCGTTTTTTAGTGGGTAGGAATCCCACATACCCCGGGACAGGTGGTCCGCCCCAGGGATCTTGAATTCCGGAAGATTTTCCAGCTGTTTCCCTAACCAAAACAAAAAAAAAATCATTATCATTATTATTATCATTATTATTGTCATTGTCATCGTCATCACCATCATCATCATCATTAATATTATTATTACTATTATTATTTTGTTAATGATGATGATGATGATAATGATAATAATAATAATAATGATGATGACGATAACGATGACAATGACAATAATAATGATAATGATGATAATGATAATAATAATAATAATAATAATAATAATAATAATAATAATAATAATGATGGTGATGACGATGACAATGACAATAATAATGATAATAATAACGATAATGATAATACTAATAGTAATAATAGTAATAATATTATTTAAAATAATCATAATAATAGCGGTAGGGGTTGTGGTAAGAATCGAAAAAAATAATACAAATAAGATTTTCAAGCTTTTAATTTTCGCGATTTTATTTGTTATGTATTATTTCTTGCTTCAAAGTAGTAGTAATAATTACTACTACTACTCTTTGTTGTCTAACGACAATACATTACAGACCTTGTAGTGTGTAGTGGTAGAAATAAAAACAATAACAGATGTCAGATTTGCAATGTTTTGATGTACCGTCTTACTTCTTTTAATTTTATTTCTACTACTTATTATTGTTTGACGTCACGCCGGCAAGTAAGGCCGGGTCTAAAATTTTTGTACCGCCTCTTCGACGTTCACATTGGTCGAACGTTTCAATTAATAACTCGGTAATTAATCCGAATTATGAAAAATGGTATTGGACTATTCGTCTCCATTTTTCACCCCCTACCACCACCTTTCGGCATCGACACCTTATGCCGGACACCCTGTATACTAAAACTAAGTTTACAAAATTACTCCCTACTCCTACATTTTCCTTTAAAATTTTTGAGGGCAGTTTATATCAGGAGACACGGTAGTGTCTCGAGACAAGTTCATGTATGAATTGGGAGCGAGCGCTAACGTGTATCTTTTCTCGAGCAAACTAGGTGCGGGCACATGAAAGATAGCCGAAGCACGTTGTGTATATACACAGCTTCAACCTACGTACACACTCAAACGAATTCTGTCCGCGACATTAGTATGAGTTCTCTGTATACATACACGACAGAAACACTCAAAAGAATTCCTTCCGCATCAGTGATCTGTGTTTTGTTTTCCCGAATATCCAAAAGACGAAAATTTACCTTACCGACGCACGTTATGTATTGTTTTATATTATCTCCAGATATAAAGCCGATAATAATAATAATATTTGCAAAAAGGAGACAAATCCCCCTAAATAACACCTCTGGTGCAAAAAAGTCGAGACAAGTTCATGTATGAAAAGGGATCTCTCTACAAAGAACATTTTGAAAATCTTCAGCCAGACAAAGTAGTTAAATCCGATAACAATAGACAAGTTCAAATTTTCCATTATATCCTAATGAGATTTGAAAAACTTCGGCCAAATAAAGTTGTGAAATCCGATAACATTAGACAAGCTCGTTTTTTCCATTATGTTAATACGAAGTAATTACAAAATGGAAAGAATTTTTTCTGTTTACGTGATTAGAACCGGTAATGAACTTGTTGGGCCCCGAACAATTCAGATGTTTGAGTATGATGTATAATTATTCATACTATGATTATTCAATCTGATCTTTACTAATTCATAATGCTGTAAAAGTAAATTAAATTGTAAGATATTTATTGCTTATAATTTGGGTTTGGGGCCCGACAAGTTCAATACCGGTTCTAATCACGTAAACAGAAAAAATTCTTTTCATTTTATAATTACTTCATATTGACATAATGGAAAAAACGAGCTTGTCTAATGTTATCGGATTTCACAACTTCATTTGGCCGAAGTTTTTCAAATCTCATTAGGATATAATGGAAAATTTGAACTTGTCTATTGTTATCGGATTTAACTACTTTGTCTGGCTGAAGATTTTCAAAATGTTTTTTGTACAGAGATCCCTTTTCATACATGAACTTGTCTCGACTTTTTTGCACCAGAGGTGTTTTTTAAGGGGATTAGATATGTCCTTACATGCTATACAGGGTGGCTTTTTAAAAACCGAACACCTTAAATCATGTCATAGGGTAAAAGTTCATAAGATGCAAGTAGTTCATAAGATCTGGAGGAATAAAAGCGGTGTTCGGTTTTTAAAAAGCCACCCTGTATAATAATTCTTACATCTAACGGTTTCCGCATTTAACATCCTTGTCCAAGAAACATATGTAAATCCTAATATACATAAAAAATTATCTACCCTTCGCCGATCTTCGAGAAAATTCCGTTTGTTTGAATAGTATATTTCCTTTAGAGAGTACACAGGGCACCTGCAAACTTTTGTGTAAAAAAGGGATATCCAGGGGTACCCGAGTTTGCTTCGGTTTATGATAAGAACCTTCCGTTTCTATGCAAGACGGGATAAGTGGCTAATATTATAATATCTTTAGCCCACAAACGTACCGAATGCAGTTGTAGGTTGTAACATTTATGTTTGTAAAGTTGTTGGTGGCAGAAGAAGCAAGGAACTAAAATCGTGCATGAAAAAAGACATCTTCTTAGAGCCATGATGAGCTTTTTGTTTCTTGAAATTCAGAAGAAAATGAAGATAAATTTTCTCTAAAACAGATGGCCGACATTTATCTAAGTACGTTCTACTTCATTTATTAAAAAAGTCTAAAAACTTCCATGAATCCATGAAAGAAACATTTACAAAAAGTATAATACAGTCTGGGTAGTCTTACTTTTTGTGACTTAAGAAAACTGAAAAACAACAATTTTGAAATGGCATTTTTTTTTCAAGTTTATTCTGTTTAAATATAATATTATTTCTCTCTCTTTTCAAATTTACTTGGGTTCCATTTCTGTAATTTACAGTTGATTTGTAGCTTTAATTACATCATTAATAAATGTAAGTTGACTTAACTTGTTACTAGTTATTTTTTACATAAAGTGACTTTAAACTCAACTAATTAAGTCAATTCTTCAGACTGTCAAATTTAATCTTTAGTGCGTGCTCTACTCTTACCTCATCCGTCAGGGTTGGGTTAGAGATCTCTTTCTTTAAAAGAGCGATTTGCACATTGAGGGATCGCCTTTTTTTGGTTCTTTTCCTCACTAAAAAGAAAGTTTAATTAATCAAATCTGACTTGTTATATAATTCAAAAAGGAATAAAAAATAAAAAGTTCAGGGCTCGGAAAGCCAGATACCAGCTATCCGAGGGGAGAATCTAGTAGGAGACTAGATCCCAGCCTTTCTACTATATTTTAGGAAAAAGTTCTGCTGCCAGATACAAACTGCAGAATTTTTAGAAGGGTAAGATCTTGGAAATCGGATATCAATTTGCAGATCTTAGGATTTTAGGAGAAAGAAATGAACCAACAACTTACTCTTTCAAACTTGGTTAGACAATATTTGAACTTTATTTTCTAACAGTCTCAGATGGTTTTTCCTCGATGGTTGGCAAGCGAGAGTAAGCGCAGTTACATAAAATTTTGGTTCTTATATACCCAGAATTTTGTCTTCTATCGTTACTGACTAGGTACATTTTAAATTTTGTCGGACTTTTAGTACTATGTCTATGTTTATTTTATATGGGCATTGCATTTTGTTTTTGTCTGTCGGGTTTCATGCATTTGTCGAAAAGAAAATTTCTCTTCTGGTTTTTCTACGTGAGATTTGTTTGTCCTATGACTATTACAATCTGTTGAAGAATATGCAGCATTGGAAAATGCATGGTCTCCTTATCCATTTCTTTGGGAGAGTCCCTCGGCTCAAGTGTCTACCATTCGGAGTGCATGGGTCCTTGCATAGTAATATTGAACTCTATATAAAAAGAAGGATCGTCTAGGTATTGTATGCATACTATGTAAAGCGCTTTTTTGTCAATTTTTTTTGAATGGAAGGAATAGTAATGGACTTATAAAATTTGATGAGGTGATTAAGCATATATTTAACTATTAAACAAAAAATTATGATCGACAAACATTATAAAATGGCGGAATCCGAGCCATTCTTGCGAGGCTTATTGAATTTGAAGCACTCTGCGGCACGCAGTGTAGCTGGTGCAAATTTGCACCTAGAAAAAAGAATAAAATATCACTTATTCTACATGTTCATAGCTTGAGAAATACGTACAGGATTTTAAAAATATTAAAATTTGTGTGATTGGCGAGTATTTGAATGGAAACATTGCATTTTCCACAAAAAAAGAGGTAATCTTTTGTTAATAACTAATGTTTAAATTAACATGTCGAAAATCCCCTACGTATTTCTCTTCAGAATGTTGTTTTAAGGATATTGTAAAGATTTTGAATCAAAGGAATGACAATTGTTGAAGTTATGCTGCGTGCCGTTTTGAAAAATCGTGTTCCGAGAAAAACACGTTTAAAATTGTGAAATGTGTTATAGACAATAAAAGATGCTTGGAAAAGGCTCGAAATTGTTTGCTGCATATTCTAGAAGGTTCAAAGCAACTTTTAAGCCAATAAACGAAAAATGGATTTTTTGAAAAATTTACAGTGGTGTAACCCCTTAATTTGTGTCGGGACGTGACACCTCTCTCCTTAATTTGGGAATGTTCATATTCTCTAGAAAATTAAGAATTTTCTAATAAGGTAGTGTTACGTCCTAAGACCAGAGAAGCGCTCTCTTTTTTAGGGAACAAGGTAGCGTTGTGTTCCCAGGGATAGGAGCATGCGTCAAGACGGGAGGCGTAAAATAACAGACATTGGTTAGATAGAAAAAAAGGAAATTATAATATTTATTCAAAAAAAAGGTTAAGACATACAAAAGAATTTAGTCTAATTCCTCATCTGATCCTAGACATCTTTTTATTCTTGACCTTATTTTTTCCTTATAAAAAGATGTCTAGGATCTTTTTTTGAAATTTTTTTAAAGTGGGGAAAATCCTCGAAATATTCAATTTCCCTGAGATTTCTTTTTTTTCCTAAAATAACAGCCGTGGCCCTTTTACTTATTGTTAGAATAATTGGTCTTGGAGGTGAGGGAGGAAAGGGCGAGATTAGTTTCGGGGTGAATGTAAATTTCCGGATCCTTTCTAATAATTCTGCAACTGGGAGGTTGAGCAACTGCTCTTCCTTTCCCAAAGGTTGATGTTGTTGTTGTTGCTCGTCGTTTGCCCCCTTTTGGTATCGACGATTTTGTATTTCTTTAATTTTAATTTCTATCTCTACCCGGTCCTCAGGAGTGAGAGAGGGGTCTGCGGCCTCTTTCCTTAATTTGGCGGTTTGGTTATTCACCAATTTCCTCTTTAGAGAGTGCCTGGCCACTAAAGAAAAGAAATAATTAATCGTTTGATAAAATGACTAATAGTTTCAAGAAAATATATATATATTTTAAAGATAAAAGATTTGAATCTCGGTAGATCAGTTACCAATCACCCGAGTAGGGAGGGATCTAGTAAGAGGTCAGTGACCAACCTGTTCACTAGATTTTAAATTAATAAAGAATTGAAACTTAGACGGTCAGTTACCAACCAATCTGAGGGGGTAATAGAGGATCTAGCAGGGGATCAGTGACCAATCCGTCTACTAGATTTTTTGTATAAAAGAAAAAAAAATAAATCATTTAATTTTAAAGAAAAAGAAATATATATATATTTTTAAAATTCGGGACTCAGACGATCGGTTGCCAATCAATCTGAGGGGAGAATCTAGTAAACGGTCAGTTCCCAACCAATCTACTAGATTTTGAGGAAAGATTTCAAAATCAGCGGCCAATTTTGAGATCTTTGGAGGGTAAGACATAGGAGATCAGTTACCAATCTCCAGGTCTTGGAAAAATTAAAAAAAAAATTATCAAGGACTTACTCTTTAAAATAACTTGATCGGGAAGTTTTAAGTTTTCTAATTTTATTTTTCTCTGAACAGGTCGTTCTTCTATGATGGAAGGCGAGTAAGTGACGGTACATGAAAATTTCAGCCCTTATATACTCAAAATTTTGTCCTTTTTCTCTGTCAGTTTAGTGTATCCTAAATTCTATCGGTCTCTTATTACTATTTCTATCTTTATTTTAAACGGACATTGTGTTTTGTTTCTCTGTCTAATTTAGTGTCCTTCTTGAAAGAAAATTTTCTCTCTTTAATTTTTTTGTATATGTCCTATGACTTTTACGAGCTGCTTGAGGATATGCAGTATTGGAAAATGCATATCCTCTTTCTCACTCTGATACATTGGGTTAGTCCCTTGGCTCAAGTGTCTACCATGCGGAGGGCATGGGCCTCTATGTATTAGACTCTATATAAAAAAAAAGGGTCATCTCGGTACGGAAAGTTCGTACTGTAAGAAATGCGAAAATTAGTTAGTGTTGGTGCCAGGACGTAACAGTAGTTAGTGAAATTTAAATCTTCTCTCTTTTTTAAAATTTTTGAAGGCAATGTTTGGTATTTATTTTACATATAAGAGACAAGAAATGTTTCGTTATTTGAATATAATACTAATGTTCAAACACATACAATAATATATCCGAAAAAAGAAAGAGGGAGAAGAAGAGTTTTCTTCGTTCTTCCTTAAGATTGTTCCTTACGATCTAATATTTAATGTGGGAATTATATGCAATGTGACAATATGACATTTCAGAATACGCGAAACAATGGTCAAATAGGTAAAAACTATGTTGAAAGCAAGCGAGACAACAATAAAACGCGTCACGCATTGTCTTAGGATCAGTATAGCCCGAGCGAAATCAAAGGGGCAAACAATAGGCAACGTAAGAGAAGTAGTCCGCGCGGCTTATCTATTGTGCGAGGCGTTAAGACAAAGCAGCGAGCGACTTTGGGTGGCAAAAATAGTTAATCCCCGAAAATTCCTACGTTGAATAAGCGTCTTGATCGTATCACTACGCGAGTGCTATAAAAAAATTACTCGCGGTAAATGAGTAAGATAGCCAGCCGGGCTCGCGCGAATAAATAATAGCAGAACAGTTATCAGGGAAATTGTAGGTTATAAAAACCATCCCGATAATCCTCGATGACGAGCTAGTGACAGCTCGCTAAAATCCACGATTTTCTGTCAATGTTTCTTGCCGTCAAGGGGCGGTGAGAAGCGTATTATTAAATAGTCCTCAGCCACGGGAAGACTCTCAGAGTTATACTTTGCAATTTGACATTACATTCGTAGTTCTACATTCGCAAGTTTGACGTTCGGAGTAAAATCTCGACAGTCCGAGATATATTACGTTTCATAGTCGACATTCGACGTTACGTAGTCGCAATTCTGAGATTCCGAGTAACATTTCGATACCCGTAATTCTGACACGTGCCGGGTTACTTTACGAAGTAAGACATTCGACATTCTGAGAGATATACTCAGAATTACACTTCGTCGAAGTGCGAAAAACAAAGCGGGTGGACAGACACGCAGCCTTCCTCCCTCGAGAGTGCACATGGTTCCAAGTTCATCAAGATTTCGGATCGGCATGACGAAGGAGGCTTTGGGGTTCGACTAACTTCTTATTCCGCACGGAGGTGGAGGCCATCGACCAGCAGAGATTCGGAACTCTCATTCGCGAACCGGCGGCATCGTCCCAGAATCCCACACTCAAAGATCAGAGGGCTCATCCCATCCAAACGCGGGGATAGGCAACTCAAAACTTTCCTGTAAAACAGAAAAAACGTAGGGACGAAAACAAAACGAAAACGGCACAAACGCTAAATGAGAAGGAGGAGGAGGAGGGGGGGGGGGACGACTAACTAGCGAGAGCAGGAGTCTCAGAAGAGATCCTGCCTCCTTTTTCTGCCAAAAACGAGACTCACGCGCTGATTGTAATATAGAAGGCGCAGATATGTAATTTATTCTTTAAAAAAAGAAACAATAGAAATGTAAAGACTGTTACAGCAAAAAACGAGGTCGCGCGAAGCAATTCTCACAAACAAACGCAAGAAAGAAATGAAATTCGCAATTTGAGACGAAGGGGAAACGCGAACAGAGATAATTCAATAATTGTTAACAAAAAAAAAGAAATCGTTAGAAAGAAAACTATGAAACTGTATTACAATTCTGCCGAAAGAAAAATAGAACAGCGAGCGCAAGGAAGGAAGAAGAGAAAAAACTAAATAATAAGAGGGCAAGGAAAAGGAAAGCGCAAGAAAATAGAACGCTAAAGGGGGCGAAAAAGAACTCGACGAAAAAGAAGAAAAAGGGAAGCGAAAGCGGAGGTACAATACCGGTTTCACGGGCACAAGTGTCGCTGGAACCGAGTTCTCTCCTCGAGGGTACAGCTCCGAGCCGGATGGAAGTGTAGGCGGTGCAAGAGACCCGTGGCACTCGACACTCTCCAAAATACAACGTTTCGGATAAATTTGGGGTCCTGAATGATTGCAGTAGGCAGCACAATAACGTAAGACGATCCAGGATCCTCCTGAAGATCGACGCGAATTATCGGGATCTCCATGCCCTAGTTTTCCCTTCCAGGAGATCTGGGGTGCTAGTGGGCCACGAAGTGTTGACCTCTTTAGCACTGATCCTTGGGTCGAACGGCAAATCAACGTCAACCTTCCTTATCCCCGTTGGTGGTCCTTGGGAGAAGTAAAACTTTGAGATTACAAAATTTTTAGCAACACACGATGTAGGATGAGAGAAAGAAAAGCTGTGTCCTTTTTTACAATATAATACGCTAATATGAACGCTAACGGTTTCCCTATAATGTTTACGCAATATCGGTTCCTGAAAATAGAAAATTAAAGAAATGGCGCAAGACGAAAAGAAAATTCGCAGGCGGTATAGTGTACGCAAGACAATAAAGCAAGAGTTAAAGAAAAAATTCGCTACTTAAGCTCAGTTGTTATAGATTCCCTTCCTCTGAGAGAGATCCCTGGACTTATCAGTGGTCGCATCAAATAACATAAATGAGATATAAAAAAACCAAAAATCAATAACGAAAAAAGAAAATCCCTACCCGGAGAGGTGGCAAAATGTTACGTCACAGTATTTTGCGTAGTTTCAAAGCATTGTTCAGTACACATATTTTGTAGACCTAAAGACTATTTAAAATTCCAAGACGAACTCAATTGTAAAAGATTTGCTTTAAACATTTGCTTACCATATGTTTCAATCATGGGAAAATACCCCTAATATAAGAATTTGTACTTTATTATGACCCCACCGGTATAAAGTTTTATATTATGTAGTAAAAGGGGACCCATCATAAAACCCTTCCTAATTTTAATGAATTTCGGAATTTCCCTTAATCCTTTCCGTATGCAGGCAATTGTCATGTAGCGCATGCTACCATCCCATCTTATAGTATCTATAACTGTTCACCACCACTTTTCTTTTTGAACCATCCTCCAACGTACATATTTTAACCAATCATATTCGATGAACAAAAAGTTATTTCCACCTCCAAATGTCATATTCTTTTAGCTCGTCAGCAATAGTTAGATTTTTAAGTTAATTAAGTTTGTAACTCCGCAAGGAATGGACACAACATTAAATTATTATGTATGCGTTAAAACCAAAATTCCTTGTGTTTTATTTCACCAAAAATTAACTGCGCAAAATTAAGTTGGCGCGCAGTGTGGCAAAAATTGAAGAACTTTAAAACTTGAACTTGCCACGGTACAAGCATAATGTCATCAAGTAGAAGTTAAGGCCGTCTCAACACGCGTATCCATTTCTCAATTATTCGCACATATTACTAAAGTACATGATATATAGTCTGGACTGTTTTACAGATAGTATCCTATTAGATAATTTGTAAGTATAAATGTATTCAGTTAAAATTTGACAAAAGATTTTTATACTATTTGCATTTGGTTTGCTTTGTACGGCTTGTAGAGTTACTTGTATAATTCGTTTTTGATGTAATTATAAATAATTTAGTCATAACTAGAACTATTTAGATTGTTTTAAATTACGTTAATAAATTTGTTCCAAAATAAAAACATACGCAATCTTATCATTTCTAGTCCAGGGTTTCTTCTAAATTTTTAGGTCACTAGTATAAATCCAGGCAATAGATTTTACTCTCAAATTGCAAATATAATGCCTTTTTTGTATATTGCCACTGTTATTAAATATTGCACTAGAAGCTTCGTATTTTTTGCCACATATAATAATGCGAGAAGTTAGAACATTTTTAATACTAAACCTAACTTTTGTTGGGAAAACATTATTGTTTTGTAATATTACTGATACCAAAGGAACCTGAACTACGATTATCTTGTATATTTGTAAGTTTCACGTCACATTTTTATTGATAGTTTATGCGCTCTATTACAGTTTTGATGACTTCAGCCTTGGAGAAAATAGTTACAATAAAGTCAACAGCTTCTTGTACATCGTTGCTGTACTGCATGCCTGCAAAATGCCTCACATTTGTAATTACAAGATTTTTTTTCTACCCACATACGCACGAATTAATTGAGATAAAACATTACCATTTTTTGCTTTCTGCAATTGTTTTCTGATAGGTTTACAATGAATTAAACTTTGAACACTGGCATTGGTGTAACACGATATTCTATCAATGTTTTTAAATCCATTGAATATACCATTCTTTCGTTCTGAAAATATCAAACCTCTTAAACTGACATGCGGCTACAAAGGGTATAGCCGGATAAGGGGGTCAAAAGTGCCCTTGAGCCAAATTAATCAATGAGCATATCAATTAATAGAGCGTTCAAAAAAAACCATTTGTGTCGAATATTAACCCGGTACCCTTACTGGAAGGGTAGTTACAGGGCGAAACGCAATTTTCAATTTAAGGCCCCTGTACAGTCTGGGAGCCTGAAAATCATGCCTATTTTTGGGAATTTTTTCTGAGGAAATGAAAAAAGATAAAGCAGTTTTATTTTTTGATCTTTATTATACAAGTTTTGAAGAAGATTTTTTAATTTTCTTAGACCATTTCAATACAAAATGGCGACATGGCGGCTCATCTCCCGAAGCACCTCAAAAAAAAGGTGAATCGGGGTGGAATTTTTGAAGGTGATGCCGGATGACCTGGAACAAAAATAATTATGAAATTGTGTTAAGAATTAGTTTATCTCGTCTTTATCATAGGGGTTTTACGATAAAAAAATTTTTTTTTTAATTATGAGACTTCAAAGTAAAAATTTTTTTTTTCATGAAAAAATAGACTTTAAACACCCATAAAAAATTTTTGGGGCAAAATATCAAAAAACCCCTATGATAAAGACTAGATAATTGTATTACGAATCAAATAAAACTGAGTTTCGGCAAATCGGTTAAAAATTGTAGCTGTGGGTTTTTCCACCGTTTTAAAAACGTGGTTTTGCGAAAAACGCGTTTAAAGTTTTTTTTTCACTTTTTGTTCAATAAAAGTAGGAAAAAATATTTTACCTCTAATCATCTATTCCAACTCCATACTGTACGCCTTCCTTCACAACAAATGATGCTTCAGCATGTTTTTGATCGGATTTTGATCTTCTGCGAGCAATTTTGGCTTCGTCACTTATATCCTTTTCGGCGCAGTCGATTCTCTCGCTGTCTATCGCGAAGCAGTAATTGTAGCAATTTTCGCCGATTTCAAGTTCCAATGCCTCCATTATATGCATAATGCTCTTGAAACCATCATTGAAGGTGCAGACAGCAATACTAGTTGCAATATCAATAATAGTTTTGCTGTTGGAGTGATGTTTTGGCGCACGGTTCCAAACTACGCTGTTGAACGATTCATTATTGTTCTGCGTGTAACCGCCCAAGCATCGCTCAAGTAAATCTCCTTTCAAAAGATCGTCATAAACTTCTTTGACAGCTTGAAAAATTTCTTCTTTCATCGGAGTTTTATGAATAAAATCTTTCAGTTCTCCAGCTTCCGATCGTTCACTTGTCGACTGCCTTTTTGACGGTTTTGTAGTTTCGGCACTTCTTCCATATTTTCACTACTAAATTATCACAAAAACACAGAATTTAAGTATAAAAACACGAGAACTATGGCTCAGATGGGAGAGTAACTGTGCTCGACCACGTGCAGCTGTTTACTGGAGTTTAACGGCTTTTTCATAGCTTGGCGTCCTTAAAACGCCGTCTATAGATAATAGAGTACGAAAAATAGTACTTACCATCTGCCCAATATACCTAATATTATCATACGATGGTCGCAGCACATGTATACCTGCTGTACAAGCGCGCCCGCTGGGCGCCTGGAGATAGACGGTTGGCGCGCTCTCGGAAAATCGCTCATAACTCACAAAAAAAATTTGCCTTACTATAAAACCAATTGGGCATCATTCTTACGATAATAATAGACCATTTTACGCAAAAAAAAAATCGATTTTTCAAAATTTCCAGACTATACAGGGGCCTTAAGCTGTATATCTTTTGTTGTACTGTATCAAAAATTTTGAAAAAAATTAGAGATATTTTATTCTACGGCATACGTGTTTGTGAATTTTTTCAAAATTTTTGACTGCAAAATGAATTTTTAAAAATTTCGAAAAGTTTAAAAATATTTGTTTTTCATAGAAATTATGAAATGACCACGTTTATATTTTTACATTGTTAGTGTCTTGTTATGATTATTAATCTGTAATTTTTTCAGATTTTTGGAAGTGGGGGAACGATGTTGGAAAAATCAAAAACCGACATTTGTTTAGATTATTACCTTCATGTTTCGTGTGACCATGTTCATATTGTGACAGTCTTAATAGCTTATTACCGTTATTAATATATAATTTTTTCAGATTTTTTGTAAAGGTGCATCACATACAAAAAAATTATAAATGGATACTTCCTAACTTTTCTTTCGTAGAGGAGTAATATATTCGGATAATTGATATTTTTACTGCATCGAATGGTCATTATATGCATGTTCAAAAAGTTTTACATGTATTAAATAATCTAAGATTTGAATAAGAATTACGTTTGGTTATAGATTATCAAATCCCGTGTGTAAGTTTTCACTTCTCTCAGTAGATCTTTGAATTCTCTGTATCTAGGCCTACACAACATATATTACATCTTTATTATCAAATATTTTTTACATTCATTAGATCAATTAAGTGAATTACTTATCTCTAATAATTTTGGATATCAGCATTAGTAACGTGATATATTTTCAATCTTCATCGCTGTCATCGTTTATTACAGGATTTACATGTTGTGTATTAAAGATTTTGCTTAGTATTTCCGCAGGTTTTATAATTTTCGCAATATAGCAGGCATGCGACAAATAATATATTATCGCAGCAACATGAGAACAGCATCCGATGGTTCGATTGCCATTTGCACACTCGCAGAAGTGACGCTTAATTCCGGAGCAACCTATTGCATTTGGTGTATAGTCTATATAACACTTACACATTTTTTTGCTGATGTGTCGTGATTGCACTTGAAATTGGGTAATGTTACTGTTTGCTTTTAAATAACTGAAGTTAATTTGATTATCACTATATATTAGTTCTGCGAGATAAGACACTGCTTGTGAAAATTGGTAAGACCCGGTAAAAAATACTCGCAAATCACGTTCCGTCATTTCGGGGAAATCAAGCAAATCTCCAGATGTTATTTTTTGAAATGGAGTTTTCCGTCTATTCCAGCGTTGTGTCTCGGCTTCTACTCCCAAGGTATTTTCTTTTTCTTTTTGTTCCGAAATTCTTGAAAGTATTTCTTCCGACAATTCTGAATCACTCCGTAATCGCTTCCCAAACATATTTTGTAAAAAACAGGCTATTCGGTAGAATGACCGTACTGTCGGAAGCAACTTATTATCTAATTGGTGATGTAGAAGCCGGTATTTTTGTCCTATTATGCCGTGGATCGCTTCGATGACCCAACGAACTTTTGTCACTAATCTAGAATTATTGGCTTCTACAGTAGTTAATTGATGACGTTTCCCTTTCAGCGCTGGCATCAATACTCTATATCCCTCGTTTTCTAAATAATTGTGTACGTCTCGGAATCCTCGGTCAACGATGCAAATATCTCCTTTCTTCAACAATGTTCGGAGGCCATTGGAATCGTTCATTACAATTTTCATAATTTCCGCGTCATTTTGTGTAGCGTAAAATGGTCCGAGCATTTCAACAATATGTCCAGTCGTTGTGCATATGGTAAATGGCTTACACAATGGTACTTTCTTCTGTCCTGAATATGATTTTCTTTTATACTCATTATTTGAGCTTTTCCCATGCCGGATGTAGGTACCATCAAAAATTAATACCAACTGATCGGTTACGTTGTGTAATTTTTTAGCAATATATGAAGTTTCTGTTTCGATTAAATGTTGCCGAGAAAACGCAGTAAATCCAAAATAAGTCGGTAATATATCTTTCTCAAAGGAGTTTATCACTGACGCACAGAAATCGGAAACTAATTGCTCACGTTCCAGTCCAAGAATTGCAGCTATTGTTTTATTAGAATTTCCAGTTCGAAGTTTAAATAGGAAGGTAACGATAGCCTGAGTCACATTTCGGCATTTACTGTCTCTCATCGACAACATCATTTCTCGCAATTTTATAATGTTTTCCCAAGTTACTCCAGTGAAAGCTTGCAGACGTTCCTCTGAGAGCGTATAATCACCTATTTTATCTTGAATTGTTGAGTCACAATTAATTGAAAGATATTCAAAGTAATTCCTTAATTCGTGAACTTCTATAACTGTGCAATTTGAATGAACGCGTAAATTCATTACGTCTTCTTGAAACAACATTTTCTTTATTAAATGTGATGGGCAGCACCTATTTCCCTTTGGTATATATAATCGCCTTAAAACAAATACCTGTTTCCTTGTTTCATTTGGAACGTTAATAATATTTCTCCTGGAACCACAGACGAAACAGTAGCCATGCGTTGAAACGACTCTTGAAAATGGTATTTCAACATATTCAGTTTCTACTGTTGTATTATCGCTTATATTTAAATAAAATGATGGGTCTTCTCTAGATGAATTTATTCGGTCGGATTCAGAGGAAGATCCTTGTGGTACAGACTCTTCTTCAGATGAAGATGAAGTTTGTATGGATTCTTGAAGTAATAGAAGTTGTAAGAGTGGTTGATCATAAGAGGTTCTAGGTACTGCTACTTCTTCATGTTCTTCCGCGGTCATTTTCCTTTTGCTTCTATATATAATCATGCGACACTTATTACACAACACATCATTAACATTAACTACTTTTTCCAATATTTCTGACCATTTCTTAGCTTCAAGTAATGAATTAATTTTCTTTTTTCGACTGTTCGATTTCCACAACATAACATCACAGTTTATACACTTAATAGGGCCCGTATCCATTTGAACAATGTTCACTTGTCTTTATTTTCAATAAAATAAACAGTATTTTATATAAGTTTCTAAATGTTGAAATTGTGAGTTACAGTAGTTCACCACTCGTCAATCAACAGTCACTATGCGTACGAATTCACCGAGAGAAATATTCTTACTTGGAATATGACAAACAAAACTAATTGGTTTAGTTCTAGTGGTTTGAAAAGATGTTACTATGATGTTACTGTTTACAAAATTGTGTGGGAGGGAAAATATAAACGTTGATTGGTGGAAAATATTTCTTACTTATATATTTACCGTAAAGGGTTGACAAAAAAAAATCAGTGTTACCCAGGTAAAGTAACATGTTGGTTGGAAATGTTTTATGATAGGTTTTTATGATAGGGTTAAAGAAAGTGAGGGTGAAAGTACAATTTAGTGACAATGAAAATTCCATACAAAATTCCGGTATAGCAAAAAATAGGGATTACAATATAACATCTGCAGTGCATATTGTTCTAATCCGTTGGGAATTTCTGAAGTATAGTCGTAGAATTTCTACCTTGGACTGTGACACTGATAGAAAAATCGTAACTCTAAAATGTATAAATTAGTCGGTCTCAACATTAAGTGTTCATTGACATCTTTTTCGACATTTCCAATGTTTTCAGTTTTATATTATTTGATACATTTAAAACTATTTTGAACCTGCACATAATGACCATTCGATGCAGTAAAAATATCAATTACCCGAATATATTACTCCTCTGCGAATGAAAAGTTAGTAAGTATCCATTTATAATTTTTTTGTATGTGATGCACCTTTACAAAAAATCTGAAAAAATTATATGTTAATAACGGTAATAAGCTATTAAAACTGTCACAATATGAACATGGTCACACGAAACATGAAGGTAATAATCTAAACAAATGTCGGTTTTTGATTTTTCCAACATCGTTCCCCCACTTCCAAAAATCTGAAAAAATTACAGATTAATAATCATAACAAGACACTAACAATGTAAAAATATAAACGTGGTCATTTCATAATTTCTATAAAAAACAAATATTTTTAAACTTTTCGAAATTTTTAAAAATTCATTTTGCAGTGAAAAATTCTGAAAAAATTCACAAACACGTATGCCGTAGAGTAAAATATCTCTAATTTTTTTCAAAATTTTTGATACAGTACAACAAAAGATATACAGCTTAAATTGAAACTTGCGTTTCGCCCTGTAACTACCCTTCCAGTAAGGGTACCGGGTTAATATTCGACACAAATGGTTTTTTTTGAACGCTCTATTATTTGATATGCTCATTGATTAATTTGGCTCAAGGGCACTTTTGACCCCCTTATCCGGCTATATCCTTTAGCAACGACCCAAAATACAGCTTAAACTTTTAACACTCGATTTTTGGATATGTTTATAACCGCAAGATCAAAACGATTGTATTCAACTACAGCAAATTCATTAGCTTTTACAGAAAATGGATAATAATTAATTAAATGTAAGCCATCCCGACATGTTGCTCGTGGAAGAGTAATATAAATTTATCCGCAATTATTTCAACCTTTGGCATAGATACAAAAATACTCATGGATACTTATTTTTATGAAAATTCCAGAACTTTTTAAATTTTGGTTACGTCATGGTGGTCCGCCATATTAAACTTTGAGTGAAAAAATATTCTTTATTTTCAGTATATTTTGGCAAGAGACTCCAAATGATATTGTATTTGCAACCATGCAATTCACAAATTATCGGCCGCTCTTAATAGGTTAATACTTTCGTAACATGTTCTTAGCATTAAAGGACTTGATATAAATGAAATAACTAAATAGCAAAACCCGAACTATTTGTATTTTTCTTCTATAATTCATTCATTATACCCACTGCAAGTCATTTACTTTCTGAGAATATGGGACAAAAGAATCCATTAATTGATTAATTGTAGAAAATATGGAACAAATGAGTTAAAGTTAATCTACTAACACCCCAAGTAACACCCCAAAAATTGGTGCCAGGATTTTGATTCGCAAGCGTTGAATAATAATATTATTTGTATTGACGGGTATGATTCGTAACAACGGCCGGACAAAATGATGTTAATCCCTGTTCGTTGTATGCTAAATCCGGAAACATGTATGATTCATTTACTTACGGGAAGGCGTAGACCTGATGCCCCATACTGAATGCGTGAGAATTATCTTGTAGGATTCAGACAACGAGTGTTGAGATAGTATCACCACTTGTTTGTATTTTTCATCATTTTCACCAATACCCGGAGTCCCCATGAAAGGATCCCCTCTCGCTGAGTCAACCAGGGCGCAACTGCATTAGTTCGCATAGCGGTGCATTTAAATTAAGACTGTGTAATAGAGCCGCAATTTTTAGACCCATCCGAGGTGGAATTCGTTATATAGTGCTGAAACGCATCTGAGCGACAATTGGTCGACGCCAATTTTTTGTTTTCGATTTTTTTTTCAATTCATCAAATCTCACGATTCGAATTTTGGAATTGCGTAAAACCACGACCTTTCCTCCCACCACCTGAATTAGAGCATGGTAACGAGTGAATTCCGAGAAAGGAACTCATAGCTTAGGTTACCCACTTCCGGTGGCCGTTGCAACGCATGTACATAGTATTCGTCAATGGTCCCTCATATTCTCTTTTATACCTTCATCATATGCATTCTCTATCTCTTTCTATCTTTTAACTTCCCGAAGCGATACAAGTTGTTACGAAAAAGCATGAAGAAAGCGACAAATTGCTTATGAATGTATTGTTCAGTTCTATATACAGGGAATCTTTCGACCGTTTGTTGTGTGTGCAGACTTTGATGTTTTGGGAATAGATACACGGTAGTGCTCACGCCAAATTCACATATTGAACTTGTCTCGAGATACTACCGTGTCTCTTGATAACGACATTCATTTATGATTCGCCTTAACCGTGATAACAATCATTCTATTAGAAACATTTCTGCATCTTTTTTCACCTCTTTCTTCTACTTTCTTTGCTTTTATACAACTCCTACAAGTGAGTTGCATGTGCTTACTAAATATGAATAGATACTACACACACGTGCTCAGGTACCTGGTAAAAAATTAAACACTCCTCCTATCATTTGATATTGCACCTTTAGTACTTTATATACTTTAATCAAAGTTAATATCTTCTATTCCTGATATTTCAAATGCAATGTTGTACAACTGCGACAGGTAACTGACATGTGTTTGCAGAAGATGGACAGGTATTATACACACGTGTTTTTTTCCCAGCTACTGTGTGTGCAAACATTAAACACTGCTCCTGTTACTTGATATTACACCTCTAGTAGCTCATACACATTGGTCAAAATGAATATCTTCTATACCGGACATTTTAAATACAATCGATTAATTCTGTATTACCTTGGTCTTTGGCCATTTTTCTTGGAAAAGAGCGGCAGATTTTTTTTCGCAATTACCATGATAATTTTTGGTTCGTTCGTTCCATTAGCGGTATTAAAAAACTTAATTCTTATATAATTTAAGTGTATAATATTGTTGTCGTAGAGTCCCGATTGAATCCGTGTCTTAAAGGAAGACTGTGTGCAGGGCTACCAAGTGATATTTTCAATTCCACGCGCAAATGGGTTGAGTAGTATTTCTGTGCAAAGTACATTCTTCCAGACACGGGTAAATTCTTTTCAATTGGGAAATGGTTCGAGGCGATGCTCTATAACTTTATATCTTGAAAGTTATACATATATGCAGTGTATTCCAGTTTATACCTTAGACGTTCAGAATAACACCGAATAATAATTATAGAAAAAGCCATAGTTCGTCATTGATTTATTGAGCCTTATTGTTAGTTGGTTAGATACCACCATATTAATTTCAAAATTTACTTCTCAACATTTTCGCTTGGAATTTCTAAGCTATCGTTGGGTGTGTGCTAAAATACAATTAGCGTCAAAAGTGAATCAACACCAACGACGTTCTTCCATTTCTCAAAATTATGGGCAGAAAATGTTCTGCATGTCGATTTTCATTACAAAAATGAAAGAAGTATTCATTATCAATAAAATAAGTACGAAGAAATTGCGTCCAAATAGCTCATACATTTCTGTCAAAGACGTCAACGAAAGAACTTCATATATTACGCATTAAAAGTAAATCAATACTTACATTTCAAAATGTTTGTAAGATAGATATGTTAGATTCCCTCTCACTTCCCCGCAGTTCTGCTCGCAGAGGACACTTCAAGTACATCTTTATTCATTTGAAAACAGAATTTGTACTGGATAGTTAGTGATTTGGTGAAACAGTTTTGATAAACATGCGGACAGAAATCTCATTAGAGAGTCGGAGAATTATCATAGATTTGCGAAAAAAAGGCAAATCTTTCCGCGAAATATCGAAAATTGTGGGAAGGCATCCAACATCAATTGAAAAAATCGTGGCACGAACGGGACGGCCAAAACGGCTAAACAAAAGAGATGCCAGGCAAATGGTTTACACAGTAAAGAAAAATCCTGGATCTAGTGCAGTGCAAATTCCTGAAGACATGACTACGGAATCCGAGAAACACGTAAGTGCCAGCACAATTAGACGAGTTTTGAATAAATGTGGATTTAATGGCCGATGTCCGATAAAAATAAAGCGACTAGATTACGCTCAGAAATATAAACACAAGGATATTTCTTTTTAGAAAACTGTTCTTTTTACCGAAGAAAGTAAATTTGAGATATTCGGTAGGCAAAAACATAGAAAAATTTGGAGGAAACAAAATGAAGAGTGTCATGATCAACATCTGCAACATACAGTTAAGCATGGCGGTGGCTGTATTATGGTGCGGGGGTGTTTCGCAGCATCGGGTGGCGGAGAATTGGATTTTATTGAAACAACAATGAATACCCAGGGATACGTAACAGTTTTGCAAAAGAATTTCGCTCCCAGTGTCGCTAAATTATGCTTGCCGAGTCATTGGATCTTTCAACAAGACAAAGACCCCAAGCATACATCACGTATAGTAAACGAATGGTCATTATATAGGACCCCAGAAGTACTAGATCATCCCCCACAGTCCCCAGATCTTAATCCAATTGAGAATATTTGAGACTATTTGGACCGGCAGATACGCAAATGACCATAACCAGCAAGGAAACGCTAAAAGCAGCGCTTTTAGAAGAGTGGAGGAAAATCCCTACAGATTTTACAACCAGGCTGGTTGAGTCTATGCCACGTAGGCTAGAATGTGTAATAAAAGCAAAGGTAAGGTCAACTAAATATTAGTTTATATCAAAAATTTAAAAATGTTACCTTATTCTAACTCCACATTGTTGACTCACTTTTAACGCGTAGTATATGATCTTCTCTTGTTGACGTCTGTAAAAAAATGTATGAGGTATTTTGGCGCAGTTTCTTTATATTTATCTTATTGCTAATGAATAAATATTTCACTTTTTGTGGTAAAAATCGATGTGCAGAACATTTTCTTTTCATAATTTTGACAAATGGAAGAACGTCGTTGGTGTTGACTCACTTCTGACGCTGATTGTAATTATTGAAGAAAATTTGTTTTACAAAATACAGTTAATAATTGTTTGTTACGAATATTTTTCGATCCCCAACATACAATACTTTACTGGAGTTCATCTTCAAGAAATTATTCTGAATTCAACCGGGCAAACGTTACAGCACAGGAATCCTTCAATATCCTACGTGAATGAGAAACGGCGTCGTTAATCCTAGGCAACATAGCCTCTGCTGTCAGGATACTGCTAACACAATAAGAAAGATTGAAGTTAGAAAAAAAGGGGTTCATGAAAAATAAGCTAAATGTTTTCGACCACTAAACTTTTAAGAACACGACAGAACTGACTGTTCTTAGATTTCAATGAAAATTTTCGAAACCCAAATAAGGGAATCTCGAAAAGTACTGTGGTGTTCAACGTTTTCATGATATTGATAATGTTAAAGGCAACCTAAGATCTGGTAAATCTAAGCCGACAACGAATGAAAATAAAGCATTAGATGTTTTGCAATCATTCGTTGAAGAATTGAACGCTTTTATTGTTCGTATTGCTCAGCAACAGGAAATCAGTTTCGGATCTGTCCACAAAATTTTTAAATTAAGTAAATAGCATCTTTATGAAATACATTCAGTTCACGAGTTATCAGAAGACAATTTCGATAGATGCGTTCAGTTCTGCGATATTATGATAGAAATGTTCATTGGTGACCCCACGTTACTGTAAAATATTGTTTTCTCTGACGAGGCAACATTTCGTCTGACTGGTAACATGAACAGGCATAATTGCAAGTAGTGGACGGACGTTAATTCAAAGTGGATGAGAGACAGTCATACACAATATTCACAAAAACTTAACGTGTGGGCTGGTATTTCGACGTTAACCGGTTGTCTCTTCTTTCGTTGAAGATTGTCAGCCATTGAACAAGTGGTTAATGGAAAAATGGCGGATATTTATTTATAACAGGATGGAGCTCTTTCTCATTATAGTATTAATGTCCGTCAATATCTAAATCAGTTTTTTCAGGACCGGTGGATAGGGCGAAGGTCTCGGATTGAGTGGCCAGCTCGGTCTCCGGATTCGAGTCCCCTCCACTATTTTCTGTGCGGATATTTTAAAAATTGAGAGATCTCGCTAGAGACCTTCGTTATGTGCTCTATCGTCGAATCGTTGAGAACACCGAGCGCAAGATCTCGTAATGAGTCTATATACAGCAGAAATTGAAGAAAACTCGAATCTCACTCGCACCCGCGCGTTTTCCTATCCCGGCCTTTGACTTTCCAAGTTTTACGAAAGGTTTTCGTCTTACGGTACGACCAATGAAATCTGTATATCTATATACAGTAAGACCTCTCTATAGGAACGCAAAAGCCCCCAAGGGGAAGAGTTTTTCTACGAATCAGACTACCCCCACCACTCCTACTTTTTCTCCTCCTCGCATTTCGAGTCACGACCTCTTGATAAGAACGTTTACTCTCTAGCCGCCTCTGCCGCTGCACTGTCAATTGTTTTTTTGATCAGCTGTATACACGTGCATATACTTTTACGTATCTTTTAGTGCTGTGAAAATGTCGGACAAAATAAGTAAACGTAAATGTACAACTTCTACTGCTACTACTCAAGATAGTGCAAATACTGAAGTAATTTTATATAGTATATAAATAAAAAATTCATTTTCCAACTAATATTAACACTTAAATTCACTAAGTTTCGATTAAATTTTTGACTACTAAAACGTTCACTATCGAGCGTTCTTATTGTGAGGTAGTCAAAAATTGTTACTCTAGTCGTAATCGGTAGTCGGAGTGGGGGACGCCTCGCGAGCAATAAGAGTGGAAGCGTTCTTATTGCAGGCGTTCCTATAGAGAGGTCTTACTGTATATTGTTTACGTCTTACGGTACGACCGATAAAATCTCTATATCTATATCTATATCCAAAAATGTTCATATGTTAATTTTAGAAGAAAAGTAGTTTTCTCAATACTTTAACTTCTTTTTTAATTCAACTCTTCGGAAAAAGTAATGAAATCTGAACAAAAAACTTTTAAAAAGTAAAAATAGGTTCTGTGCTCAATAATAAAAAGTCTGATTATTTTTTCCAGAATTTCGAGGCAGACAAGGAATAGAAATCAAACCTCGAAATTCTGTGCCTAAGATCTTGAGAAAGTAAGAATTTCGAGGTAGATAAAGAATTGAAATGAAACCTCGAAATTCTGTGCTTATGAGCTAAAAAAGGACGTGAAAAAAATTGCGAGGTAAAAATTACATAGAACAGCGTGTTACAAAGTAAACAACTATTTACAAAGAGCAAAATTTATTTCTGCAAATGCACGCTGTTCTGTGTAATTTTTACCTCGCAATTTTTTTCACGTCCTTTTTTAGCTCTTATGTACAGAATTTCGAGGTTTGATTTCAATTCTTTATCTACCTCGAAATTCTTACTTTCTCTAGATCTAAGGCACATAATTTCGAGGTTTGATTTCTATTCCTTGTCTGCCTCGAAATTCTGGAAAAAATAATCAGACTTTTTATTATTGAGCACAGAACCTATTTTTATTTTTAAAAAATTTTTGTTTGTTGAGATAAGGTATACGCCACTAAACCTATAGTAACAGAATAGTTCACGAGATGCAAATGATACCAACGCAAATGTATCGGAATGCGGTTACAGCGTTTTATAATATGTTCGCCCATTGCCAAGCTGTGCAAGGACAACAATTTAAACATTTATTGTAACATTTGCTAGGATTTTGCTAATAATTTAAACCCCCTAAAAAAAAACACCTCTAGTGAAAAAGAGTTGAGACAAGTTCATGTATGAAAAGTGATACCTCTACAAAAAGCACGTTTGATGCACCCCCCCCCCCCCCCCCCAACAATAAAATTCTAGTTTATACAAAAGTCCAAAAATTGAAAATGATTATAATGAGAAAAAAATACATCATATTTTGTATAGATGATAGAATAAAATAGACATGAATGAATATCAGTGTGTCATCTAAAAAATAAGACTACACAGTTTTGTAGTGCATTTTGAAATTCTTCAGGC
Organism: Gasteruption jaculator; assembly: GCA_949825005.1. Lineage (NCBI taxonomy): Eukaryota > Metazoa > Arthropoda > Insecta > Hymenoptera > Gasteruptiidae > Gasteruption > Gasteruption jaculator. Next base: position 3,712,642 of record OX463772.1, on the reverse strand, counting down.
ACACAAAATAGTTAAATCCGATAACAATAGACAAGTTTAAATTTTCCATTATATCCATATGAATATTGAAAAACTTCGGCCATATAAAGTTGTGAAATCTAATAAGATTAGACAAGTTCGTTTTTTCCATTATGTCAATATGAAGTAATTACATTGGACCAAAAGTTCACAAAAGTACCTAGTACTCTCCATTTCATATGATTTGTCAATTTCTTCCATAGCCTCTATATATTGTCTATGTAGCTATAATTGTGGTCATTAAAACAAAATGGAAAGAATTTTTTCTGTTTGCGTGATTAGAACCGGTACTGAACTTGTCGGGACACAAACAATTCAAATGTTTGAGTATGACGTATTACTATTCATATTATTATTATTTTATCTGATCTTTACTAATTCATAATGTGGTAAAATTAAATTAAACCATTATCGCTTGAAAGGCCACTCTGCAGACCAATACTTTTGAGCTTACTGTACGGATACAATTCGATTAAAAGAAAAAAAGCAAAACATGGAATTTATAGTTTTTTTTTAATGCTGTTTCAGATGATGTCATTGAAAATTTGAAAAAAAATATGTTTGCGTACTCTAAAATGGAGTTAAATGGTAAAAACCATTGAGAAAATAAAAAATTTTTTATAATTGAATTTTTCGACAACTTGTTATGGAATTATCTTGAAACCAGTTGTTACGTCCTACGGGAAAACGCATCTACTTTGTTTTAAAAAAATTATTATTTTTAGTTTAAGAATCGGATGTAACAAGGAAATATCTCTCTCTGAATGCAGTGTAGGGTACCTTTTTTTTCCTACATAAATTTTAACATAGCATCTTGACCTACGTGCTCCACGTGCAATACACAGACTCGGGTTAAGAGGTTTTCTCTCTTTTCTTCCAATAGCCTATCATACGACACCATGCATTTCTATATATGTATGGTGCATATAAAGTCATAAAACTAAAGGACAAACAAACCTTCACTGCACCAATATATTGAAATTAGAAAGAGATATTTTTCTTTCGGAAAAGGATAGGAAAATAGACAAGGAAGGACACAAACCCCGTTTAAGACGAAGATGACAATAGTCAAGAAAGACGGACAACATTTAAAATGTATTTAACCATAAGGGATGGAAAACAATTTTCGGCTTATATAAGCGGCAAGAAATTTCTGTACTTTGCTTACTTCGTTCCTAACGTTCGACTTAGTAAAATCTCAAACTCTTGTAGACTTCAAAGAAAATAAATTCAAGGAAAAATCTAAAAAAAAGAGAGTAAGCCTAGATTTTTTTTCATTCTTTTTCTTTTTCTCTCCGAGATGATCCTGGTGAACTAGTATCTGGTTTACCAAGATCATCTATTTCCCAGGGATCCTAGAACTAGTATTTGGTTTGGGATCTATGCCCTTCGCGAAGTTTTGTGACCAGTATCTGGTCATGGAACTTCATCCTCAAAACCTATTGGAGAACTAGGATATGGTTTACCATTAGGTTATCCCCTCGATGCACTAGTATCTGGTGTTTCGAGTCCTTTAATTAAACCCAAATTTTATCTCGTATTAGTTATTAATTTATATCGTAAAATTTTGTTCACCCCTCATAAGGTTTAAATTCATTTCTCGTTTTTTTTTCTCTTTTGTTTATAGTGGGTAGGAAAACACACACTCAGAGAAAATTATATGCGGAAATCGCCCGCCTAAAAAGATTAAGGTAGTAGTCGTGCTACCTTCCCAGTCAAAAGTTCAGTCCGCGCGATAGCCGGCGCGCTGTTTTGCTACCCGCTCAGATTACAGCAAACTTTACAGCGTAACTGTACATTAAGCTCCGCCCCTTGAAGTATATACATATATACAATTACTAAGGAGCGTTAAGACAATAGACGCGTGGCAACGTTGCGTTTCTAATTTGGTACAGTTATAGGGACGTGCGTTTACGTCGGCAGAGCAGGACCCTTTACTATGTATAGTTAGAGTCGACGCGCGACGCGCACATGACGCGTATCGTATAGTGCATAACCTCACAAACATCATGTCTGAGCGTATTCGTTTGAAGAACGGCAGATTTATAAAAGCGAAAAATAAAGAAAAAAGACTGAAAGCATTGGCAGCTATGGCACAAGCCAAGAAATAAGATGATAGTATTAGTAACAGTGTTTGTCGAGGAAGACGCATTATTGATATTCAAGAACTTAGAAAAAATTTGAAATGTTGCAAGTGCAAGGAAGTGCTTAGTTTAGAAAACATAACGAATGAAAGACGTTATGGACTTCATTCTGTTTTTACTATTGGCTGTAATAAATGTAAAATATCAATTACAGTGCACACAGGCAAAGTAAACAAATTTGATGAAAAGAATTATTGCCAAACAAACTTGTCAGCAGTACTAGGTATGTAGACACATATGCATACAATAATATATTACATTAATACCCACATACATCTAATAGTAAATTAATAATTTTGTAGGCGCTGTTCACTCTGGTGCAGGTTGTGATTCTCTCAACAAAATATTCGCATGCTTAGATATCCCTACCATATCAAAAGATTTATACAAGAGATATGAAGGAAAGGTTGGCGAAAGTATTGAAAAGGCAGCAAAAGATAGTTGCAAACGAGCTGCAGAGGAGGAACGACGATTAACTATAGAAAATATTGACAAAATATGTGAAACATTGTAAGCAAATGCAGCGTTTACATATTTATTTTTTTTTACTAAATAATGAATTTACAGTAATTTTGTTAACTGTACTCAAATAATTAATTTGAATTTGTATATAAGTAATTTTATACTTTCTTTTACACCAATTTTACCTATATGGTTGATTTTTACATAACATGATGAACTTGAATATTCGATTTTTACATCAGGACTTTTTATTACGCTTTGTTCTTTTTATGAATAAAATTGATCAATATGCGAGTGGATCAGTAAATGTATTTTACTTTTTATTTTTATTATAATTAATAAACATTTCTGAGTGTTAAGAGGGGCCTTGGCGATTATTATACATTTTGTTTTAAATGAATAAATTATTTTTCAACTATAAAGAATCTGTCGTATTTCTTAAAAAATTACATTCCTTACTTTTTTCCTTTGCAGGCCTGTCAACATAATCAATGACATTTTTCCACAAATGAAAATACTGCGATCCTGCATTAATTCAAATTCTCCATCCAATTTCGATTCAACTATTGATACTTCTTCAAATATTGAATTTGATGTAGCATTGGAAGAAATTATAAACATAATCGTTTCCTATGATATGGGATGGAGTAAGCGTGGCAACGGAAAGAGCTATAACAGTCTTAATGGATATGGCACTATTATTGGTTTTCTAACAGGAAAAGTATTAGACTTTGCAACAAGAAATCGCAAATGCAAGTCATGTGATTTAGGCATAGATAAAAATAGTCACAATTGCCGGCTGAATTTTGAAGGGAGCGCAAAAGCCATGGAGGCAGATGCTGGGGCTGCTATGATAAACCATTCATCCGTTCTAAAAGAAGTAGGCTGTCAAGTTCGGATTGTAATAGGCGATGAAGACAGCTCAACAATGGCTGCTGTGCGTAAAGAAAATACGCTAACTATTCATAAGTTAGCGGATAAAAATCATCTCGTAAAACACTTCGTAAATGAGTTATATGTCCTTGCTAAAACTTTTAAGGAGTTAAATAAAAAAGGCGTTATAACGCATATAAAAAAGCGCTTTACATATGCGATTGCACAAAATAAAGGCGAAACCGCAGTACTTGCTAAAACTTTGCGTACTATACCTGATCATTTATATGATCGCCACGAAAATTGCGGTGAATGGTGTAATCGGGTGACTGATTCTAAATCTCAAACTGTTAAATTGGTTGATGAAACATTATTTCATAGTTTGTATGATGTTTTTTGTAAATATGCGAATAACGCTAGTAAATTTTCAGTAGCAGCTTCGAGTCAGAGCAACGAAAGTGTGAACAATATGATCGCGCACAAAGCACCAAAAAATATTTGTTTGAGTACGACCGCTGCTTGTGATTTTCGCGTAGCAAGTGCCATTTGTTGTAAAAATGACGGAGAGAATTCTTTAGTAAATGTGAAACAAAATTTAAGTCTCTCGCCTGGTACGCACACTAAAATGTACGCTTCTAAAGCCGACAAAATAAGATTTCAAAAGTCAAATAATGCAAGTTCTAAAAAACAAAAAGCAAGCAGAAAACTACTAGCGCAAAAAAAGGGATATTCAAGAAAAAATAAGGAAAAATCTGAAGGTATTCAATATCAGTCAAATTGTGGCATTAATTTGAATATTGAAGCGATAAAAAAAAAATGCCCCGACTAATAGCAGTGCAATATTGGCGAGAGATTGTGCTATAATTTACTTTGACTTAGAAACTTCGGGGCTCGAAGGAACTGCAGATATTCTGCAAATTGCAGCGACATGTAAAGACAATGTTTTTAATATTTACATAAATCCAATTTAGATTATTTCTAATGTTGCCACTAAAATTACGGGCCTAAGTGTTATAGCAGGGCAGCTGTATTTGCACGATCAAATTCTTGAAAGTTTTAATACAGTGGAAGCTTTAAGTTCGTTTAGACAGTTTCTTAGTATCTTTGAAAATAAGTGCTTACTAGTCGCTCATAATGCTCGGTTTGATGTGCCTAGACTACTTCGTGCAATCATTAATAATAATATGATTAATGAATTTTCTGTGATAGCTGGCTTTGCTGACAGTTTGGCGCTTTTTAAAAAAGCTTTACCTGAACGAAAAGGGCCAGGCAAGTTCAAGCTGAGCACCTTAGCTCATGATTTCTTAGAAAAGAATGACGACGAAAAGTGGCACGATGCTGTATATGATATCGTAGTACTACAAAAACTGGTATGTACTATTACCAAAGAAGAAAATATATTTAGTTTTAGTAAGAGTTTTAGCCAATACTTAATTGATATTACAAATACTGAAAAAGTCAATTTTGGAATTCAACATTTGACTGAACTGAAAGAAACGCTTTCAAGACATATGTTGCGAAAAATCGCACAACAAAATGTTACGTTTCAATCATTAAAAGCAGTGTATATAAATGGAGGAGAGAAAGCAATTGTTGAACTTTTGTTGCGAAAAGATGAGCAGAGTAGTTTGCAAATAACAAAAGATAAACGCGTACACCAAAAAGTTATTGATTGTTTAAAACGTTACGTAATTTTGCCTTAATTTATCATGTTAATTGTTTAAAATCAAAGATATGTTATTTAACAGTATAGTTTAGCAATAATAAATTATTTAAGAGATATCTAAGATATATATTCTATGAAAAAATTATTTTATTACTAAAAAAATGTATAACATGATGGGATTCACATTATAAATAAATAAATTATTGCATTTGTATTTGTATTTATCTTTTTTTTTCATATCTGAATTCAGAATATAAGCCTTACAAATAATAGTATAAATAAAAATAATGTTAATTTTTTAAAGGTTTATTTATATAACTATTAAAGGAATAACGTTAAACAAATAAAAAATGTATAGTAATGCCCTAAACACAGTTCGACGTCACAGATGAGAGAAAGAGAGAGAGATCGAGAGAGCGGTGTTGCCACACTCTCATGCTGCCTCCCCTCTACCTTACTTCATCGGTCGGAAATCGCAAAACATTGTTCACTTTAAACACGTATTATACGTAAACTATGACGCTGGCCATCTTCAGATTTTTTATATCATATGTTTAACCCGTCGTTAATAACATATTTATTTTTTGAATGTATGGTAAGAAGCGTTCAGACATAATAAAATAAAGTGCTGCACAATATGGGTTTTTACGTCTGCGCGCTATACTATTACATGTAAAATATCAAAACTTTCATGTAGAATATCTCACTAACTATGTGGCTAGGCTTTTTACAATTTAAATCAGTGAACCGTAACAGTGTTATCAACGTGTAGTCAAAATTTCAGAATCATCGTAAGAAAATGGGTTTACACGACTACTACCTTAAATGAGAATCCTCAGCTACCAGAGGACTCTAAGATTGAGAATTTATTAAAAATAAAAGAACTCCAAAATCGTCGGTATTGCAAGAATACCGACAATCATTCTGGACAACAACAACAACAGCAACCTAAAGCGAAACAACCCAGTGAGGAACAGCAGTTGTTAGCTCTTCCCACCGCGGAACTTTTCAAATTGATTAAAAAGGAATTCTTTGTCCCATCAATTATAAGTCCCATTCTACCCAGGCCAGTCTTTTTGAGTAAAAGGACCACCGAATTACTCTTAAAGGAAAGAAAACTAAAATGTATCGACATCTACAACAACATCCCACATTATAAAAAAATTAAGACGAACGATCCCAGACACACTTTTTATAAGGAAAAACTCAGGCAAAGGATTAAAAGATGTCTAGGATCGGACGAAGAATTAGACTGAAGACCCTTTTTTTGTATATTCCTTTCTGTCGATAATAAGTTTTGTATATTTTTTTTATTTACACAAAACATACGCTTCATTTAACCCATTAACGCCTGAAAGGCCACTTTGCAGACCACTACTTTTGAGCTTACTGTACTGATACAATTTGATTTAAAAAAAAAGCAAAACATGGAATTTATAGTTTTTTTAATGCTCTTTCAGATGGTGTCAATGAAAATTTGAAAACAAAATTTTTGAGTACTCTAAAATGGAGTTGAAAGGTATAAAACGTTGAAAAAATTAAAAAAATATTTTTTTAATTGAATTGTTCAGCAACTTGCCGTTATGGAATCATCTTGAAACCATTGAACTTTAAAAATATGTATTGAAAAATGTTTTTCCCTCACCTGGGTGATCCAAAATGGCGTCCAAAGTGAAAAATTTTACTCAATATCTGTCGGACGCTTTAACTGATAAAGTATTAATTTTTCGAAAAAAATGATAAGAGTAAAAAGTGCTTAGAATCTGTCAAGGAACACCCCAGAATTTTTTCAGATTTTTTTGACGCATTTAAAAAAAATTTTTTAACCCAAAATTTTTATAAATTCATAAAAATTCACAGAAAATTCTAAAAAATTCTAGTGTTCTTTTGATAATTCTAAGCTTTTTTTATTCTTGTCAATTTTTTCTGAAAGTTGATAGTTATTGAGTTAAAAAAAATCTGCCGCATTCGATACGTGTAAATTTTTCTGACCATTTAGATTTTCTTACTCAAAAACCATCAACTTTCAGAAAAAATTGACAAGTATAAAAAAAGCTTAGAATTATCAAAGGAACATTCTAGAATTTTTCTAGAATTTTTTGTGAATTTTTGTGAATTTATAAAAATTTTGTGTTACGAAATTTTTTTAAATGTGTCAAAAAAATCTAAAAAAATTCTGGGGTATTCCTTGACAAATTTTAAACACTTTTTATTCTTAAAATTTTTTTTCGAAAAATTAATATTTTATTAGTTAAAAAAAAAGTTTTTTATTTTTTCAACGTTTTTTACCATTCAACTCCATTTTAGAGTACTCAAAATTTTTTTTTTCAAATTTTCAATGATACCATCTGAAAAAGCATTAAAAAAACTAAAAGTTCCATGTTTTGCTTTTTTTCTATTAATCGAATTGTATCTTTCAGGCGTTAATGGGTTAAGTTGTAAGATATTTATTGCTTGTCGCTTGAATTCGAGGCCCGACAAGTTCAGTACCGATTCTAATCACGTAAACACCAAAAATTCTTTCCATTTTGTTTCAATTACCACAGATATAGCCACATAGACAATATGTAGAGGCTATTGAAGAAATTGACAAGTCATATGAAGTGGAGAGTACTAGGTACTTTTGGAAACGTTTGGTCCAATGTAATTACTTCGTATCGATATAATGGAAAAAACGAACTTGTCTAATGTTATCAGATTTAGCTACTTCGTTTGGCTGAAGAATTTCAAAATGTACCACAAAACTGTGTAGTCTTATGTTTTAGATGACACACTGATATTCATTCATGTCTATTTTATTCTATCATCTATACAAAATATGATGTATTTTTTTTTCTCAATATAATCATTTTGAATTTTTGGACATTTTGTATAAACTAAAATTTTATTGTTGGAGGGGTGGGGGGGTGCATCAAACGTGCTTTTTGTAGAGGTATCATTTTTCATACATGAACTTAACTCAACTTTTTTGCACAGGGGGTTTTTTTAGGGGGATTTGTCTCCTTTCTGCACATATTGTAAATTTGTTTAATTTTGGCGCGTTCACTAAACCGTGTTCAAAACTTTTTTGTAATGGTATACAATTAAATTTTGGCGCGTTTAATAAAGCGTATTGAAAAATTAAATTTTGAACACGCTCTTACAACGCGCCAAAATTAAATTGTATACAATTACAATAAATTTTTAAACGCGCTTTAGTAAGCAAGCTGAAATTAAATAAATTTACAATGAAACTCTGGCTGTGTTCATAAAAGCGCGCCTCCGTTAATTTTTTATGGGCTTCAGTAAACGCGCCATAATTAAATATTAATTGTTTATAGAACTCTGGTTAGGTTTTATAAAGTTTAATTTTAGCGCGTTTTGCAAAGCGTACCGAAAAATTATAATGGTAATCTTGAGACACTACCCTGTCTCTTGATGATATACATAAATCATAAAAAATATAGACGGCCCTGGGCCTCACGTCTGTACGGGAGCGTCCGAATTGCCTAAGGCGTAGCAAACCGATGAGCCGTCACTGATGCGGACAGAATGCTTTTGAGTGAATACGTAGGTGGAAGCTGTGTATATACACAACGTGCTTCGGCTGTGTTTCATGTGCCCGCACCTAGTTCGGTCGAGAAACGATACACGTTAGCGCTCGCTCCCAATTCAAACATGAACTTGTCTCGAGACACTACCGCGTCTCTTGATGATACCTGGACCTCTGACAAGGGCTCCATCAGGGTCATGGGTTACCGATTTTGTTCAACCTTTGCACACTTTTAGTAGTCCACTAGGACAATATAATGTGCAAACGTTAAGGCGTACTTCTCAAGCGTTTTCGAGAAAATCACAAGCAAAATTTCCGATTTTCGATGCGACGCGTGTGTTCGCTTACGTAACGATCCTTAACAAGCAGCGGCGGCCGCCGAGTGGCTAGCGTTCGAGCTTCGTAACCGCTAGAACGCTGGATCGAGTCTCCTTTATTTATTTGCATAATTTTTTATTACTACATACATATTTAAAATTGACGAACAAAGGACGAAATGCATTAATTTTCATTCAATATTCTTATTTATTAAATAAATCCCCCTAAAAAACACCTCTGGTGCAAAAAGTCGAGACAAGTTCATGTATGAAAAGGGATCTCTCGACAAAAGTTGTGAAATCCAACAACAAGCTCGTTTTTTCCATTATGTCAATACGAAGTAATTACAAAATGGAAAGAATTTTTTCTGTTTACGTAATTAGAACCAGTATTGAACTTGTCGGGCCCCGAACCCAAACGATAAGCAATAAATATCTTACAATTTAATTTATTTTTACCGCATTATGGATTAGTAAAGATCAGATTACATAATAATAATAATATGAATAATTATACATCATACTCAAACATCTGAATTGTTCGGGGCCCAACAAGTTCAATACCGGTTTTAATCACGTAAACAGAAAAAATTCTTTCCATTTTGTAATTACTTCGTATTGACATAATGGAAAAAACGAGCTCGTCTAATGTTGTTGGATTTCACAACTTTTGTGGAGAGATCCCTTTTCATACATGAACTTGTCTCGACTTTTTGCACCAGAGGTGTTTTTAGGGGTATACAGTAGCGCAACTCTCTGTCGGTACCTTTGATGTATGTGAAGCCAAAATGGAGAACGCATGCGCGAAGTCAGCGAGTAAATGCAGTGTCGCTAACGGAACTAGTTTCTCACTATTACTCTTTAGTTTCATATTCTTTCTTTTTTTGAATAGTATTACAAAATTAAAATGAATGAATGTTAATAATAATATTAAAATATATTAAACTAATGAATAATGGTTTTAAATTATACATATTGTGACGATGCATTTCTTAATGCATTCGCTATTTAAATTCGACGAGACATTGGAATAAATAAGAACTCTCCCAGAGACACCAGTTAGGGACCTAATTGTATTTTGCGGACGCCTAAACCTCACGAGGACGCTGTGACCACCCTAAGAAACAGAATCGTTCCTTATTTCAATATTCTTTTATATTATGCTGGAAAATCGGGAGAGTAAAAGTCGGAGGATCATCAGTGGGGAAGAAGGACCACCCTCAACAGAAAGGAAGGAGGCCTTGAGACCCAGAAGGACAAAGAGATCAGGAAGACGCCGCGACGGATACGGGGACGCCTTTATTCGTCTGGACAAGGCGCTAGCAGACGACACGAAGAAGCTGTGACGTCATCCTTCAGGCCTAACTCCAGCGATCTCCGCCGAAACTCGTCCTAGACCAATTGGCGACATCTGGCAGGACTCACAATCGATGATAAGCGGTCGATCACCCGCTCTATAATGATATGGGTCTACCTTATCGACCTAGATCCTCTCCTGCCGGAAGATATTAGAATTAAGGAACGATAAAGGTGCGTAACCCCGAAGACATTTTGTCAGTCGTCCCGGAACTTGCGTGAGGTGTGCTGGGAGAGAGAGAGAGAACAAGGAAGCTCGAGAGCCCAGGATTCCGTCAGAGAATTGACCACGCTTATCCTCAGACGAGAGAGAGAGAGACCGATAGTGAGGATCGAGGAGATCACGAGATCCTTTTGTTCCGGTGAGTGCACTCTGCATAATTATTGGGACGTCGCGACGGTCTTCGGGGTTTCCACCAAGTCCAAGGAAGTTTCCTTGTACGCGGTGGACGAACTTGTCTGCACGCAGCGTCCTTCGAGGTTGGGGTGCGTCCGGTAACTGATTCGGGCGACTGCACCACTTATTATTTGTTATTGGATTTATTCAGATTATATAAATGTTCCGTTCGTCTTAAAGATCGCTGATAGCGAACATGTTTTGTAAAAGATCTTGTCCGGAAAAGTTCAGTACTCTAGAGTCAAATTATTGAGGGCAAAATTATTATGATCATTTGTCAAAGCCCGATTGAGATCCAACTTTGTATTTATTTCTTTTTATTCATTAAATTCTTACTTTCTTTTATATATATATATATATCTAGTTTCTATTTTCTTTAGTTTGTCTCACCAGACCCCACGTTTTGTTCCCATCGCCGACAGGAGTTAGCCTTGCCGGTAAGATTTGAGTCTTTCTGGATCCGTAAAAGTATAGAGATGTTGATTCGGATAGCCGGATCTGGCGCCCAATTTTGAAGTGTTAGGATCCAGGAAGCCAAAACTTATCTCTGAACATCCTGGCCATAAAAACCCAACGTGGACTAGCATAGTCTCACAATATGTAATGTAACGTGACAAACATTGCCACGTTTTAAAGATTAAAGAAGAAGGCCGTCCTTTCGGCTAAAGAAAATATAGATTGTAATAATTCGGCCATATAAGAGGAAAAGTCAGCAAACTCATGAGAAACCAGAAACTTAAGAATAGAAATTAAGTCCCGAAACCCGTGCTTATATTCCATATCCGCGAGGGAAAGGCACGAAGGCACGACGGCACATCCAATCGGACTCCAAGTCTACCGGAAAATATCCTCAAGGATGAGCATCCCCGGGAGGAGCTCCCGAAACTGGTCTACGGGAAAAGATTCATGGAGAAACGCCCATGCGACTCCAGGGACGCCTGAAATTGTCACCAAGTACATCGCTAGTTTCGAAAAGGACGCTTTCCGAAACAGGCAGGATGCAATTCAAAGGGGGAATCTGCTTTACCCACCAAGGAGACCCGTCATTGAACCGAAGGGAGGAAGGCCATTTGTAGAGTTACAAATGACCTACTCATGGATCAGCGCATCGATCCGGGATAGATACTAGGAGGGCCGTCTAGCGGATTTCGGAACAAATAGATAAGCGAATCGGGTTATCTCGAGACGGATCGATTCATTCACTCGCTGCCTGTAAGGCCCGAAGGACGTGCCGTGTTTTGAGTTGTTTGGAGAACGTTTGGAGACACGGCAAAACCCTTGGTGTCCAGGTGAAAATCGGTCCTCTCGAGGTCGTAAGTAGGACACCGTCTGAAATTGTTATCACTATTAGGAAATGTGCAGCTCAGGGTAGAGCTGACTTTTTCTCCCGGCCAATACATATATCCCCAAAAATACGTGCGAGTAGTGAGCCATTGATTGGGTAGGAAACCCGGCAGTTGAGATACGACGTATTTTCGGGGACAGCGAGTGAATCGTCCGTTAGTCTATTATTTATTTATTTTGTTTATGTTAAGTTATTGAGATCGATTATTTATTGTCTTGCGAGAAAGAAACGTTTCGAGAAGATTTTTGTTATTCGTCATTATTAGTATTATTTGTCAAGTGGTTACGGATCCGAAATAAATTGTAAGTTTCTTTCTTTTCTTTTATTTCTTTGTCTTTCTTTTTTTTGGTCTTGAGCCGTAACGTCTAGTGATTGAAGCCGTTCGACCCCACGACGTTTAGCCCCTCCCCGACTGGGAGACGGTAGCAAAGTTAAAATAAAGTTATTTCTATTTTTTTTTGTGTTGAAATTTTTCATGTGCGTGTCCCCGTTCAGGAGAACCGGGCACGGTCACAGTAAGTATGTTACAAATAAAAATTTACTAAAAATACAAAAATTACTTCTGCATTTCTATATTCCCCTCTCTCTATGTACGCGCGGGTTATACAATTTCAATAATTGCAAATAATGTTTCAAGAAAATTTTTATTTTATTATACTTACTAAATCACCACCATTATTAATAAATACACTCCATTTTATAATGTTATTTTATTTTACATTATAATGAATTTAAAAAATATATTCTTTAAATTCATTATAATGTAAAATGAAATAAAGGATAATTTATCCTTATCCAAGAAAAGGATAATTAGTTAGACAGATTTTGACAACCAACTAGGAGTAAAAATAAGTAAACTTAAATACATATATTATGTGACGTGGTGATTTCACCAGTCACATTTGTAGGCTATATTTACAATAAAACTAACGTTCGATAAAGAATTTTCAGAAGGCTGGCCCAGGGACCTCTCCAGAACGCAAGGGAAGTATCAAAGAAGAAAAACTTATGTAAATTATACCGACTCACGAATCCTAAAGATATTCCGACACCTACTATACCGATCCCGTAACCACGAGATAGCGCTCTACCAAAAGTCTACTCTCTCCCGATACCAATCTACTGCAAGGGGACAAAGCCCGGCGAGGAATCGCCAATCAGAGGACTCCGACCTATACCGATTAAGGATCCACGAAAGGGGCATGCAGGCGCCACCTGTCGGGATAAAACGGGACTCAGAAGTTGACAAACGTAACAGCCTATCACGACCCCGATCCACTACGCAGGCGTGGGCGAGTACGCCGGACGAGAGCCTCACGACAGACCCGAAGATAAAAGAGAGTCAGAGTTCCTTGGGCTGCCGAATCATTCGTGTTGGATAATTAGTGCCACGGGCCATTTGGAGGAATTATAGAATAGAGACGGACCGCTGAAGGAAAGACTGGGAGGAGACGGGAGAGAGATAATTAGACGCGGAAGGTGAGCCTAGCTTGTGTCCTTTTCTTTCCCTAAGGATTCTCCCCTACAGGTCCCACCTTCGTAAGTCCCTTTTCTTTTTTTTTGAATTGTGAGGATTTGTTACAGTCCCTTTAGGGACTATTTTAGAGTCCGAGCTTTTGGATCGTGAGTCGGTCTCGACGTTGGTCGGGTCGCGAACTCTGTAATCCCGCGCGTTCTGTTACGAAATTAGATTAAGATTTGTCGCCGATTGTTTAGTCAAAGTAAAATTGTTATTTTGAGTTTTGATATTAGCCTTGATCGAATTTATAGCTCTTTTCTTTTCTTCTTGTTCGTTTGAAGTTTATGGTCGCGACTTACGAGCGAATTGAAGTCGCGCTTATACGAGTTGTACGACCTCCTTGAGGTAGGGCAGATTTGAATCCCGTAAATAGATTTTTGTTATTTTTCTTTTAGATTGGTCTTCTCCCGATTTATTTATAGCCCTCCCGCGTTGCCGATTGCTGACCTCCCCCGAGGTTCCCGTGCTCTCCATTGAGCCACCCGAAACCTTTTTCCTGGGTTGTAGGCTACCTACAACTGGCGCCCATAGTTTTTTTTTTCTTAGTTTGTTCGAACAAAAACCAGGAAGAAGGTTCGGGAAGCCGCCTTGTGCCCGGAAGGTCCCGCGTCTGAGAGAGAGACGCCTGGACCTTTCGTCACAATTAATATACATATTTATGTTACATACATACATTTAAATACATATTACATGTATAAATAGTGTAATGTCCGGAGACATCACCCGAAAGACCCCCACTGCCTTCTACAAAAACTAAACATTTTAGAAAGGACGGGGCCAGAAACCAAAAGAACACTGTAACCCATAAAATAGACATTAAGATAAGCGACACACGTATCCTTACTTAAAGGGTCAAAAATTTTCCTAAAACAGACTTCCTCTATAAAAATTTTACGACCCTTCTAAGAACTGAAATGCATTTACTTAGATAATTCAAACAAAAATTCTGTACAGGAGAACTTTAACCCAACCATTAGAATAGTCTAATTTTACGACCGTAAAGCCAATAGAAATTAAGCTACAAAATGTATATAAAGGAAGAAAAACTTCCAAACAAGTCAGTTGTACCCCTGCTTCATCGGAGGAACTATCGTGTGTAAATAAAAATGTAGTTGTTTTAAAGTTATTTTGATCTTTTCTTTTGGAATTGTCCATTTCGAATGTCGGTTTCGCGTTATTTCTCATTTTTCCATTAAGCTGGTCGATGGGAGCTCCGGGAGTGTTTTTCCCCTCGTCATCGAGATTACTCCAGCTGCATCATTGATTCCACAAATGGGGAATCCTCGATCTCTTTATTAAATTTTAGGATTCCAAACCGAGATATTTCTCCACAATTGGGGAATCCTCGGCCTCTTTACTAAAACCTAAATCCAAATCGAGATATTTCTCCACAATTGGGGAATCCTCGATCTCCTAATTAAATCTTAAATCCAAACCGAGATATTTCTCCACAATTGGGGAATCCTCGGCCTCTTTACTAAATCTTAAATCCAAATCGAGATATTTCTCCACAAATGGGGAATCCTCGATCTCTTTATTAAATTTTAAGATTCCAAACCGAGATATTTCTCCACAATTGGGGAATCCTCGGCCTCTTTACTAAATCCTAAATCCAAATCGAGATATTTCTCCACAATTGGGGAATCCTCTATCTCCTATTTAAATCTTAAATCCAAACCGAGATATTTCTCCACAATTGGGGAATCCTCGGCCTCTTTACTAAATCTTAAATCCAAATCGAGATATTTCTCCACAAATGGGGAATCCTCGATCTCTTTATTAAATTTTAAGATTCCAAACCGAGATATTTCTCCACAATTGGGGAATCCTCGGCCTCTTTACTAAATCCTAAATCCAAATCGAGATATTTCTCCACAATTGGGGAATCCTCGATCTCCTAATTAAATCTTAAATCCAAACCGAGATATTTCTCCACAATTGGGGAATCCTCGGCCTCTTTACTAAATCTTAAATCCAAATCGAGATATTTCTCCACAAATGGGGAATCCTCGATCTCTTTATTAAATTTTAAGATTCCAAACCGAGATATTTCTCCACAATTGGGGAATCCTTGGCCTCTTTACTAAATCCTAAATCCAAATCGAGATATTTCTCCACAATTGGGGAATCCTCGATCTCCTAATTAAATCTTAAATCCAAACCGAGATATTTCTCCACAATTGGGGAATCCTCGGCCTCTTTACTAAATCTTAAATCCAAATCGAGATATTTCTCCACAAATGGGGAATCCTCGATCTCTTTATTAAATTTTAAGATTCCAAACCGAGATATTTCTCCACAATTGGGGAATCCTCGGCCTCTTTACTAAATCTTAAATCCAAATCGAGATATTTCTCCACAAATGGGGAATCCTCGATCTCTTTATTAAATTTTAAGATTCCAAACCGAGATATTTCTCCACAATTGGGGAATCCTCGGCCTCTTTACTAAATCTTAAATCCAAATCGAGATATTTCTCCACAATTGGGGAATCCTCGATCTCCTTATTAATTCTTAAATCCAAACCGAGATATCTCTCTACAATTGGGGAATACTCGGTCTCTTTACTAGATCTTAAATCCAAATCGAGATATTTCTCCACAATTGGGTAATCCTCGATCTCCTTACTAAATCTTGAAACAGAGATATTTCTCCACGTCTGGGAATTTTCGATCCTTTTATGTTCCAATTCCAAATCCAACGAATTCCCTGAATAGGGAATCTTGACCATCATTTCTAAGACCCAAGATTCCTCTTCTCGAGGAATCCTCAAATTCCTTTTTCTACCTTCTCTTCCAAAAATTATAGGTTTCGATTTCGTTTGTTCCGACAATTTCCTATCCCTGAATCGGTTTTCTACATCGATTCAAAAATGGAAACTAAGTCTTGAGTTGCTCTTGAATTACCATTCAAAACCCCAATTCTAGACGTAACAATAGATATAAATATTCCATTATGCACGTTAAATCTGTGAATATAAATTTTAACCATTAATTTATTAATAATTTATTAAAAGAGTACCAATATAATGGATCACAGTAGACAAATATTATTTCGTAAAAATTTTGTATACTTATTTTAAATCTATTAACATTTACAAATCTGATGTCTTATGAAAACCTTAAAGCTAGTATCTGATGTCTAATAATTTAATTGTATAACATATAATAAAAGCCGTAAATCAAGTGCTCAGCTTTATTTTTCTTTAATTGTATCTACCTTACCTGTAATTGTTCCTATCTTACCTCAGCTAATCGTTCCACCTCAAAAAGAATCAGAGAAAGAAAATAAAAATCTACGGTTGCAAATCAGATTTAAATTGAATGTTTTCTCTGATTCTTCATGCGGTTCTCTGATTCTCTTGATTCTTAATGAGGTTGTATGTCAGCACAGAAAATCTATCCTAAAGATATATAAAAAATATATTAAACACATGTTACTATTCACATAACATGCACAATAAATTGTAACAAACATCCAAAAATGTTTCAATGAAATAAATATTATGTTAAATAAAATATGCATGCTATTTATTTTAATCAATACAACATTATTTTAAATAAACTAAACAACAAAAGAACCTTATTATTAACAAAACAAGCCGTAATATAAAACATGCAAAGCTAATATTGACATACAAACACAATATACTTATATTACACAAATAAGACCGTAAGTAATTCTAAAATATTTCATACATATAAAACATGTAAAAGTTTCCTTTTTTTGCATTTATATTCTTGCATAATTTTTTGTGTTCCGATAATGTATAATCCCGCTAAAAAAACACCTCTAGTGCAAAAAAGTCGAGACAAGTTCATGTATGAAAAGGGATCTCTCTACAAAAGTTGTGAAATCCGATAACATTAGACAAGCTCGTTTTTTCTATTATATCAATACGAAGAAATTACAAAATGGAAGGAATTGTTTCTGTTTACGTGATTAGAACCGGTATTGAACTTGTCGGGTCCGAACCCAAATGATAAGCAATAAATATCTTATACAATTTAATTTATTTTTACCGTATTATGAATTAGTAAAGATCAGATTACATAATAATAATATGAATAATTATACATCATACTTAAACATCTGAATTGTTCGGAGCCCAACAAGTTCAATACCGGTTCTAATCACGTAAACAGAAAAAATTCTTTCCATTTTGTAATTACTTCGTATTTACATAATGGAAAAAACGAGCTTGTCTAATGTTATCGGATTTCACAACTAATGTAGAGAGATCCCTTTTCATACATGAACTTGTCTCGACTTTTTTGCACCAGAGGAGTTTTTTAGGGGGATTTGTCTCCTTTTTGCAAATATTATTATTATTATCGGCTTTATGTCTCAAAATAATATAAAACAATACATAACGTGCGTCGGTAAGGTAAATTTTTCGTTTATTAGGTATTCGGGAAAACAAAACACAGATCATATCTGAATGCCTAAGGCTAGCCCACCGTGGTGCCGCCACTGCGAATCACAGACAACTTGTGACCCTATGACTTGTGTACATATAACAGAAAAACTCATACACCTCATCGTGGAGCCGCCACTGCGTGGAACAGACACCATTTTACGTGTGTGCCGTGTGCGTGTACAGAGAAACCCATACGACTCAGCGGACAGATGCGTTTGTATGGGGTTTTAAACTGTGTATGTACACAACATGCTTCGGCTGTTTTTTATGTGCCCGCAGCTAGTTCGTTCGAGAATAGATAACTTGTCTCGAAACACTACCGTGTCTCTTGATAATGACAAAAAAATAAGAAACAACGAAACATAATTAAATTTTACAATTAATCGTCAAATGCATCTTGGGGTTTGCAAACCGTAGGATGATACTTATCATATAAATAGGGGAAACATAGTGTTTTCAATTAAATAAGCACAAGTTAGCATGCGTTTGATATCATTTCTAATCTGCCGATAAAAATAAACGTCGCAGGGTTGGCATATTGGGTTACATTAAGAAGGTATCACTTTCACTGTACAAATAGCAAGACCTACGCCATCGCTTAAAATTTCGTCATACAATGCAGGGTTTATTTGACCCCCCAAATAAACTATAATTAATAAAAACTGTGTAACCGGGGAACCTCGGGAGCGGCTTCCCGGCACCAACTGACACCCTTTCCCAAGAGATCAAAAGTCAGAAGGGCGCCAGGGACTTTTTAACCTTCTAAAAGTCCCAAAGGACTTTCCGAAGCAACCCAAAAACTCTAAAACCCAAAACCGACTATCTCTTATCTCCGGGACGTGAAGGTTCCGCCACGACTCCACCGACTGCCGACCTAACCTGAAAAGAAAAGGTCAACCCACAGGAAAATCCCTCCCAAATGAATAAAGCCAAAAATTGGTAATAATGAATACTTTAATATAAACAAAAAAAAAGAAATATGAATAATAACAATAGTAATGTTGGGGAAAACCCCTTAACAATTCGGGTCCTGTTCCGTCACGTGGTCCCAAATGGACCGAACCAAAAACTATGTGGCGAAACCAACAGAAAATCAAAAAGGACCAATCCGAATGAAACAAACAAAAGAAAATAGTCGCTTCCAAATATATCCAAAAATCAAATACATAAAGAAAGGGGGAAGCCAAATGTGGAAACGTTCGGAGCCGATCTACGTTCGTAAGCCACCCAGGCACCGAAACCAAGATGGTGGCTCTAACGGTTGTGGGGAAAACGTGGTTTTCACCCTACCGACCGAACCAATGTTTCTAAAGCGTAGCGTAGCTTTTTCTCTTACCTACTAACTCTAAGGCTAAGAGAAAAGCTCGCTCGAGAACCCAAAAGAAGCCCGCGGGCACTCACCAACCGTAAAGCCAAAAATCCCAAGACCAAAAGAACTCCACAGTATCAGGAAAAATCCCCGGGCTCAATACGCTCAAAATGTCGGATTCCACAAGTCCTCGTGTCTTAGCGCCGTCCAAAGGAGAAGTGCCGATCGTCGTCTTCTTCTTCATCGTCTCGATCCTTGGGGCGTTGCTGCGTTTGCGCGATCGTGCGCTCCTTTGATGATGGTCGGAAGGTGCTGCCACTAATTAGGAATCGGTACCAAGTAGTCCGACGGATTCCGAAACTCCCGGAGGATCCAACAGATGTCCCAACAGATGTTGGTTGATCGATGGCGAGTGATTCCAATGGTGAGTGCCCTATTGGCTGGTTAATCTCCGATCGACAAGACGAACCAATCGTATCCTATGGCTTCCCCTATACGCCGCTTATCGCTATCTTATCTCTAAACTTATCCTAAGCTTAGCCTAAGGGATCTAGCCCTTTACACGATTCCGTAGCCAAGATACATACCGATCCAACCGACTTGACGTCTCCTCTGGACGGGTATGTTCCGAAATAGACACTTGTAACGTAGCGTGCGAAACGCCACGTTACAACTGTTTCATTAAATTGTCTACAGTTTTCTGTACTCTGGGCCCAAACTTTCCTTGTCGGGGGAATTAGTACCTCACGTGTTCCTGTGCTTGCAAGAACCCACAGTCTTCTTTTTAATAAATTAATAATTTATCAATTTTGGTTTGTTTATTCTATTTCCCAAAATATTACCGCTGACTCTTCTTATATAATTCTTCTTATAACAAGCACGTGAGATTTCAAATAATACGCGCTACCTAACTTCCTTTTCGACGTTGCCACATCGTTTGAGTAAACGGTTCATTATCCATGAAATCGTCGTAAAATTTCCTTTTTCATTTCTTTATTTCTACGTTTATAGGCTCGAAATACTTGTTTATAAGCACTCAATATGTTTACTAATCATTCAGCTAATATCCTGCGAAATTTCAAGGAATTCTGAAACGTTAGTCTTGTATAATTAAGCCTTTAAAAAAAGTACGGATATGCAAATTGAAATGTTTGCATCTTTTTTCCTACGCTCCAAAGCTTTACCAAACTTCAAACCTTTCGCGCCCGCGAACCTGATATATCGGGCGCCTATACTTTCCGTGGCTGCCCGCCAACGACAAATATCGGGCTGCTTGTACTTTCCGCAGCTGTCCGCCGCCGATAATAGCCGTTTTGGGACTGGCGCTTATTCAGTGTATAATTTCTATTACAATCCTCATGATATTTTTTAGCGGTATTGAGGGGACAGCTGGGTGGCGAACGGGCGGGCTAAGAGGGACGGTAGGCTCCCAAGAATGCGGGCACGAAAAAGTTAACTGAATCTTATTCATAAGTAATATCTGCCAACACACCAAACTTCAGCATTTTCTGAACCGTCAATCACTTTCCGGTAGTACTACCTTACTATTAAAGTACTCAATATCAATGTACTAACTAACTGTGTTTTTCTTCTGTAATTCATTAATTACACCTAATGCGAGTCCTTAAATTTATGAGAATAAGCGACAATAGGATTAATTAATTGTAGAAAATATGCAATAAATGAATTAAAATTAACCTACAATCAATTCATCCTTTTATTACGCGTTATTAGAAATTATAGGACTCCACAATAAATGTTTTTATATAATTCTAGAGAAGAAAAGTAGAATTATTGGTTAATTACATTTATAGTTAAGTTCATTAGTTTCTGAGAAAATGTTACGAAAGGATTTATTAATTAATTAATTGTAGAAAAAAACGTAATAAATGAATGAGTATTAATCAATTAATTAGACTGCAATTAAATAATCCTTCCATTACATGTTCTGAGAAATTAAAAGATTTGACAATAAATCTAATTAATTAATTAATTGTAGAGAGGGCAATATTTATGTCACGTAGCGCGACATACCTCCTTGTAGGATTACGTACACTATAATATTAAGATTATTAAAATAAAAACCACTTAGTTATAAGATATTACATACGGACAGGAATTTATTTTAAAATATAATGAAACTAAATTCTAAACGCAAATTAATTGTTGGACGTTTCCTGCACTCTAGATACCTTTATAATTTAAGAGTTCGACGAATTCCTCCAATTAATTAGAGAAATAATAACAAGAAAAGACAATTTAAGGAAGCAGCTGGTAACTAGGATGACTAAACCCAGTCATAAATATGTAACCTTTAAGGGGGGGGTATGGTTTTGAGGGTTCAAAAAAAGTGATTTTTTTTTATTGCATATTATGAAAGTATAGTATTTCAAGAATGTTGTCTGTTAATAGGAAGTCAATCGGAGCAAAACTCACAAAGATATAGCTTTGGAAGTAGACGTGTCTCGAACGACTACCTGAGCTGTAACCGCTCAGCGGGAAGGCAGTTGTTTCTCAATCTCTTTTGTTATCTTCTTTTGTTATTGTCCAATCTTCTTTTGTTATTCTCCAATCTTCTTTTGTTATTGTCCAATCTTCTTTTGTTATTGTCCCTAAGCAGTTTCCAGAAAGGTCTTAGACAGGGTCGTTGTAACGGTACCCCGGTACCTGGTGTTGCTTCATTTTCGAAGCAGACGCGGAGTGTAACAGTCGTGTTGTATTTTCTTACTCTATTTCGTTGTGATATTTTTGTTGTTCGCAAAATGCCGAGAAAAGTTTCCAGAGAGTGTAGAAAGGAGAGTGGTAAAAAGTTGTATCGAGGTAAAAAAATAGTTCCTCCGCATAAACGAAGAAACGATGACGATATTGAGACAAGGAGTACGTCAACGAAAAAAATCAGACTAAGTTTTAGCCAAGAAGTTGCTGAAGATACAAATAAGCATTTCAGAATCATTGATTTTCTGTTAGTTTTTTCAACAATTTCTACGTTAGTGAAGTGTGCAGTTTGTGATAGTACAGTATCATTTCAGTGTTGTGGCAAAATAGGTCTTGGTTTCAAGATAAAAATAAAATGTGAAAAATGCAAAGAACCTCGTTACGTTCCGTCTAGTGAACGAGTAGATGATCATATGTATGAAGTGAACTACCGATTTGCTTTCGTGATGCGAGTTTTAGGCTTGGGATTAGCTGGTTGTGACAAATTCTGCGGACTGATGGATTTATCCAGTAATTTCGTAGCAAAATCGGTATACCAGAATTACTTGAAGAAAATGTGCTCCAGTGTGACGAATGCCGCAAAAAGATTTTTTGTTTCTGCGATAGAGGAAGAAAAAGCAGCTATGTGTAGAGAAAAAAATATTGAATCTTCATCAGAATTAACCGTATCAGGCGATGGAACTTGGAAAAAGCGTGGATTTTCTTCTTTATATGGCGTGGCTTCCTTGATTGGATATTACACCGGAAAAGTCGTCGATGTTCTCGTAAAAAGTTCATACTGTCACATGTGTGTTACTTGGAAGAATAAGCTTGATTCTGCAGAGTTCGAAGAATGGCAAGAGAACCATATAAATGAAGATCAATGTTCTGCAAATCACAAAGGAGCATCCGGTAACATGGAAGTCGACGCAATTGTCACAATGTTCAAAAGATCGCAAGAGAATAACGTGAAGATTCGCAACTATATTGGAGATGGTGACTCGAAAACATATAGTGGTGTTATCAATGCTGAACCTTATGGTGAAAATTTTCTAGTCAATAAAAAAGAATGTGTTGGACACGTCCAAAAAAGGATGGGAACTCGTTTGCGTGATTTAGTCAAAAAAACTATGACTGATAGTGAAACCAAAACTGGAAAAAAAATTTAAAAAAAAACTCTCTCAGGTAAAGGGAAACTGACTGCAAAAATGATTGATAAGCTCACCCAGTACTATGGTCGTGCAATTCGTTTCAATTCTAATTCTGTAGAAGAAATGAAGAAAGCCATTTGGGCTACTTACTATCATTATGCCTCAACCGATGCAAAACCACAACACGAAAACTGCCCTAGCGGAGAAGACTCATGGTGTGAATGGCAGAAAGCTGCAGCTTCAAACAAGCTGAATAATTTCAAACACACATATTCTGCTCTACCAACTGATGTTTTACAAGGAATCAAGCCAATTTATGAAGATTTAAGCAAAGATGCTCTCCTAGAGCGATGTATTGGCGGATTCACACAAAATAATAATGAGAGTTTGAACCAGCTTATTTGGAAGATTGCGCCGAAAGTTGAGAGTGGTTCAGCAATTATCGTCGAATTTGCATCTTCAGTGGCTGCTTGTGTTTTCAATGAAGGCTGTAAAGCTTATTTAACCTTCCTAGAAGAGATGCGAATAAGTACTGGTCCAAGTTGTCATGGATGGGCGCTTCGAACCAACGATATTCGAATGAACAGAGCAGATGAGCGAGCAGCTGAAACCGCTAAAAATGATAGAATTCGCCGCAGACTTGATAAAAAAGATGCTTTGGACATTCTTGACGAAAGTTCTATACTCTATGGTCCCGGCATTGATGATTCTATGTGAGTAAAATAAAAAATAAATAGCTTACTAAGTTTTATCAGGGTCTTTTCGCTACGAAAAACTTTAAACGCGTTTTTCTCAAGTCGATGTTTTTTGAGTCGGTGCACACTGTATCTGAAAATCTATTCAACCGATCGTTCTCAAATTTTTTACAGTATTTCCTTACATAATTTATGAGGTAACCCTGGCGAGATTTTTTCGTCTTTGATTTTATTTTTCTTATTATTAACAACAATAGTCATGAATTTAGGCCAAAAATCGGTATTTTCACTTTCAAGTCTTGTAAAAAGTTCAAAAATTAAAAAAAATGGAAAAACTCGGCAGCGATACCTAGAGGGACATAAAAATTAAGGAAAAAACTTTGGTTATTTCATTTCAGATGATCCAGTGCTGAGATATGATGTGCACCGCAAAATGTATTTCTTCTGAGGCGCCTGCGAAGAATTGCTGCCATTCGGTCAATTTTCAATATTTTTGAACCAATATTTCACAGAATATAGTTCAATTACTACTCTTTAATGTACAACAATCAGAAATAAATGTACTTTCACCGTACGCCCAAAAAAAAATCTGTAAAAACCTGTTTTTTTCTGCCTTCAAAACCATACCCCCCCCCCTTAAGGTCACTGTTAAAAGCTAAATATCTAGAACTATATACTGTAACGTGGAAAATTTCCGCTGTTACATTAAGCTTTTTTGGGGCATCAATCGTCTTAAATTTACCATTAATTTCTTTCGCGCCTTTAAGAAAAACGGAGAAAAAAAGGCTCAGGAACCTCTCCGAGAATACCCGGAAGCACCTACGTGGTAACAAATTATCTCTGTTATTATTTAAGTGATTCTTTTCTTTTGTGCTATATCTTCTGTTAATATCGCTATGTTAAAATTCCCTTCCTACTTCTTTCGCCAATCCCGAATCGCCTGGTAAGAGAGAAAAGGAAAGAAGACTCCCGAATCCAAGGATGGGAACCTTCTCGGCTATCGCAGGACAAGGAAGATGTCAAACTATGGCCTACTTATCACTTGAGCGTGATAATTCCCGAATCCTGCGACAACTAGGATGGCGCTACCAATGCCGATTGGAGGGACCGAAAACGACTCCCTTCAGAGTTTCCTGAGCTGCCGCTTTAATAAGACCTGTTCTTTGGATAATTTATTGTGGACGAATTAAGAGGATCAATCGCTTTGGATAATTTATTGTGGATAGATCGAAAGGATCGATCGATTTGGATAATCTATCGTGGACGGATCGAGAGGATCGATCGACTTGGATCGCCGGAAATCGCATTCCCGCCGCCCACACGGTTCTACCAGGTGATTCGAAAATTTGGCTTCCTTACATTTTTCTATCTCCCTGCCGAACTCCCGAATTCCTCTCTCATTACTTACGCTCCCGCGTGTTTTCTCTTAACTCGGTTTTGCTTTAACTTGGTTTCTTTTTTTTGAATCACTCTTCTTGTAATTTCGAGTGTTCCCGTCGTAGTTTTAAGTCTAGTAACCCTCCCGGTTTTCCTACCGGCAGGAATCAAAACTCGAATTTCTTTTTTTTTTTGTACCAATTTTGTCATGTTGGTGGCCCGTAACCACCCCTTTTTGTAATAAAGTACTTTCAGAATTTTTCTAGATTTACCGAGTCGTCTGGATTCAAATTTGTATTGTCAAATCTAGACAAAGGATCTCCTCTGAGAGGGTTTCACAGCTCCTTCCGAGCTAGACCGGGCCCCCTCAGGGAAAATCCTTGTCCGAGTTCTCGGACTGGCGCCCAATTCCCGCCTTCCTGCCTCTCGACTTTCTTTCGGAATTTTCCTGAGTGAGGAAATTTGCGGAGCGACTCCCCTTTCGTTGTCTTGGTCGTAGGTGACCAGGAGTCGCGCTACAATACTTAACACAATTTCACGGAAAATCATCGGTCAAGCGGAACAATGTATACCGAATTGCCGACACCGACAACGGCAGAGCGCCTAAAAAGGAGATAATTAGGTGGAAAAGTGTCAAAGGAAAGGATATATCAATAACTTTATTACTATTGTCAGAGTGCAGGAAAGATAAAAAAAAGCCGCGGAAGACAAGTAGCAAGGAATTGCTTTTAGTAAATTTAGAGGATGTAATTACCTCCGCGTCCCAGTTATGGGTTTCTACAAATATATAAACCCCTAGAAGTTTCGGGAGAGTCAGTCTTACCGTGATCCTCACCGAAGTGCTGCCCATTGCACCATCAAATTTATAAAACACGGCGATAACTTGCAATTATATTGAGAAGTTCAGTGAAGTAGCGTCCATCGCGTTTTTGGATTATTGTAAAAATAAAGGTGCAAATAAAAAAACTGGATACAAATTCTACCCCAGTTGGTTTAATTCGAAACACATTAAGTTTGTGACTGCATCCTTTCCCGACGTCATCCACTACCAATGCCTGCTGCCCCGACGGAGGACTCAATTGGAACCAACCATCTTTCGGCTTAACAGCAATTGTTCGACCCGTTAAAACTTATAAAGGTATTTTTAATTCCATCATACGTTAAGATATTGAGAGCGGTCCTTTTCCCATTTTGTAAAGATAGGGCAAAAGTACATCCCATCAGGCACATTTTCATTACTCATAACCCCAAATTTCCTCATCAAACTAATTCGGCCCAGCCCGGAGTTTTGTCACGTAGACAGATATACTCGAAGGGGCTACGTTGTCAGGATAGGGCTTTACTGGCCTGCCGAGGTTGCATAGGTTGTGCCAAAGGGTAAACCTGCCTAGGACGTAACATTTATTTACATTTATGCATATGATTGTCATGCAGCGGTTAATCGTATATTGTAACGTGGAAAATTATTCCCGTTACTTTAAGTGGTAAAAATCTCGTTATTGCCTCTATAATTTACGTTTTTCTTTTTGTCTTCTTGTAATTATTTCGCAAATTCGGGCTATCGGGAGTTATTGAAAACTAAGAGTGCTCAGAAATCTCCCGGGAACCTGAAGAAATATTATATCGCATTTATTATTTTCTCTTATTACTTTCGATTTTGTTAACGAATCACGATAAATAATTTTCGCATTACCTAACGCTGTCACCTTACTCCCTCCCCCGTCAAATTCCCTGCCAAAACCCTACGAAGATCGGCACAAAGAAGAGACGGGAGAAGACAAAGAGCATCCAAGACTTCTCCCACATGGGAAAGAAGAAGGAGGAAGACTCCGTAGCCGTCTATAACAGCGAAGAGAAGAAAGGACGAACTATCGACTCCCGAGAGAGAGACAAAGAGAAGGATGTCAAGGATCTATCGCTTACGGCCATCTGGAAATTCGCAGGAGACGGGTCGATAACGAAAAAATGGGTCGGTACCCTAATTATCGCCGGAGCACTTATCGTAATTCCCGAATCCTGTAACGAAAAAGATGGCGCTATCTCTAGCAACACGAGGAGGCTGATATCAGAGTCAGAGATTTCTGAGCCCTGTGCGAGTGAAGACGCCCATTCTGTTTCCTGGAGAACATTTACAGATATTTGAGGGACCAACTTTCTTTTTTGGAAATCCTGTCGTGGGACGAAATTTTGGAGTACTTCCGGACCTATCGCCGTGGTGAGAGCCTTTACAAAGCCTTCTTTGTGTTTTTATTTGGCATCCCAATTGGAATCCTATCGACTCCCTTTCTTCTTTTTGCTATTTTCTGCCGCGTCATTTCGGATTATCGAGTATTAATTGTTCATCGGAAGGTTCCCGATTAAATTATTTTCTTTGCGCAGTTATTGGTTATATCTATTTATTGCAAATAAGTTCGAACTTTCGTTAATCCCGATTAAATTATTTCTTTTTGTACAATTATTGATTCTTACTTTTATTGTGAATAAATTCGAATTTTCGTTAATCTCGAGAAAAGTCGTCTGGATTTTCTTTTGTTTTAATTTCCGAATCAATCCAGACAACGGATTCCCTTTGAGAGGGTCTTTCAGCTCTCGCAGAGTTAGACCGGGCCCCCTCAGAACCAATCCGCGTCTGTAAGGACTGGCGCCCAATTCCCGATTTGTTTTCTTTTTCTTTCTTTTTCGTATTTATGGTGAGCAAAAGGGCTCCGAGAGTGGAAATTTGGAGCAACGCTACCAATTTTTGGCTAAGTTGGTAGGGGCGCTACAATATATATAACTTATACATGTACATAGTGTTCGTCACTAGTCCCTCATATTCTCTTGTACATTTTCATCATATGAATTTTCTACTCTTTTTATTTTTCTACTTCCCGAAACGATTTGAATTGTTATGAAGAAGCACAAAGGAAGCGACAAATGGCTTATGTATGTATTGTTTAGTCGTATATACACGGAATCTTTCGACCGTTTGTTATGTCTGCGGTGCTCGATGTTTTGGGAACATATCAACGGCAGTGCTCTTGCCAAATTCACACTTTGAATTTGTCTCGAGATACTGTAGTGTCTCTTGATATCGATAAACAAACATGTTTTGTAGAAAAATCTGTTTTTTCAATAAACAAATTAACATAGCTTTTTCGAGCCGCCCTTTTCAAAAATTTTGATGAGAGATTCTCAAAAGTTAGACAATTCTGTGTCAAAAATTATGGTATGAAATTCTTTCAGAACCAGTTTTGCAGCAAAAACGTTGTTGAAAAAAAATATGGATACGGGAAAATAGGCATGTTCAATTACAACAAATGCCTCAGCCTTGACTCTTCACGATTTACAGTGCGAATGATAGGAAACACTACAGTTATTAAAATTCTAGGGCGAAATTTCTGTGTTTTGCGAGTGTAAAGGATGTATCGCGGTTACAAAGAGAAAACAGCGTTCCTCCTTGGACTCTGTACCACACAGCATGAGTAGAAAGTCAAGGGGGAAGAAGACGAAGGAGAAGAAGCAGAAAACAAAAAGAAGAACAAGGTGGGGAAGGGTATGAACTTCTAACACAAACCTTTGCTCTCATTCCGAATTTTAACACTAGAAAAGACGGATGATAGTGAGAGAAACCATCTTAACCTTTTCGGTGCTCTACGCCAGTATACTCGTCAAATTAACACGCGCTCACGCAAGTTGCGCACCGAAAAGGTTAAGAGAAAAGAGTGAGAGTGAATTAACAAAGAAAAGACACCCGTGGATGGAAGCTCTCCAGGAACGAAACTGAATCCTCAGTATCCTGGATCCGAGAAAGGTTTTATTGTAGGAGGAACACAACACCCTAACCCGGGACAACCTACAACGGAAGCTACTCGGGACACGCGGGAATAGAGGAGACACCGCGAGCTGGCCACACGCACCCATCCACACACACGCGCATACATATACACACGAACGAAGGATGAATAAAGTTATTTGAAAACAGATATTTGGAGGGTTTTGCGTTGTATTTCTCCTTTCCAAACTCTGTCCCTCCCCACAAACGAGCTCGGTTCTTGAGGAAGCATCGAAACTCCCCCAACTACCGTCGCAAGAACAGCATATTTAGTACCGAAATTGACAGGTTGAACTGGAATACCGAGAAGTCAGAAATAAAATGTTATAGCAAACATATCGAAATATAGGGTAACAGTATTGAAAGCGACGATATTTATTCCTCTTTATCGTCCCTCAGTGAACTACGATTGGCCTTTTAAACTCTAGTAACGAGACCTCTATATCAATGCAAAGAATCCTAATAACCAAAAAAATTCCATTAAATGAACGTTGGTAATTTTTCAATAGGTTAATACATGGAAGCATCCAAACTTCGAGCTCATACTCTACGGGATGAGCCCTATGTCAGTTTTTTTATTGATGTCTATTAAAATCACAAACTTAAAAGTCAACGAAAAGAAGGTCTGGAATACGAAGTACTCGATAGAAGCAGGTACCTACTACAGCAGTAATTTATAAACGTTTTTCTTCAATTGTACAGGTGTATTATCTTATGCACACGATGGTGATCGATCGAGCGAAAATTCAACACGAACAAGAGAAACAAATATTGGAGGCATTTGCCAGACAAGGAAAAAAGTTCACTTTAACTTATTGGGGTAAGTGCATCGACCAATCGTTATCAGAAAGAAGAAATTTATGCTCTGAACGGCGAAGAGTCGTTCTCACAGCCAAGCTTTAGTAGTATACTGTAGGATTATACAAATCTGCTGGTTACTCACAGAACTTGCCAGCTAAAGATACAATCTGACATAGAACAATTCAGCAGCGACATAAATGAAATGAAGGAATACAGTTGACAATTTTACTATTGTGGTGTAAATGTGCTAGCTAGTTGAATGCAGATTCCTATGTAATTTCAGAAAGGTAAAAAAACACCAATTTATTTTTTATCTCTGTGCGCGACTGTACTAATGGAGAGATTCCCCAATTTCAAAACAAATGAAAAAACGAGTCGCAGTAGAGTTGGCAGATTGCGCTTAACCTTCGATCGCTCCAACGGACAATGAACAGGTTATACAAAGCTTAATAATGACACGCAGATTGATAACGACACGCAGATTGATAACAACTAAATAACATTTATTTACTTTCAAACGAAGCAAAAGTCAATAACAGAGTTTCGGATTCGCGACAACGGTGCGAAGACGTAACTGAAAACTATGAAAGCGCAGGTGCGCTTAAAATACTAAATACACGGACGCGTGCAGTTATACGGAGCGCTAAGGTTCTTAATTTAACCTAAAACGAAAGCGCGTAACTTACGGAGCGCAGGGCTCTTAGTTAGAATCTAAATGTATTAGATGAGCAGCGAGACTAGGCGCATGAGCACTTAGATGCCGAAAGAATAGCGGAACGTCCAAGTAGGGCTAATCCCTGAGAGGAGAGACAATCCGAGAACACCTCGAATTGTCCCGAGATTCTACTAAGGAAGTGCGAATACCGCACTTGAAGGAAAGCTAACGCCGCTTTTTAAGGTGAAGATAGAGTTGTGAACACCGCAACTGTAACTATCTCCCGAGAACTCCTCGTGGGATGGAATTGGATGGTGGGAATAACTATGCTAAACCGCGCTGAATACGGCATAAAGGTTCCCATCTAAGAGGCTCGGGCGTCGCGAGCGACTGCTGCTATCGACGACGATCTCAGCGATCTTAAAGTCTCTCGGTAGGAGCCGGCACGAGTGGGGATGATTTCGGAGAGAGAGAGGGAGACTGTCCGGCGAGGCCCGGCTCAGCCTCCTGTTTCCCCCCTGGTTCGAGCCGATCTCGAACAATCTCTATTAATCAAGATTGATTGAGTAGGTATGCATATAAAATAGGCATGGGTACTGTGACGCGCTCTTTTCAGATCGATCGTCATCTTAGCTGAATTCATTTAAAACAAAGAACTAGAGTCAAGGCTAAACAATATTTTGGCGACGACAGTTCCACTTAGACTAAACTAAACTGAAGTAATGGTAATCAATCTTGAAGAACGGTATGAAACCCGAGATCAGAGTGCTAGGTTGTGGAAAAAGACGTGGTTCTTTTACCAAACACTGAACTCCTTATAACATAATAATTAAATGTAACATCGAACTAATACCACAGTAACAACTCCAAATGCAAAAAACATAATAGCAAGCATTAAGGGACGTTAATGGTGTCCGCGGAGCCGCATATTGATGGCTTTATTTTGTTTTTCATAAATTTTACTGCTACTACTACTAATACTACTATCACTAATATTTTTTTAATTTATTTTTTATCATCATAGGTACCATCATCATAATAATAAAATAAAAATAATAACAATAACAACAACAATAATAATGATAATGGTGATGACATTACAAAATAAATATAAAGTAATAGTAGTAACATAATTTATGAAGAAAAAGAAAATAAGACATTGGCCAGGGCTCGAACCCTCGTTAAAAAGTTCACAGCGATTCAAAAGCCAAGTGGTAAGCTTTACCACTCCGCTACCGACACTATTGAGAACTTGTGTACAAGTTTAAAATATAAACTGTACCGCGTGGTTCTGGTTAATTAGGTTTGCAATTACACTGAAATCTTAAAAAATTCTGTAATAGGCGTCTCTGTTACCAAATCTCGATTCAATTCGATTAAAAATCGAATTGAATCCGGTTTAAAATAATAATTACACCAACGACAACAACAACAACAACAACAACAACCATAGTAATAATAATCATAATAATTATAATAATAACCGCAATGATAGCGGTAGTAATCGTAATAGCAGTAATAATACAAGTAAGAATTTGATGGTTTTAAATTTCGCCATTTTGTTTCTTATGTATTATTACTACTACAACTTTATTGTCCAACGAAAACACATACAATCAAGTAGTGAGGTAGTGGTAGTAATAGAAGAAATAACAGACGTAAGATTTTCAATGGCTTGGTGTTACCATATGAATTCTTAAGTATTACCACTACTACTACTCTGTTGCCGAAGGACAACACATCATAGTGTAGTATTATGGTAGTGGTAACAGTAAAAGCAATGTTTTGATTTTACCCTTATCTTAGTTCTTTTGTTATTTTACCACTAGTACAAAATTATTTTGACCGCCTACCGAGCCTCTTCGGCGTTCTGATTGGCCAGAACGTTTCAATTAATAACTCGTTAATTAACTCGAATTTTAAAAAATGGTACTGGACTTTTCGATTCCATTTTTTACCATCTACCACCACCCTTCGCCATCGACACCTTATGTCGGACACCCTGTATGTATATATATATATATTGTAGCGCGACTGCCTTTTTCTACAACTGATGAAGAATTTGTGGCGCAGTCGCGGGACAAATTCCTCACTCAGAGAATAAAACAAAAAAAAACAAAGATTGCTATTTCCAAAGAAAATTCCTTCACCAATGATTAGGGAGTAGGGACGGGAGTGTTGGGCGCCAGTCCGAATTTCGGACGCGGAATTCCTCTGAGGGGGCCCGGGCTAACACAGGGAGGGCGTGAGACCCACTCAGAGGGAGTCCGTTGTCTGAGCTGAAAATAAAGGAATGCTCAAACGACTATTATCCTATCAATTAATTTATTAACTATTCAGTAATAACAAAAAAAAAACGTATTCAAAATTTCGGGATTAACAATCTGGATGAAACTCTAATAAATTCAAAGAAATACTTGATCGAAATTTCACGACCCAAAGCAACCGTTAACAGAAGGCTGAATGCTGATAGATCGAATCTCACGTAGTAATAGTGCACTCACAGGCACTCTTTACTTTACTCAAAAACCGGGAACACTCGGACTCACATGAACAACCTAATTAAATGACGATTACAAGATAAGTAAATCAGTAATGGGTTACTTGTTATTCTTTAAATTGGATCCAGAATAGCACAATGTACCATAGGGGGGCGGGATTCGGAAGTCCGACAGCGACCTTCACGGTGGACTATCGGACAAGGTCGCGGGATGCTAGATCCGTAACAGACGCTTGCAAACCAGGAGAAAGATAAGACGGGAAGACTTCAAGAATACACAGGAATGAGAAAAGAAGGCGCTTGCCAATAACTCGCAGTACCAAAGAGATGACCGCACTCACCGCAAACACGTCACTTGCCTCGTTCTCGATTATACTCCCGAAAGAAAATGTCGATTTCGCTCGGTGTCAAATTGATCCGTGTAGGACGATAGCTCAGGAATCTCTGCCGGTTCCCGGCTATGGCGTCCTTCTTCCTGTGCGATAGCGCCCTCCTGGCGTTGACCGATTCGGGAATTAATTTCTCCCGTAGCGCTGGTAATTTCGCTTGGTGACCCATTTTTATCGACCCGTTGACCTTATAGATCTTCTATGATAACGACAGAGGGCCACACTGGGTCAGGAACCGTTAGTGCGGTCTTCGTTTAGCACGAGAGTCCTTCCAGCGCTGTCCTCTTATACGGGAGAACTGCCAATAGGAGCTGTCACCATACTTCGGCGGTAGGCTCTCTCCTCTCTTTCTTTCTTGTAGCGATGTCGGTTGTGGTCTTCCTTGTCTCCTTCGCTGTTCCTCTTTGTGCGGATCTTCGCGCGAGTTCCTTGGCAAGGGGCTCGGAGGAGGGGGGACAGCAAGGGAGTAAGGCGACAGTTTCGATAGAATCGTAAAAATACAATGCTGATAAAAAAAAAAGGTATTACGTATGATTACAATTTCTAAATTTCCGCTGTTCCTCGTGTTCTCGGGGAGATTCCTGAGCGTAACTAACCCTCATTTCTCGACCCGTATTATGTAAATAATTCCTTGTTGAAGTGGAAAAGCCGTAAGCGGCAACAAAGATGCAAGGCGAAATAGAAAAAGAAAGAAAAGAGAAAAAAAAATAATCAGTGAAGTAACGGGAGCAAATCTCCACGTTACAATATATTGTAACGTGGAAAATTTCTCCCGTTCCATTATATCGTAAAAATCTCGATAATTTTTATAATTTATGTCTTTCTTTTTGTCTTCTCGGGATTCTCTCGTAAATTCAGGCTATCGGGAATTATGGAACCTAAGAGTGCTCAGAAATCTCCCGGGAACCTGAAGAACCATTATATCGCATTCATTATTATTGCAATTGTATTTTTATTTTCGATTATAGTAACGAATCATATTATATAATTTTTGCATTATCAAATACTTCTGCCTAACGCTGTCACATCATTCCCTTCCCTTCCAAATTCCTTGCCAATAAGATCAGAAAGATCGGCACGAAGAAAAGACGAAGGAAGACAAGGAGGATCAACGCTCCCTCAACATTGGAGAGAAGGAGAGAGAAGACTCCCGCTGCCGCTCATGACAGCGCTAGAACAGAGAAGGAAGGAAGACCTACCGACTCCCGAGAGAGACAAGGAGAAGGATGTCAAGGATCTATCGCCTACGGCCATCTACCGATTCGCAGGAGACGGGTCGATAATGGAAAAATGGGTCGATGTCCTAATTATCGCCCGAGAACTTGTCGTAATTCCCGAATCCTGCCGTGCAAAGGATGGCGCTATCACTAGCAACGCGAGGAAGCCGAAATCAGCTAATCAGAGATTTCTGAGCCTTGTGCGAGTGCGGACGCCCTTTCTTGTTCCTGGGAAGACGATCAATTGGCCGGACTACCTTTCTTTCGGAGATTCCGTTTTTGGACAACTACCTTTCTGCCGGAAATTCCGTTTTTGGACGAACTTTGGAGTATCTTCCGACTATCTCTGTGGTGAGAGCCTGTACAGGGCCTTCTTTGTGTTCTTTTGGCATTCCTTCTCTACCTCCTATCGCCTACCTCCTATCGACTCCCTCATTACTATCTCCTATCGCGTAATTTTGAATAAAGAAAATAAAAATTTGATTTGTAGTCGGAAGGTTCCCGAATAAATTATATTTTTGTTTTCTTTTGTGCAGTTATTAACTATTTCTTTGTATTGCGGATAAATTCGAATTTTCGTTAATTCCGATTAAACTATCTCTTTTTGTACAGTTGATGATTCTTTCTTTTTGTGAATAAATTCGAATTTTTGTTAATCCCGAGAAAAGTCGTCTGGATTTTCTTTTGTTTCAATTTTCCGATTAATCCAGACAACGGATTCCCTCTGGGAGGGTCTTTCAGCTCTCGCTGAGTTAGACCGGGCCCCCTCAGAGCCAATCCGCGTCCGTAAGGACTGGCGCCCAATTCCGAATTTGTTTTCTTTTTCTTTCTTTTCGTATTTTTGATGAGCAAAAGGCTCTGGGTGTGGAAATTTGGAGACACGCCACCAACTTTTGGCGAAGTTGGTAGGCGCGCTACAAATTTTTGGCGCCCAACGTGGGGCCCACAAAGCCAACTTAACTTTTTTTGTAGTAAAATAGCTTAACTATCTTTTATATCTTTCGTTATTTCGCCACGTTGCGCGAAATTTGTAGCAACGCTACAAATTTTTGGCGCCCAACGTGGGGCCACACATAGCCAATTTAATTTTTTTTTGGTACAATAAATTCATTATCTCGTATATTTTTCGCATAAAAATCATTTACTATCGATATTTAGTGAATTTAATATATTCTATTGAAAATAAATTAACTATCTTATATATTTCTGTTATTAATAACGTGAATTTCAAAGTCTGCCTGCAAATATCGTATTCCCGCATTTGTGAAATATTATCGAATTTATAATTTTCAGCAAACTATTGGAATTAAATAGAGAGTTAGAACATAGAAACTCTCGAAGGCCGCGTCTAGCGAGAAGCGAACAGCGTTATCGTTAACGTTGTGTTGACATTTTTTTGGAATAGTCCTTTGTTCGCGCTCGCTTCGCTACCGTTGTATTTCTTAGAAATAAACACATTTAGAGAGATTCTATGTCTTAACGACTACCGTTTAAAATAAAATATTTCTCGTACATTATTCCCGAATTTCTTGTCTTTTCTCTACCTTTATTACCGAAATTTAAATTAAGAGAATCTTGTATTATATTAATTTGAATATTATTTCTGTAAAATTTCACATTGTGATGTACTCCCGAATTTATTACCGAATAATTATTATTTTGTAAATAGTATTTTTATTATAAAATTTCCTTTTTTTTTTCTCGTTTATTGTAAATATTTCGATTTTTTATAATTAATTATTTATTGCAACTATCGAAGTTAACGTAACTTTCTTTTTTTTTCATTTTATTATAATTCTCGTAATTAACGTTCTTTAATTAACTTCTTTCTTTTTTTTTACTATCGTATTTATTAATTTTTGAATTTTGGTAGATAATTTCGAGATTTTGGGAATTACAATTGTTTTTCTTTTTTTTTTCAATTGTGATTGTCCATTATCTGCGCTATATTATATTATATTATTTCCGACTTTCCGTAACGCTACCTTCCGGTTATATCTTCGTTTTCCGTTTCTCTTTTTTTTTTGTTTTGTTTTTCGTGATTTCCGACTCTCGCGGTACATTTCGAATCCGTTAATACTTTTCGTTCTTTTTCGCATTTCGTCGCCATGGCTACCGGGGGCCGATATTTTCCTGATGACGCGCCAGAGAGTATGAAGACGGTGGAAGAGGCTACCACGAATTTCGTAGCCTCTCTCTCTCCTCAAGAGATCATGCGTACCCTGGATACCCGCCGATTACAAACGGCTGGATCTTGGGAGGATCTTCAGGATCGCTTGATCCGGTATACCCTGCGCTTAGAATTAGACACGGCGGATATACCGTGGGATCCGGAAGTGGACGAACGGGGCCGAACTGATCCCTTCACGTACGTGATAGGACGTCGGGAAGAAGCTGCTATAAGCGACCCGTTGGTACTGGGAGTTTCTCTCCCATCCACTTCCGTTACCACTTCCGTTACCGCTACCGCCACAACTACTACCGCCACTATAACGGATACCACTAGTGTTCCTCCAAGAAACACTGGTGCTATCCCTAGAACTACCGTTTCGCGCCATGTTCCAATGGATGAACCGAGGGAAGAGGATCTTGCTCCAGAGCAGATTCAAAGAAATGGGACCGATCCCATTTCTGCCTTGCAGGAGGTGATAAAAGGACTCGCAAGAGACCTGGCATCCCTCCAGAATAAAGTTTTCGGTTCCCCTAGGAATATTGGAAATGGCCGCGTCACCTTCGAGGAAGATCCCGCCATCTTAGCACCTCCCGCTACCTACTCTCGATCCCGTTCCACTCGTCGGAAGAGCCGTGAACCAGTAAATAGTACAAGGATTGTGTCTGGTCCCGTTCCGCGATTCCAGGACAGCGGTACGCAAACGGACTCTTCCGAAGACGAGAGAACCTACCGAAATCCCGCCCAATTATCTCGGGAAAGCACTTTCGATAACTCCCGCTGGACTACCTCGCCCTTCGGAACTACAACGTTTACCACCACGGGGAAAGCGTACGACGTTTTGAAGAAGTGGAACATCTCGTTTGCTGGAAAACCTTCCGAGGATCCCGAGGATTTCATCTCTAGATTAGAAGAGTGTGGTAACGCTACCGGTCTCACTCCCGCTGACATCCTGCGGTCCATCCCAGCGATTCTAAAGGGTAACGCGAGTTCCTGGTATCGCAGCGAGAGCACCACATGGACGTCGTGGGAAACCTTCTTGAAGGCCTTCCGTAGGCATTTTTCTAGTGAGGAATACCAATTACACCTCAAGAATTATGTCTACCAGCGGACGCAGGGAGAAAAAGAAAAAGTAGCCGACTACATCGCCAAACTGCGGGTCGCGATGGATCATTTAAGACCAAAACTACCGCTGCAGGAGCAGTTAGATCTCGCCTGTTTCAACCTACACCCTCGCTATCGTAGGGAAATCAAAAGACGTCAGGTTTCCAGTTTCGAAGAATTGAAGAGGAAGGCAAAAGAGGTGGAAGCCCTCCTCCAATGCGAGAAGAACTACCGTCCACCTCCTCCCGCTGCCGATTGCGTTCTACCGAGTACCGCTTACGTTCCGGAGGAAACTGAAGGGAAATCTCGTCGTAAAACTTCCGCGATCACTTCCGTAGCTGCCGTCTCACCGGGTGAACAGCAGAGGAGACAAGGGAGGAAAAAGAAGAGATTCCTACGGGAAAGGTCTTCCGCCCAGAAGAAACGATCCGACTCATCGGATCGAGAGACGAGTTCCTCTGTCAGCCCACGACGAGTTATCGCTGCCGTGCAACCTCCCGTAAAAAGAAGCTATCGAGATGTGGCTGCGCAACGGAAAACTACCGTCGATGCCAAACTACCTCCGTCTGAACTGGCGAAAAGAAGAGCTGAAGGACGAAGGCCATCGAACTCCCGAGAACCGGCGAAGGATGACAGATGCTGGAATTGTCATCAACTTGGACATAGGTACCAGCACTGTGCCGAAGAACGAGGCACCTTTTGCTACCGCTGTGGAGAACCAGGAGTATACGTCTCCAGCTGCGCTCGCTGCCAAGGGGGAAACGAGAAGAGAGGGCAGCAGTAGAGGCCCCTGCTCCCTCCGCACCTGCCAGGGCCCCTGCCGAGGAACTACCGCCTTCTGAAGAACTGCCGCCTCCCGAAGAGCTACCGTTAGCTCTACCGCCTCCCGAGGAACTACCACCGAGGGAACTACCGATTCTGGAACTACCTCAAGAAGACTCTCCGATCGTCAGTGCACAAGAGGCGGAGAACACCAAGAGGGATCCACGATTCTTCCTCTCTTTGCAGGTAGAGGATCGATCATTCCCGGCCTTAGTAGACTCAGGAGCTACAAATAGCTACCTGGGAGAAAGGCCCGGACGTCTACTAGGAGATAGAATTACTCCTGTGAATTTCCCAGTGTTCGTCGCGAATAACGAAACCGCTTCTGTCACGGGGACAGTAAACATGAACATTGCTATCGAGGAAATTCCGAAGATTACTAACTTCCGAGTAGTCCCTACTTTGGGCTACGATTGCATTCTCGGAATTGATTTCTTTCAAACCCATGGAATAAAAATCAATTTTGAGAAGGGAACCTGGTCCGCTAGAACAGGGAAGACATATCCTTTCTACGACCGGAACTTGAAGATTCTCGAGGAAACTTCCGCTTGCGCCGGAATTCAGGAACTGACTCCACAACAACATCAACGATTGGAACAACTACTGGATTCTACTCTACCGCCTTCCGGAGACATTTTGGGAACTACAAATCTCGCCGAACATAAAATCGACGTAGGAGAAAGTGCGCCAATCAGGCAGCGCCCCCGAAGAGTGTCTCCTAAAGTCCTTCAGGCGGCTCACGCTGAAGTTGACGAAATGCTGCGGAACGATATTATAGAGCCTTCCGAGAGCCCGTGGTCTAGCTGCCCAGTGCTCATTCCAAAGCCCAATGGTAAATATCGTTTCTGCATTGACTATCGCGAGGTGAACAAGGTGACAAAGAAGAACACCTACCCTCTACCGAACATCGACTCCATCCTGGACAAACTACGCTCTGCAAAGTACATCACAACGTTGGATTTGAGTCAGGCGTATTTTCAGATACCACTGGAGTCGAAAAGTCGAGAAATTACCGCATTCTCTGTTCCCGGAAGAGGCCTATTCCATTTCAAAAGGATGCCATACGGTCTCACGAATGCTCCCGCAACATTTCAGAGTCTTATCGATCGATTGATTACTCCCGACATGGAACCTAACGTTTTCGCCTACCTGGATGATATCATCATCACTACCGCTGACTTCCCGACTCACGTCTTTTGGTTAGAAAAGATCCTGAAGAAGCTGAAAGAGGCCAACTTGGAAATCAACCGAGAAAAGAGCCGCTTCGGATGCAAGGAAGTGAGATATCTAGGATATTTATTGAACAAGGACGGACTGAAAGCCGATCCAGAGAGAGTTCAACCCATCCTGGACTACCCTGCACCGACCACCATCAAGCAGTTGAGAAGATTCCTTGGAATGGTAGGCTGGTACGCCAGATTTCTGCGAGATCTATCAGTTCTCAAACTACCGCTGGTCAAGCTTCTTCATAAAAACGAGCCATGGATTTGGGGTGAGGACCAAGAAAGTGCTTTCCAAAGTCTAAAACATTCCCTTACCACCACTCCCGTATTAGCTCGTCCCGATTTTTCGCTACCGTTTACCGTTCAAACTGATGCCAG
Source organism: Gasteruption jaculator (assembly GCA_949825005.1). NCBI lineage: Eukaryota > Metazoa > Arthropoda > Insecta > Hymenoptera > Gasteruptiidae > Gasteruption > Gasteruption jaculator. Next base: position 3,672,294 of record OX463772.1, on the reverse strand, counting down.
TGATTTCGCTATCGGTGCCGTCCTCACGCAAGTTCAAGATGAAGAGGAGCACCCTATCGTTTTCGTGAATCGTGTACTCACCGCGGCTGAGCGTAAATACACTACGACGGAAAAGGAGTGTCTAGCCGTAATTTGGGCAATAAAAAAATTGCGTCCCTATCTAGAAGGCTACTCCTTTACCGTCGTAACCGACCATAGCAGTCTGCGGTGGTTACACAATTTAAAAGATCCGACCGGACGACTTGCAAGATGGGCCTTGCAATTGCAAGCAATGCCCATAGAAATCATTCATCGCAAAGGATCGCAGAACCATGTTCCCGATGCCTTATCGCGAATGTTCGAAGGTCATATCGATAGTACTGCCGCAATTACCGATATTCCCGATCACTGGTATCAGAAACGCATTGAGGATGTTCAGAAATTCCCGTATAAATTTCCGGATTGGCAAATTATCGAGGACCAATTGTATTATCACCATCCCGATCCCTTATTCGATCCAATTTTCCCTGATTCCGATCAGTGGAAATTGGTACTCCCGCTTCACTTAAGAGAGAGGGCGCTCTTTGAGCACCATAATACTCCTCAGGCCGGCCACCTCGGGATTGAAAAAAACCTACAACCGGCTGGCAAGAAACTTCTATTGGCCCGGTATTTATACCGACACTGTCGCCTACGTTCGTTCTTGTATCGTTTGCCAGCAGGTTAAGGTTCCACCAAGACGTCCACCCGGATTAATGGGTGAACGCAATGTGGAAGGTCCGTGGAAGGTCGTGGCTGCGGATGTTATGGGCCCTCTACCGCCTAGTAAGGGTCAGTACCGATATATTCTTGTTTTTCAAGATTATTTTACCAAATATATCGAGTGCTGCCCCTTGCGAAAAGCTACCGGAGATACAATTGGTACCGCTTTCGAGAAATTAATATTGAATAGATGGGGGAAACCTCAGTTTTTGCTGACGGATAATGGGACGGAATTTGTTAATCGTTCATTGTCTAAGATTTGTACAGATTACAACATCAAACATACGACGATTCCGCCCTATTTCCCGAGAGCAAATCCCGTAGAACGAGTGAACAGGGTCTTGAAAGCCATGATTATGTCTTTTGTTGGACATGATCATCGCAATTGGGACCTCCACTTACACGAATTTACCTTTGCCTTTAATACTGCCGATAATTCTACTACCAAAGTCTCTCCCGCGTTTTTAAACTTTGGTAGACATCCTCAACTATCGTGTGTTTTACCGAATAACGCTACTCCCGAAAACCTTTCGCCTACCGACCCGAACACGTGGCTAAATCGCGTAAAAAGACTTTCCGCATTGCAAGATTTGGTTAGGAAGCATATGAGTACCGCCTTAGCAAAACGCGCGCGTTATTTTAACAAAACCCGCCGCGATACGCCGTTTAAAGTTGGGGACAAGGTGATGAAGCGTGTCCGCTACTTATCAAGCGGCGCTGATCACTTTGCCGCCAAACTGGCACCAAGATATCTAGGCCCTTATGTAATAGAAAAGTTTCTTTCGCCTACCGTTGTTAATTTGAGGGACCCAGATAATGAACTGGTACGAAAAGTTCATGTGGAGGACTTGAAACCCTTTGTCGAACCACGTCCGGATGCTCCCGGAAATTCTCGCGACTGTTGTGATTTTCGAAACAATTCCCCGCGTGATAGGACCAGTAACATAGTTGGTCAAGACGAATCAAGCGAGGAAAGTTCGGAAAATAATACCGCACGACGTAACTTACGTTCCCGTAAAACATAACGTATTTACTCCCGAACTTTATTACGTATTTCATTCCCGAAATCACTATCGACTTTGAAATTCATGTTTCTTTTCTTATTATTTTGATCCACGAGAAATCTTAGTATTTTGTAAACTTTTCATTCATCGCCCAGATTTAGAAAAGAAAAGAAAAAAAAAATAAAACCTCACCTAAAGGCGAAATTTTTTTGGAATAATTAACGAATGATTACTGACTATCTTATTTCTCCCGCCGTATATTACCCTTCTCTCCCTATATCACTCCGCCATCAAATCACGAAAATGAGACTTGTGTGGGTACTGGCCGATTGGTACGTCCAGTTTAAGTAGGGGGGGATTTGTAACGTGGAAAATTTCTCCCGTTCCATTATATCGTAAAAATCTCGATAATTTTTATAATTTATGTCTTTCTTTTTGTCTTCTCGGGATTCTCTCGTAAATTCAGGCTATCGGGAATTATGGAACCTAAGAGTGCTCAGAAATCTCCCGGGAACCTGAAGAACCATTATATCGCATTCATTATTATTGCAATTGTATTTTTATTTTCGATTATAGTAACGAATCATATTATATAATTTTTGCATTATCAAATACTTCTGCCTAACGCTGTCACATCATTCCCTTCCCTTCCAAATTCCTTGCCAATAAGATCAGAAAGATCGGCACGAAGAAAAGACGAAGGAAGACAAGGAGGATCAACGCTCCCTCAACATTGGAGAGAAGGAGAGAGAAGACTCCCGCTGCCGCTCATGACAGCGCTAGAACAGAGAAGGAAGGAAGACCTACCGACTCCCGAGAGAGACAAGGAGAAGGATGTCAAGGATCTATCGCCTACGGCCATCTACCGATTCGCAGGAGACGGGTCGATAATGGAAAAATGGGTCGATGTCCTAATTATCGCCCGAGAACTTGTCGTAATTCCCGAATCCTGCCGTGCAAAGGATGGCGCTATCACTAGCAACGCGAGGAAGCCGAAATCAGCTAATCAGAGATTTCTGAGCCTTGTGCGAGTGCGGACGCCCTTTCTTGTTCCTGGGAAGACGATCAATTGGCCGGACTACCTTTCTTTCGGAGATTCCGTTTTTGGACAACTACCTTTCTGCCGGAAATTCCGTTTTTGGACGAACTTTGGAGTATCTTCCGACTATCTCTGTGGTGAGAGCCTGTACAGGGCCTTCTTTGTGTTCTTTTGGCATTCCTTCTCTACCTCCTATCGCCTACCTCCTATCGACTCCCTCATTACTATCTCCTATCGCGTAATTTTGAATAAAGAAAATAAAAATTTGATTTGTAGTCGGAAGGTTCCCGAATAAATTATATTTTTGTTTTCTTTTGTGCAGTTATTAACTATTTCTTTGTATTGCGGATAAATTCGAATTTTCGTTAATTCCGATTAAACTATCTCTTTTTGTACAGTTGATGATTCTTTCTTTTTGTGAATAAATTCGAATTTTTGTTAATCCCGAGAAAAGTCGTCTGGATTTTCTTTTGTTTCAATTTTCCGATTAATCCAGACAACGGATTCCCTCTGGGAGGGTCTTTCAGCTCTCGCTGAGTTAGACCGGGCCCCCTCAGAGCCAATCCGCGTCCGTAAGGACTGGCGCCCAATTCCGAATTTGTTTTCTTTTTCTTTCTTTTCGTATTTTTGATGAGCAAAAGGCTCTGGGTGTGGAAATTTGGAGACACGCCACCAACTTTTGGCGAAGTTGGTAGGCGCGCTACAATATATATATTGCAACGTTTCAAGCGCCTCTACTCTATTTCCTTTGAGAGCCTAAGGGGTGCATGTACCTAAATACGTACGAAAACGGAAGTTCGTGTACTGGACGGGCAAGTTTAGAGAACCCTTTTAGTTCCTTCTGACCACGTGACGTTTCAGGAGTGGAATAGGACAAGTGTTTAGGATTTTCGGTCCAATATTTTTAATATAATTACCAGAAAAGGGCTGGACGCAATGCCAGTAGCTTTTATGGGAATGCTTTAAAACCGCTACCAGAGTTTGGTTCGAGCAATGGTTTTCTGGAAAAGAGCTGGACGCAATGCCAGTGGCTTTTCCAGGAATCGCTACCAGGATTTGTTCTAAGGAATTTAGATCTTTTCAAGAGATTCCATATCCCTTTTGAGAAGGGCTTAACGCAATGCCAGTGGCTTACAAAAAGGTTCTCGTTATCTCTCGGGATAAGGTGACGATTATCTTCCCAAAAAGAGCTGTGGCGCAATGCTAAGGGCCTTTTGGGTTGAAATTGAACTGGTATTTCTTGATGGGAGATTACCTAGGATGTTAAGTTTCCTAAAGGGGCTGGACGCTATGCTAGTAGCCTTTAAAGAACTTGGAGGGATTTTTTTAGGATAAATTTCAAGTCAGAAGTTTTCCTTTGATTTTAAAATTTGTAGGATCCTCAAAAAGGGCTTGGGCGCTATGCCACGGGCTTTTTGAGGTTTTGATAGGATTTTGATGTATGATAAGGACTTGGACGCTACGCCAAGGGCTTATGGGATTTTTTTTAGATTTCAAAAAAGCTAGTCGCAATGCTAGTAGCCTTTTGACAACTTCCGAGTGAGATTCAATCGTGGGAGAAATCAATTTGAATTAGCGAGATCCGACGGCTCCTTTTATAACGCCGGAGCGTGTTAACCTCAATCTGTCGCCTACTCCCACGATGGCTCTTCATCGGGAGAAGCTAGTCCTGGTTGACGTTGGCTAGTTTTGAATCCTGCTTTTGGAATTCAAAACGCGCGTCAATCAGTTATGTGAATTTGAAATGTTCTGCGCCTTCTACGAGAACATTCTTAAACGATAATTTTGACTAGGTCAGTGAACGAATTTCTTCCTTACATAGTACGATTTGCCGTTCACTGATAGCGCTTGATTCCTTATCCAAGCATCAGTTTGTATTCCTGGCGCTTAGATAAGGACACTATTCTTCCTTCAAAAATTCTCCCACTAAATGGCTAGGGGAGAAGTTCACTGTGTGAGAGGCTCCTCAATTTTTCTTAATATTCACTTATTTAAACGTAAGTGAACATCAGTTTGAGTGCTGTTTGTAGTGTAAAATGTGCATTGTTTTGTGACTCATCGAGCTGCTTTTCAGTGCATGGTGTGTCTTTATTACAATTCGTGCTTTTTGTTGTCATACGAATAGGTGTCAGTTTTTCCAACGACCATTTCGTGACGTCATAACGCTCGAATCGGTTGATCGGTTAATTCGGGAAGTTACCGAGTTCTCTCGGATGTCCTTCGGGCATGTCTGCTAACACTCGTTCACGACTTGGAAGCGGCAGCGGTAAGAAGGATCGTGTCACGGTCCCTTCTACCTCTGCCGCCTCTTCTAATTCCCCCTCCTTGCTGAGAGCCACTGCGACCATCTTTTCTCCGTCTACCTTCTCAGCTCTCTCCTTTTTAGCAGCTGACAATGACACGTCAGAGAGCTTGCCTATCTCTAACGTCCAGTTAAAGGAAATAAGAGAGAAACTGTTAAGGCATGACATGTTATTTAACAAATTCTTAGCCGTTTCCAATGAATCTGTTGATATTAAAACAATTCTTTGTGAATTGATTTTGGCCTATCAGACCGCTTTTAACACTCTGGTCACGGGTTACTCTACGCTTGCTTAAAAAAACGTTACGATTGAGCAATTCTCTAAAAGCGTCATCAAAACCAACGCAGGGCTCATTCGAAACTGCGTAGGTAGCGTTAAGGATGTTATTGATACCATACCGGAGGTTGTATCCAACTCGGTACAGGCGTCAAATGGCCCAATCAGTACCCCTTCCTTCTCTGACGTTCTTAAAACTTCTAAGGTCCACATACCTAAAGGCCCAACGGTTGAAATTTCGAACACCAAGGATTTTATAATAGCGCCGATATCGGCATCCAATGAAACCCTTAACACGGTCCCAAAGGTTAGGGAAGCGCCAATTAACCCTCAGCGGGTACTCTGGGTCTGACAGACCCGAGCGCAAAATCGTATATGTGAATATCTCGGAGGGGCGCAGGGGAGGGGGATTCGTTATAGCGGGGAAAAATCCTTCTTTGCGTGCCAAATCGAGGGAGCACTCGTGCCATTCCAGTGCGACGTCACCTACGGAGCTAGGGGCATTGAAAAATTCAATTCGGGTCTCCTGGACCCATAGTACCCGTAGTGTCAGAAAGTAAGTTTTATGAAAAAATTATAATTATTTAAAATTTATATTTAAATTACTTAATAATGTAAAAATATATGTTTTAATGTATAGTGCGCGTGAAAAAAAATGTTTAATAGCTTAGTTTTTTTTTAAGGCAGAAATGGAGACGCGGTCCGCCGCTGAGTTGGCAGCAATTGAGAACTGTAACATGGAGGAAGTTTACGAAAATGATGCTTCTTCTGGGGAAGAAGAAGATCGAACATACATCTAAAATTTGTTCTGCTTGTTCAACTACCGATATGTAAAAAATAATTACAATGTTATAATGATAATAGTTTTCAGATAATAAATACTTATCAAATAATATATCTCGATTTTTATCTTTCTTTACCATTGCAACTCTATATATATATATATATATATATTTTAATATTATATACATATGTATATATATGTATGCATGAATATATATCTTATTTTATGATAAGGTAGGCTAAAAAATTTTTTAAACAATTTTTTTTGCAAATTTTCTAGCGATAATGGCCGTGTATATATGAAAAATACGTTGTAAAAAATACTAACTTTCAATCACAAAAATAAATCGCTTATCCTAATTTAATCGAAAAATGACCTATACAGCCTTAAAGTACAACACTTAAGCTTTAAAAAACCGTTTTTAAAATTAATTTATCTTTATTTTTCATTTTTTTACAACAATTTGAAAAAAAAATTTTTTTTCGAAAGGTCTCCTTGTATTTTGTTAAATATTAACAAAACCTTTAGATTTGGAGTAAAATGGATCACGCATTCGTTTTTTTGAGGTTCTGGCGATGGATTTAAAAAAAAAACGTCTCCCTACGATGATTTGGCTTCGAGTTATAAGCGATTGAAAATCGCTCGGGTCTCACAGACCCAGAGTACCTGGATCGGGACAAACAGTATAGAGTACCCGCTGAGGGTTAAAACTGTGAAGCCTTGCGATGTGGGTCTGAAAGTTGAAAGACTGTCGAGAGCCGGAAAAAATAGCATCCGAGTCGAAGCAAAGGTAGTGGACATGGAAAAGCTTCGCACTCTCCCTTCTCTGGCCCAAGCTAGATTGGTTGTTAGGGACGATTTTAAATAAAATCCCAGGCTATTGGTCACGGGTATACCCTCCAACTTATCTAAGGAGGAAATCAGAGAAGATTTCATTGATTACAACCTAAATGGAATTAATAATCCCGACATCAAAATCATTTATGTCTTTCCACTAAAACCAAACCGCACCACCACTCGATGCGTGATCGAAGTCCCTCCAGAAGTTCGCCTTGCTCTTAAAAAGGATGAACGTATTTACTTAAGATTCACTTCGTGTACCTTTCTGGATCACACTAAGGTGACCCAATGTTTCAAATGTCTGAATTTTGGAGACATAGCATCTAATTGCCGGTCTACTCCTCATTGTGGCTACTGCTCAGGTGACCATGAAAGGAAGGATTGCAAGAATGTAGAGAGAACACAAACTTGCTACAATTGCAAAATTTCCAAATTGACTGATGTGTCTCACTCTGCGTTTGATGGAGCGAAGTGTACTCTTCTCAAAAAGAGAATAACAGAGAAGGTTAGAAAATCTAATTACGGATGACGTCTTCGCCGTCACTTGAAAATCTCCATGTCTGTCATGTGAATTGTCAATCACTTATCGGACACATTGAAGATTTCAGGCTTCTTTTTACGAACTCTGGATTCCATGTCATCTGTATGTCTGAAACATGGCTTACTGATGCTATTAGCGATGACTTTGTCAGTTTAGCGGGATACTGTCTGTTTCGCTGTGATAGAGTAGGAAGAAATGGAGGTGGTGTGGGTTTTTATCTTCATAACTCCATCAAAGCCAAAATCTTGGCCAATTCTGGTGGATTGTACTGCCATAAACCTGAATATATAATGGCAGAACTTTTCACATCAGATTCGAATAAACTCCTTCTCGCCACAGTTTATAGACCTCCTCGACTAGGATTTCTACAAGAATTTGAAGACTGCCTGCTTGATTTTTTTTCTCGTACTCGAATCTTATTGTGATGGGAGACTTCAATACGGACCTATGCCAAACTTCTCTGGATGCTCGACATCTTAGAAATTTTGCCGAAGCAACGAATTTACACATAGTCTCCTTCGAACCCACACATAGTCTCAAGAACTCGAGTACCTGGATTGATCATTGCCTGGTAGACACTGTAGATAAACTCAGTGAGTGGGAACAGCAGGCTGTTTCTCTGTCCTCACATGATCTTATTTTTGTAGAATATAAATTTCCAGTAGAGAAGCATCGGGAGAGGACCTTCACCTGTCGTGATTTTAGAAGATTTTCCATTACTGACTTTCAAGTCGATCTTTTGAACCAAGACTGGGACGGTTTTTTCACCACCACTGACATTAACGTCAAAGTAAGGATACTGAATGATCATCTGCACAGGTGCCTTGATTTACATGCCCCGTATCATACTGTTTCATCCAAAAGAAAACCCGCCCCTTGAATAACACAGTATCTAAAGGACAAGATTCGGGAAAGAAACAGGATACACCGATCCTGGCGCAAATTTAAGACAACTCACCTGTATAACTTGTACAAAAAACTCAGAAATGAAATAAAAATATTAATAAATTCAGGTAGACAGCAATATTATCTTAAAGTATTTGCCAAACTTAACAATTCTAAAGAGGTTTTTACCGAGCTGAGGAAGCTACACTTAATTAAAAGTAAAGCTACTCATAGCAATCTTGCGGTCCCTATAGAATCTTTAGCCAACCATTTTTCGTCAGTGGGACAAAACAGCCGTCCTTATGGTGAACAGATCTTCATTGGAGACACTGGGTACAGTGATGATAAATTCTTCTTTCGCGATCCTTCGTTAAAGGACGTTCAAACAGCCATAAACTCCTTCATATCCAACGCTTCTGGAGTTGATGGGCTGAGCATAACAGAAATAAGAAGGGCTGAGCATAACAGAAATAAAAAGGGCCCTTCCTTCTTTAAATACATATATTTCTACAACATCTCTTATCTTATTCGCTCATCAACGGAGTTTTCTCCACTCTTTGGAAATCGGCATTGATTTGTCCTATACCCAAAACGAAGTGCCCTACCTCTTGTAATGACTATAGACCCATTGCGCACTCTCTAAAATATTAGAAAAATTCCTTGATGGAAAAAGTCTGCAAGACCCTTTCCAGTCAGCCTACAGAAGGTAACACAGCACTCAAACTGCTCTGATCAGAATCCTGGATGATCTTAAGTTTGCCGTAGATCATCAGATGGTAACGGTGTTATTCTTCTTCGATTTCTCAAAAGCTTTCTATAGAGTTTGTGATGGAGAAAACGGTTTCTCTATCACAAGATTCCCCGCACTCCGGCGCACCGATTTTCGTTCCTGGTCGCGACGAGTGAATTTAATTAATTAGAAAAATCGATCGATCAGTATGGATCGATCGAAGAACGGACCACCGCAGAAGTCAACAAACTTCTAGGTTAAGATCCGCGGTGTAAGAGCGACCGGCGAATTATGTAATAGCGCGCGACATCTCGCCGTGAGATTAGAAAGATATGGATCGGGATAGATATGGGTCGATAAGTAGGTCGATAGCGTGAGGGGCGAAGTTCGACAGTTTACGACACCGGGTGCGACATCCGTCGCCAACGAGGGACACTACGATCGCGAGCACGACGGAGCTCCGAAACGCAACCGGACCCAAGACGACGAGGGTCAAATTCGACACCACGTCGAAGGGAATTTCGACCGGGAGCCCGTCAAGGACAACCTGAGGGACCCGGCGAGCCACGAATAATCGAGGGACGGATTCCCAAACAATTCGGGAACCGTCCCCGATCGAATATCGACTCCAAAGAAGAGTCCCGAGGACGATTCGGGACTGTCGTTTCTCTCGAGGGGTACACGTGACCCCTCGGAACCAATAGGAAGACGCGGAGTCTCCCTATCGAACGAAGAAGACCGGAAGTGGGACCGATTTCGCCACTTCTGCGTTGGTCCTCGACAAGTACACGTACTGTCAGTTTCGAGAATCGAAAAATTGTGAGAGACAGAGAGAGAGAAAAACCAAGTCGACGCGATCGGAAAGGAAGAAGTTCGAAGTGAAGGCCAGGAAGGAGGAACGGAGAACGAGTCGAGTCCGAGACGGGGTACCGTAAGTCCCCACATTTTTATTTCGAAATTCGAGCGAGCTCCGGGGTCGAATTGTCCCGTATATTGACGGACCCCCGAGCGAGCTCCCGTCGTGCTCGGTCGTTACACTCGAGGGGAACTTCGCCCCCTCGACCCGAAAGTTTTTTTTTTATTCGTAATCTTTTATTGTGATTTTGTATTTTATTTATTGAAAATATATTTCTGTCATTTGTGTTGAGAATATCGATTGCACGCGAGTCTTTCATCCGAACCCTCCCCTCTACCATCCGTAACCTGAGTTAACCGAACGTGGTGCATCGGCACCTGGCGCCCAAAAACCGTTCCTCCTATCGTTTTTTATAAGATTTTCAGGAGGAAAATTGTGACGTCGACAGGGATCGCGAACCCCCTGTATCGGGAGCGAAATTACCGTACGGGTGCACGTAGGTAATTGCGGGATGGATGCAGCCGCAAGGCGACACCTCCCGTGGACGGATGCAGCCGCAAGGCGACACCGTCACTGAACGGATGCAGCCGCAAGGCGACACCGTCAGGCGGATAGATGCAGCCGCAAGGCTACACTATCCGTACGTGCATATAGGAGGTTCCAGCGCTCCTGCGGTTTTCCTTAGTGGAGCCTTCGGGGGCTTAAGACCCGTAGGGAGACTTTTCCATACTACTGGACACATACACAAAGCACACTGACACATTATCCCTTCGGGGAGACGGTATAAAGCTCCTGAGCCCAAGACCAAAGGGGTTATAAATTTGGTGCCTCGGGGCCGGGCACCCCAAGCCCCGCCTGAGGGAGAGTGGTGGGTACTGTAATGAACGGCATATGCTCGACAGTCGGGTGATTGGCGACACCGAGAGTTGCGGCATACTGTGTTAAGAACGGTCAGACTGATGATAATGATGATAAGACCGAGTTGCGCACCGTCCGAATGCACATATGCTTAAGGGGCACCGCGCAAAACACGAGGCCAAGTATGCAACTCGATGAGGTTGAGGGGATCCAACTGCGCCCTAAAAAGCAATGTTGCCCCCAAGTATAAGGGAAATCCCAGCTCCTCTGCGGCTGCAAAGAGAACAGGACACCACTCCACCGGGGAAGGCGACGCCCAGCAATGGGATGGACTCGAGGTGGCAGCTACGTTTTGAAACTCGGTCTTTCATAGCGAAAGCCGGGTTAACCTGGAAGTGGTGCCGGGTTTAATCTCGAACGCATAACGTTAGTTATTGTTGTTCGAACGCGTATGCCTTTCAAAGGTGAGGTCGCACAGCCAAACACCTTCGTGGTGGGAGGCTTCACAATAACTATCGGGAGCGAAAATCCACGTCACAAATTGGCGCCCAACGTGGGGCGCAAAACGAGTGAATTTCGAGTAAATTCAGTGCATCGAATTTGGTTGTTCGTGATTCGGTTTTCGATTCTTTTTGTGTAATTTCGAACGATTCTTTTTTTTTCTCGAGTGTTAAGTGTTTCATTGTTTTCGAAAGACCATTCGAACGGTCTAACGTTTCTTTTTTTTGAAGCGGATTCGGTAGCGGTCGAAGCGAAGCGCGGACCGATCCGACGGTAACCGGAATCGGTCGAAGAGCGTCGGTTAAATTCGAAAATAGTTCGTTGGAATTAATCTCGAGAAATTTCGGTTGATTAGTTTTGTTTTAGCGAATTTTAAAGAATACGCTGATTTTTCCACGAAAGTGACTGTGGGAAAATCAGTGACGTAGATCAGAACCGCGCCGGATCCCCTTTAAGAAAAGTTTTTTTTTCGTATAGGGAAAATTATTCGAGTTTTTGATTTTCCTTCGTTCGATTGTTTTCGTACTTTTTTTTGTGTCACTCGAGAATCGTAGAATCGAGGATATTTGAAATCCTCGAAACCGGAAGGGGAAATTTTTGTTAAATTTAAACATTCCCCGATTGAGTTCGAAGTCGAAATTCGTTTAAGTTAAAAGTAATATTTTTTTTTAATTCGAAAACTCGTGATTCCGTGGATAGAGGGAATTTTCGAAACGACTCCTTAAGTAAAGATTTTCGTTTTTTTTTTCTTCTTTTCTTCTCTGTTCTGGTCTGTTATTCATTTTCGTTTTTTTTTTGTCTTTCGTATAATAACTTAGCACGAAATTAGGAATATCGTCTGATTGTATGCTTTTGTTATTGTCTTCGCTTGTGTTGTTACTTCACCTACAAACAGCGATTCGTATTTATTTATTCGTTTTCTCTCTCTCAAGAATCGGCCCGTGGGAAACGATCCCACTAGTAAATAATATTTTGTCGTAAATACGTTCGTCTCGAATACCGTTTAAAACCGAAACCGTTCGTGTAGAAGCCAGGGTATTTTTAATTGTTTATGATGGCTCACGTAGAATATGAAACGGATTTCGAGTATTCCGAGGACGAGTTAATGCTCGGATACGATGAGGAAGCCCTTCGTCGTGCGTTGCACCGACTCGGGCTGAGCACCGAAGGTTCCTTAGGAGAACTAAGGAACCGATTTCTTCGATATAGGCGCTCCGTAACCCAGGCAGTCGCGAACGAAGCTGCTCAAGCGCCTATGTTATTGTCCGATGATTTATCGGAACTCGAAGTCAGTCGACAACGTCATCGCGAACTGTTGACGTTGTTGGCTGAATACGAAAGCCGTATGCTCAGCCTGACTCGAGGCCGGTCCAACGAATTTTGGACAGTTTCCTCCCTAGGTGGGGGTGACGGTCCAACCGAACCGAATATCGCGATGGAATCGCGATTGTCTTTACCGACCGCCCCGACCACAACCGAGATGTTGGTGCCGGTGGTAGTTTCCACACTAACCACGGTCACCAACACAACAACTTCGGCAATCACGACATCCTCGGAGCGGCGAGGACCCGGACGACTTCCGACCGTGACGTTTAGGGACCATCACTGGTTACCCCCAGTGACCCTTTCGACGGCAACGAACGTAACGATGAGTACCGGCACAACGACATGCACCGGTGCAACGACGACAACTCGAACGACAGAACGCGTTTCCGCGGAGGAAGCGGAGGCTCGGGAAGCATTCCTAAACAGGAATCTTCCCCGATGCTCAACGCGAATCGCACCGAACGTACGTAACGGACCTGACGTAAACGCAGACTTCCCGACGTACTCTATAGTACCCCCACCGAACGAAGACGCATACCTTCGATTCCCTCGGGAATCGATGGTCCGACGAGACAATGTCGAGGTGGACGATGGGCCACGGGAACAAAAGGTTCCCCTTTCACAGTCGTCACCTCGGGGGTACAGATCCGATTTTAGAACCGAACGAACGGGACAAGCGACGAGATCCGGACAGAGGACGGATTTCACCAACGAACGTACGTTGAGACCGACCGAAACCGCGCCGAGGATGCCGAGTTCCTCTCGAGACGCAGCGGCTTTAACATCGACGGTTAGCCGCTGGCGAATTACGTATGGTGGCCGAGTAGACGGTAGCGCGGAGGATTTCCTCGAGAAAGTCGAGGATTGGGCCAGCCTCGGAGGATTAGGACTCGATAGCTTGCTATGCGCCCTTCCGACGATTCTGAAGGGGCTACCACTTCAGTGGTATCGAGTCCATCGAAACGAATGGGAGACCTGGCGGCAGTTCCGCCAGGAATTCCTTGCGAGATTTGGTGCTCGAGACCTGCAAAACAGGCTCGACGATTTCATTCGAAAACGCACGCAGGGCGCTGACGAATCAATTGCTGATTTCGTCACCTGCATCGAAGGTTGCGCAGCGCGAATGGCACGACCGATCCCTCCGAACGATTTGCTGGACATCGTCCTGCGAAATCTTCGACCAGCGTATCGGAAAGAAATAAACCCGAACGATATCGGTACGCTGGCCGATCTAGTCGATCTCGGAACCGCGCGCGAAGTTTTATGGGCCGACATAAAACAATACAAACCACCACCAGCGAACGAAGACGCATACCTTCGATTCCCTCGGGAATCGATGGTCCGACGAGACAATGTCGAGGTGGACGATGGGCCACGGTACCGCGGCGAACATATGCGCAGGTGGTAAAAACACCGAGTCCGAGGCGAACGACGCGAGACCGTTCGCCACCGCAACCCGTACCATCGACCTCTTCCAGGAGGGAAGAGACGGCATCCACCTCGAACTCGAACTCGAACCCGTGGAAGTGCTGGAATTGTGGTAGCAGCGATCATTTATTACGTAACTGTCAAAGGCCACGAAAGAAAGGCTATTGTTACGGCTGCCACAACTCCGGCAAACCCAACCCGAACTGCCCTCGCTGTTCGGGAAACGAGTCCGGGAAGTAGCTCCGAAGGTCCCGAGCGCTTCCCAACGGGTAAAGGGGACTACAAAGACGATAACGACGAAAACGCCAACGAAAAAGGGCTCGAAGGCGAAATCGAGCCCACCGACAGTAACGCCAGCGACCTATACGACGCTGACTACGAACGGAACCGACATGACCGAACCGAGTACGTCGAACGTGATGACGATTACGGACGCTACGAATACCCTTCGTCCGTTTATCTACGTACAAGCAGGTAGACGGGCGATGAAGGCGCTCCTCGATACAGGTTCGTCTCGCACCTTCCTGGGAGCCTACGGATTAAATCCCGCGTTTCGAGAGGGAAGAGTGTTTCGAACCCCTCTCGCCGATCGAATAGTAACGGCAAACGGGCAGGAAGAGACGGTCCTCGAGGAAACGACGATGACACTCGCGGTCGATAGTATCGGGAAAGACTTCGACGTTCGCATCCTACCGAGTTTAACGACGGAAATGATTCTGGGGATTGATTTCGTCAACGCGTTTGAAATAGTAATTGATAGTGCTAAGGGGACTTGGATATCCAAACTATCCAACGTTCCCCACGTATTTGCCGATATCGAAGTTGGCGAAATCACCCCAGAGACGAATCGAATCGACTGTTACGGAATTTCAGACCTGACAGTCACGGAAAAAGGGAGACTCGACGAATTTTTAGCGAGAGAAATCCCTTCGGTCTCCGGGAAAACAGGCAAAACGTCCCTGATCGAACACCGGATCGACACTCAGGGTAACGCACCGATCAAACAGCGCTACTACCTGGTGTCGCCGCCGGTTCGTAAAGCGATGTACGAGGAAGTCGACCGAATGTTGGGAGAGGGAGTAATAGAGCCCTCGAACAGTGCGTGGTCGACTCCCATTGTAATGATTAAGAAACCGAACGGGACGTATCGCTTTTGCCTGGATTTCCGGAAAGTTAACGCCGTCTCGAAAAAGGATGCGTATCCTCTCCCGTACATGGAGGGGATACTCGACAAATTACGTTCCGCGCGTTATATATCGACTCTCGATCTGAGTCGGGCGTTTCACCAGATCCCCCTGGAAGAGTCGAGTAAAGAAATCACAGCGTTTACCGTGCCTGGAAAGGGGCTTTTCCAGTTCACGAGGATGCCGTACGGTTTGTCCGGAGCCCCAGCGACTTTTCAGCGTTTGCTGGACCGATTGATCGGTCCCGAAATGGAACCGGTCGCGTTCGCGTATCTCGATGATATCATCATCGCTACGCCGACCTTCGACGACCATCTCGTGTGGTTGAAGAAGGTACTCGATAAAATCCGAACGGCTGGATTGTCGATCAACCCGGAGAAGTGCGAATTCTGCCGGGACGAGGTTCGATATCTCGGTTTCCGAGTTAACCGAGAGGGTCTAAACGTAGATCCCGAGAAAATCGCGCCGATTATCGATTACCCGGCGCCGAAGAACCTAAAACAACTGCGAAGGTTCTTGGGAATGGCGTCGTGGTATCGGCGATTTATTCGAGATTTTGCGGCTTTATCGACTCCGCTAACGAAGCTGCTCAAGAAGAACATACGATGGCATTGGGGGGACGACCAAGAAAAAGCTTTTAAGCAGCTAAAGCACGAATTGTCGACACCTCCAGTGCTAGCGACGCCGGACTTTACAAAGTCATTTAGTTTACAAACGGATGCTAGCAGTTTCGGGATCGGGGCGGTACTGACGCAGAATGTCGACGGACAGGAGCGAGTGATCGCTTTCGCGAGTCGTACGTTATCGGCCGCCGAACGAAATTATTCGGTAACGGAAAAAGAGTGTCTAGCTGTGGTATGGGCAATACGGAAGTACCGTCATTACCTTGAAGGTTACCGTTTCACGGTAATCACCGACCACAGCAGCTTGCGGTGGCTGCACCATCTGAAAAGTCCAGATGGTCGACTCGCTCGTTGGGCCTTGGAACTCCTCGAATACGACTACGAGGTAGTTCATCGAAAAGGGGCCCTACATCACGTTCCAGACGCTCTCTCTCGCATGTACGAAGGCGAGGGAGAGGAAGAGATCGATTTAGCGGCTCTGGAAGAGCCATCGTCGATACCGGATCTCCCCGACGAAAACGCGAAATCGGAATGGTACCGAAACCGTTTCGACCACGTTTCGAAGTATCCATCGAAGAACGAGGGATGGAAGGTCGAGGGCGAATCCCTGTACCGATACAGGCCGAATTCGTTCCTCGATTTACTCGTACCGGACTTGAACGCCTGGAAGCTTGTAGTACCTCCTGCGACGCGGAGTGAAATCCTGAGGGAGGTACACGACGAACCACAAGCTGGACACCTTGGTGTTGCCAAAACGTACTTTCGAGCCGCCGAAAATTATTATTGGCCCGGAATGTACGTCGATGCTCTCGACTACGTGCGTAAATGCGACGTTTGCCAACGAGGCAAAGTCGATCAGAAGGCTCCAGCCGGTTTGATGGGCAAAAGGAGTGTCCATTGCCCCTGGAAGGTCGTTGCTGCGGACGTGATGGGACCGTTCCCCCGCAGTAAATCGGGATACTCGTATGTACTCGTATTCCACGACTTACACACCAAGTGGATCGAGTGTGTGCCGTTGAGAGTGGCAAACGCCAAGACGATCGAAATGGCGTTCGAGAAACAAATAATGTATCGATGGGGATGTCCGGATATCTTTCTTTCGGATAACGGAACCGAATTCGTTAACCGAAAGTTGATTGTATTCCTGAAAGCACACGGAATACATTTCGCGACGTTACCGACATATCACCCTCAGGCGAATCCTGTGGAGAGGATGAATCGAGTCGTGAAGACGATGATAGCCTCGTATGTCGAGGGAAGTCATCGAAACTGGGACGAACACTTGCACCAGTTTCAATTCGCGTATAACACGGCGGTGCACTCTACGTTGAAGATGAGTCCCGCATTTTTAAATTTCGGCCGACTTCCCTCGCCACCGCGATTTGCTCGAAGAATCCTGGAGGGTAACGTCAAAATACTCGTCCAGGACGCGAAAGAGTGGACCGAACGTATGCTCCACATGTCCGAACTTCACGACTTGACTCTCCAATATCTGGAAGAGGCCCACGACAAGCAAGCGAAATATTACAATCGTGGGAGGCGTGATATAACGTATTCGGTAGGTGATCTCGTCTGGAAACGAAATCGAGTGTTGTCGTCAGCTTCGCAGGCATTCTCCGCGAAGCTCGCACCGAAATTCGACGGTCCGTATACCGTCTCGAAGGTTCTCTCGCGTACTACGTACGAACTCCAGAACCAGCAAGGAGTAACGATCGGGAAACAGCATGTTTCCGACTTGAAACCCGCTCGCGTCGATTGCGAGAAATCGAATCCGCCGGTGTCCGAACCGCAAAATCAGAGGACACCGGAAACCACCGAACCGGCAGGGATGACCAAACGAAAACGAGGTCGTCCTCGCAAGTTTATCGCGAACCGCGAAATACCGGCTCGGAAAGACAAGAGAGAGCCCTCCGCCGAAGAAGAGGTTGACCCTTCTACCGAACGACGGTATAATTTAAGACGAAAAAAATAAGTAAGGTCAAGATTTTTGAGAGAGGGATTCGTAACAATCGCTTAGAATCCTGGAAGAAGTAGGGGTGGTTCGATTACAACCAGTTATCTTCCCCGCAGATGTCATCCGGAGATAAGGAAGTTCGTTTCCCCCTGGGGGCCGAAGGTTTCTTGGAGGCCGTCCTGGCTCTCCTGGAAAACTACCAGGTCACAAGAGACCAGGCCGCCACCGTGTTTTGCGGCATCATCGATGCGTTGGACCACGAGGAGCTGGAAATTCATCGAGCGGGCCCCGAGTCCCGCATCGTTATATATCGACGGAGCCCGCCCGTGACGTATGTACGTCATATCCTGCCGGAAGTTCCCGAGACGAAGGAGGAGGCGACTCAAACGACCGGAAAGTTGCCAGGGGAAAAGGGAGTCTCTACCGCAGAGCAGGCCTCTCAGGCTGGAACCGGAGGTCGACGTAAGCACAGGGGCTCCCAGACGGAAGAGAAACGGGTGGTAAACACCGCCACTCAAACTAAGATTCCTCCCCTCATGAACGACCAGGGGACGACCTGGGAGGAACGACCGGCGGGGCGAATCCTAACCCCAACGCCGAGGCCCAGCCAGGAGGGAACGCCACCATCGACCCGGAGAGGGTCGAACGTTCAAAGATGCGAGGAACAACGAGAAGAAACTTCCCCGGCACCGAGGAGACGTGTAGTCTCCCCGGAAGGATGGGAGCGACATCCGGGACCATCCACATCGAAGACGGCCACCCCCACGGAGTTGCCATCGAACCCCACTCCGGGATCATCGAAGTCCCGCTTTAAAAAGCAGTATTCGGTAGAGCGGGGCTGCGCGAATTGTTTCCGGGAGGGACACTCCTGGAAATTTTGTAAGGAACCGTTGAAGGACACTTTCTGTCGGAGGTGTTGTCGCCGAAACGTCCGAACCGAGGAGTGCCCCTCCTGCAAAAGTAGTCGTCGCCGTTGAGCGAGAAAGCCCGGAGGGGGATGCGGAAGGAACAACGTTTTTTTGTTGATTCGTTTTATAGTTCGTTTATTTTGAAAATTCCTAGTTATGGTTTGATCGCTAGATGTAGCAGATTATTTTCGATCGGAGCCACAAATAGTGCTCCGATAAAAAGTTCCTTTTTCGTTTAGTTTTTTACAATCGGACGGTAGTTCCATTTTCGTTTCGTTTTTGATACGTTTTCTTTTCGAATGGGGCGGCGGTGTCCCACCCCATTCTAGTCTTCGAGGTGCCCGCCGGCAGCACCGGTGTTCACGGTTCGTTTCGAAGCTGTCGGCGTGGCCCATCGACTCGTGAAATACTCGATGCCAAAGTTAAGAAATAGGCAGTATTAAGTTCGTATTTTCGTTAAAAAACTTTTGTATTTTTTATATCGTTTGAAAGGGGAAATATACCCGTATTTTTGAGAAAATCGACGTAGATTATTCGTCGTTAACACCATCGACACCCAATTCTAACCGAATTCCCACATTCCAACCGAGGAAAACGACTCGCCTGTAATTTGTTGATCGGTTAACGTAGTTTATTTTACAGAAATTATAGTTACGTGAGTATTAACCCCAAAAATTTTATGTAATGACTTTAACCGTAGTCGAGCACGCAGGGGGTTCGTAAAGGGAAATTTCGACGCTCGCTCGGGTTCAGTGGGGACGCTCTGCTCGGCCCGAGGGGTGAGAATTGTCTAAGGAGGGGGGAGTTTGTGATGGAGAAAACGGTTTCTCTATCACAAGATTCCCCGCACTCCGGCGCACCGATTTTCGTTCCTGGTCGCGACGAGTGAATTTAATTAATTAGAAAAATCGATCGATCAGTATGGATCGATCGAAGAACGGACCACCGCAGAAGTCAACAAACTTCTAGGTTAAGATCCGCGGTGTAAGAGCGACCGGCGAATTATGTAATAGCGCGCGACATCTCGCCGTGAGATTAGAAAGATATGGATCGGGATAGATATGGGTCGATAAGTAGGTCGATAGCGTGAGGGGCGAAGTTCGACAGTTTACGACACCGGGTGCGACATCCGTCGCCAACGAGGGACACTACGATCGCGAGCACGACGGAGCTCCGAAACGCAACCGGACCCAAGACGACGAGGGTCAAATTCGACACCACGTCGAAGGGAATTTCGACCGGGAGCCCGTCAAGGACAACCTGAGGGACCCGGCGAGCCACGAATAATCGAGGGACGGATTCCCAAACAATTCGGGAACCGTCCCCGATCGAATATCGACTCCAAAGAAGAGTCCCGAGGACGATTCGGGACTGTCGTTTCTCTCGAGGGGTACACGTGACCCCTCGGAACCAATAGGGAGACGCGGAGTCTCCCTATCGAACGAAGAAGACCGGAAGTGGGACCGATTTCGCCACTTCTGCGTTGGTCCTCGACAAGTACACGTACTGTCAGTTTCGAGAATCGAAAAATTGTGAGAGACAGAGAGAGAGAAAAACCAAGTCGACGCGATCGGAAAGGAAGAAGTTCGAAGTGAAGGCCAGGAAGGAGGAACGGAGAACGAGTCGAGTCCGAGACGGGGTACCGTAAGTCCCCACATTTTTATTTCGAAATTCGAGCGAGCTCCGGGGTCGAATTGTCCCGTATATTGACGGACCCCCGAGCGAGCTCCCGTCGTGCTCGGTCGTTACACTCGAGGGGAACTTCGCCCCCTCGACCCGAAAGTTTTTTTTATTCGTAATCTTTTATTGTGATTTTGTATTTTATTTATTGAAAATATATTTCTGTCATTTGTGTTGAGAATATCGATTGCACGCGAGTCTTTCATCCGAACCCTCCCCTCTACCATCCGTAACCTGAGTTAACCGAACGTGGTGCATCGGCACCTGGCGCCCAAAAACCGTTCCTCCTATCGTTTTTTATAAGATTTTCAGGAGGAAAATTGTGACGTCGACAGGGATCGCGAACCCCCTGTATCGGGAGCGAAAATCCACGTCACAAGTTGACCACTGCACCCTCATTCAGGAACTGAGGAAACTTAATCTTTCAAACTCAGCCCTGAAATAGTTCTGTTCCTACCTAACTGGTAGATCTCAGGCTGTCAAAGATGTAGACGGTTCCTCTTCATCTTGGAAAACCCTCCTATCTGGAGTCCCTCAGGGATTGGTGCTCGGCCCCCTCCTTTTCTGTTTATATGTTTGAGGGATCAGTAGTCAAGTCAAGTACTCGAAGTACAATCTCTACGCGGATGACCTTCAGATCTACCTGGACACAAAACCGGCTAACTTGGAAGACACGATGCACAAACTCCGTGAGGGTATCAACGCCATAAGTAGCTGGAGCTCGAAAATTGGCCTTGTTCTTAACCACCAAAAAACCAAGGTCATGATTGCTGGCACGACCAGAAGATTAAGCTCCATCGACTTCTCAACTATACCCAAAGTGGTTGTCAATGGAGCTGAAATCCCGTACTCCAACGAATGTCTGCATCTTGGGGTGACAATCGCCAAGAATCTATCATGGGAAACACATATCAGAAGCGTGTCCAGAAGAGCTTTTGGAATTCTGCAGCAACTGAAGCTGTCTAAGCACCTGCTGCCTCTGGAACTTCGCATTCGACTAATTACGACACTAGTCTTTCCACACCTAGACTATCGCTGCGTAGCGTTGTATGGGACCACCAAAAAGGACGAAAAGACACTCGAAATAGTGATGAACAGCTGCATTAGATTCATCTTTGACCTCCGCAGAGATGAACACATAACGCCACACCTAATAGAACTAGGCTGGCTCAGAATCGAAGAAAGGCGCCTATATTTTCTTGGCAATTTAACGTATTCTATCCTGAAAACCAAGCATCCTAAATACTTGCACGATAAGTTGACTTATCGCAATCAAGTTGTCGGTAGAGATAGCAGATATGATCCTTCAACTCTATGGATACCTAAGTCTCGGACTGATATTTATAAGAACTCGTTCGTTAGCTCTGCTAGTAAACTATGAAATTCTCTACCAGTTAAAATTCGTAATGAAACATCTTTTCCGGTGTTAAAAAAATGTCTTTTTGAGTACATAATCTCTGCGAGGCATCAAAATTAACTATAGCAAGTTGTTCTTTACAGTAGCCGCTCTGTTTCTTTCATTGTGTAAATTCATTATTAATTTTATTAATTATAGGCAATACTATTTATCTTATTACTCCACTTTATATTGTTATTTTTACATTATTATTAATCTATTTAATTATATATTTTATTACATAGGGGAGTCCATCTTCACTGTTATTTTATGTTGTGACGTGGATCTCGCCGACCTCTGACAGGGGATCGCGACCCCTGTCACGTCACGGTTGATCACCTGAAAATCTTTTAGAAAAAAGGGAATTCAGGTCGCGGGCGCCAGGTGCAATGCACCGCGTCGACGAACTCAAGTCGCGGGGTTGGTAGAGGGGAGGGTTCGAATAAAGAAAAAAAAACGACGCCGCGAAATAAATAATAATAAATAAATAAATATATTCCGAATGAAAATAAAGAATAGAAAAAGAAACAATATTAAAAGCTAAGCGAAACAAATAAAAAATAGAAAATGAAAAGAAAATAGACAATGAAAATCGAAGGGGGCGAAGCCTTCTCGACCCCTTCTCGACGCGCACGGGATGTCGAGCACGTATCGAGAGCTCGCTCAGAGAGGGCCACCCGTACGACGTGAGTGGCTCGAACTCAGAGCTCGTTCGAATCTTTACTTTTAAGAAGAACAATAAAAAAACGTTCGTGGGGGGACTCACGTTGCTCCCCAGGTCGCCGGACTTCCTCGAGTCCTTCGCGGTTCCTCTTTTGACACCTGGGAACGGCTCTCTCTCGTTCTCTCTCTCTCTTTCTCCCTCGATTTCGTTGTTGAAATGGCTTTGATGCGCCGAGATTGGCGTCCAGCACAGTAATGAAGACTTCGGTGTCGTCTCCGTCGTCTTCCGTTTGGAGGGGAGGCTTCGCGCCTCCTGATTAGTCGTGAGGGGTCACGTGTGCCCCTCGAGTCGATCGACCATCTTGATCGAATGGGATCCGTCGTCCCATTCGAATTTGAATCGAGGATGTTCCCCGTTATTTCTGGTGAATCGTCCCTAGACTTTTTCCTTCCCGACCGGGGCCTGGACGTCTCCAGGGATCGATCCCCGGTCGATGCTGCTCTTCGTTGCAGCGTCGTCGTCGTCCGGCGTTACTTTCTTCGATCGATGATGCTGCTTCGTTCCCGCTTGGTTGCCAGCGCTCCCACGTGCTCGAAACTGTAGTTCACTCCGTCTCCGTCGGATGTCGCGACCTCAAACGTCGTCGCAATGGCTTCGCCCCTTCGAACGATCACGCTTATCGATCTCGCGATCTTTAAGCTAATCCTATACCTTAATAGATGTCGCCCTACGCAATTTACATAAATTGGATCAATCAAATACATAATTCGTTTGCGCTTTTACTCCGCGGGTCAACTTAACCTAGGAGTTTGTTGATTACTGTGGTGGACGAGAATTCGATCGATCCATGCTGATCGATCGATTAATAAATGTATTTATTAATCGCGTGTCGCGAACGAGGAAGAAAACGAGTTTTCGGAGTGCGGGACTTTTGCGATAAAGAATCCGTGTTCTCTATCACAATGTATAAGTATTGTTTCTGTATTGTAATTTCTATTTTCGCACTTTAGGGGACTTGACCCAGAGCGTTAAATAAATAATTCTAACTCTAACTCCTTATCGATTGTCTTTATTGATAAGGATTTATCTGGATATTCTAGTGGTGCTCTACGACAATGTAGGCGCTGCTGTATTAAGGACAGCAAATTACAGCCTAATTATGCATCCTCGAACGTTTAATGATCTATAATTGGAAATAGATCTTGGGTAATCTTATAGATAAATTAGTAAATAGTTTTAATGGATTCCACCTGTTAGGAATGACAATATTAATTTCTAACCTGTGGAATTAAGTTTTAAATGATTTTAAGCTAAAACTAGTGTTATTTTCTCATATTAGTGCTAACAATTACCATATTTTATAAAAGTAACTTCGTTTTGGGTTACAACATTAGCTCTAAGGTAATGGGATAAAAAATATATCTCTCAAATGACAAGATATTCTTCCATTTGACAGATATTTTTCTCTATCCAAAAGGGCTGGACGCAATACCAGTCGCTTTTGAAAATAGTGTTTTTTCTTTTTGTTTTTAACGTGTAGTTTCAGGAAGGGTGGAATCCTGGAACATCACAATATACACATATTAAAACGTGTTTAAACTTACTTATGTACTGTGACGTGGTATTTCGTGAAACTCGGGCAACCTCACCACATGCACTGCAATTGCTCTGCTGGGCGCCAGCCAGGATTTGCCTGGCGGTGCTGCGTGCTGAAATCCTTAAGAAGGGGAATTCGTTCGGAATGAAAACTCCCGTAAACTGTTTATATATATATATATATATATATATATATATATATATATATATATATATATATATATTGTGACGGCCCAAAATCTTGGCCCGTCACCAATAGCGTATTTGGGGTTCGGTCGGTTAGCGACCGAGTTTTTGGAAGTCTGACCCCTACCCGCAGGCCAGTAAAAGCTTTGTAAATAGTATTACGTATGTGATTTTGTCAATGATTGAGTGACTTTGCAAGCCAGCAAAGGGGAGAGAGAGAGAGGGAAGATATCGAAAGATTTGAAGATTTTGAGTTCGAGATCCGAAATCCTGGTCAACCCGAAGATAGAAGACAAGAATCTGAAGAAAGCCAGCGGTCATGACGTCGGTGCCGATCCAAAAACTACGGGATTATTAATCCAAAGGTCGAACCTGTAGTTTGGACCGACCATGACGCTCCTGGAGCCTCGAAATGGATAAGCAATGGAGCTGCCACGTGAGGACTGGAACAGGAGATTTCGTTGGAGTAACCTATCTTGATGACGTTAGAAGTCAAACCTTTATGATGACCTTAGAAGTCACCCACACATTTATGATGACGTTAGAAGTCAACGATTTCCGATGACGATCGGAATCACTTTGAAGATGACGTAAGAAGTCAACCCAAAAGAATAGGAGCTACCGGAAGGGGTTCCTAATCAATGGATACGGGACTGATAGTCCCAGTTGCTGATTCGCGGAGGATCACGTGGGTAGGCAAGGAAGACGGTGTAGAACCTAGTAGCTACGATTAAAATCAGTTGTGCACCAGACGACCGGATAGGAGGACCTCTCTCACCCCTGTTGCTCTCGCTCTTCATTGGTAAGCGTTATTACGCAGATTTTGATATTGGTGAGGTACGAGCGAGTTATCCTCGACTCAGAGCTACCGAAATTAGTTGCTTTCGATAATTTTCGTCACGGCTATCGTCTATAACGGCTACCGAATTTTGGTTTGTAATCGTAATGATTCTATTAAATAACGTAACGGCTACCGAATTTTAGTCATGTGTATGGCGGCTATCGAAATTAGTTCTAGTTCCATCGATTGTTATTGATTACGTTCCGATTGCGGTTATAGAATATTAGTTTTGTGTTGTTCAGTTTTTCCACGGTTATCGATAATTATGTACAATAGCTACCGCATTTATCTCATTGTAATTGCTACCGTGCTTATTTTGATATTATAATAGTTGTTATTTTATTTTGGTGTTAAAATGTTGATTGAAGAACCACGCCCTTCTACCACAACCGACATCCTGAGCCCGGGGTTGTGCCGATTTTCTTCAAGGGTCGATCGGAATGATATAGTTTAAGTTTGAGTTGGTCTATGTTGACCTGGCGCCCAAAAATTTGTTTGGATTCAGATCCACGTTTTGATTTGTTTTTTGATTTTGTGGAGATTAGCTTGTAGTTCCCGATCGATCCAAGAGGAAGGCGGTCACAAATTTGGCGCCCAACGTGGGGCCTAGCCAAAACCGTTGAAGAAGTTGTGTTAGTCTCCTTGTTCTTCTATTTACGAATTTTGATGTTGATACAAAAAAAAAAAAAAAAAAATTTTTTTTTGAACTCGTATTTGGAAAAGTGTAGGATAAGATTTAGTGTAAAAACAGGTTTTGGGTTAAAAGATTTTGTGTTAGAGATTTTGTCTTGAAAGGCAAAGAAGAAGGAAAGTTGTTTAATTTACCGATATTTCTTTTGTAAGATTAGCATAGAATGATAAGTAAATGTATGTTGTCTTAGTGGAAAGGATTCATATTAATCCAGGTAGCGGCTGAAAGTAATTTCGAGAATTATTAAAGCCAGTGGCAAAAGAAAAGAAAGTTACATTCCATGTAGGATCGGGAAGCTATTTATAGATTCCACCGAAGTTACCCTTTGTTTACTAGTCGCGCTATCTCTCTTTAGTTTTACACGCTTATGTACTGTGATAGCTATTGTGAATCCTCGAGACCTTGAGAAGGTATGATTTTGTTTTGGAATACCACCTATAGTAGTCATAGTTATGGTATGTGAATTCTAAGAATTCGAGTATTTATCCTGAATTGAAAGATCTAATATTGTTTGATTGTAATACTTTGACTGTAATATTATCTCAAGTTATTTATTTCGCTTAAGTTTTTTTTTTGCGTTGCCCTTTCAAAATTATTATTTCACCATGGATCGCGATAGAAGATCATTACCGGTTATTTTAGAAAGGGATGAACGAGAAGATGAAATAGATGGAAACCCGACTCCCCCGGACCCCCATTCTGTTTTTCATGTACCGGGTGTCCGAGATTTTGCTGGAGATGGATTACCTTTCCGATCGCGCCAACAACCCGCGCGTTATTCCATCTTAGACGTTATGCGAAAATGGGGATTAAAATTTTCCGGAAGGAAAAGTGAGGATGTCGAATCCTTCCTAATACGAGTGGATGAAGGTAAGGCTCTTTTCCCCTTAGTAGGAAATGACCTTATAGGGTGTCTGCCATTTTTCCTCACAGATATAGCACTCCAATGGTTCAGGAATGAACGATCCAAATGGAATACCTGGGGGGAATGTAAGGCAGCTTTTCGGTACAGATTTGGTGATTTAGATTACCAATACGCGTTAAGGGACGAAATAAAACAACGTACTCAAGGCGAGCGCGAATCGGTTTCGGATTATTTGACTTCAATGAGAGGTTTATTCGGTCGACTTAGGCCCTCTTGGCCTGAGGAGAAACAAATACGTTATGTCCACCGGAACCTGCTACCGAAATATCATTTGCGCGTTCATCTAGACGATGTGATGGACCTTGATTCCTTTGGGCATACCTTAGTCCGCTTAGAGAAAGGATATGAGTATGCTAAGGCATATAAACCACCCCCAGCTCCCGAAAAATCTTTATGTCCAGGTTTAGCGTATCACCCACCGTCGCATCACCCTAGGGGTGAAAGAGTCTACTGGGTGGACGGGGAGAGCTCCTTGACGAGCGGTTATCCCAACGATGCGTCTTCCAATTCTATACCGGAACCCGAGGAATACAATTGTGTTGCTTCACGCTCCCCGGGGAGGAGAAACGAAGCAAAAAGATCGCCCGCAAAGGATAAGAACAAGGGCCGATTTTCGAGAAATTCTTCTGATGGGGCCTTCCTAGGCGAACCCCATAATGGTAACCCCTTTGTAGACAACCCCTCAACCTCTCGTGGCAACCTTGCCGCGAATATAGGCGCTACCGCGAATCACAATGCTACCGTAAGATCTAGTGTTAGCAGCACAGCTACGTGCTGGAACTGTAACCAAGTTGGTCATCGGTTTCGCGATTGCACTGAGGCCCGGAGACTGTTTTGTTTCCAGTGTGGCAAATCTGGTGTGACCGTAAACAGATGCCCATTTTGTACGGGAAACCCCGTAGGAGGACAATAAACCGGGTCAAGTTGAATCCTCCTTATTACCATGAGACCCGATCAGATTCTATAGACGACACAGAGACTCTGTCTAGACTTATGAAATTAGCCGAGTCTCCTAGCTCCTTGTTTGTAACTTTGAAAATAGGTGAATATAGTTTACGAGCCTTGATTGATTCAGGTGCTAATAGGACCTTCCTTGGAAAAGCAGGACTTACCATCATTGAATCGCTTCGATTACCGATTCAGGAGACGCAACCGTATCGCATACAAACAGCAGCGGGTCATATTGTCTCCACTAGAGAAGTCGTTAGGCTACCGATATATTTAAAAAATCGCCTTATCACGATGGAAGTTCGACTTCTTGCGACCCTAGCGCTACCGTGTATCGTAGGACTAGACTTTCTCCAAGAAGCTGGTATTCAGATCGATTTCCAAAACTCATTATGGTCTTTTAATACAGACCCGTTTCAAAAATATCGTTTTGAGTCTAATTTTTCTAGCTCAGATACTAACTGTTTTGGACTAGTCGAACTGACGAAAGAGCAAGAGAATCAGTTAAAAACCTTTTGCCGGAAGGAATTATCACCTCCTCCCGACAAGCTTTCGTTGACTAACTTAGTACAACACCGGATAGATGTAGGGAATCATCCTGCGATTCGACAACGCTGCTACCGTAATTCTCCAAAGATTCAGGAAATTCTTAATGCTGAAGTAGATAAGATGTTAGCAGATGGCATCATTGAACCCTCACACAGCGAGTGGTCCAGTCCAATAGTAATGGTCAAGAAACCAAACGGGAAGTATCGCTTCTGCTTAGATTTTCGTAAAGTTAATGCTATCTCCAAAAAGGACGCGTATCCGCTACCGAATATGAACGAGATCCTAGACAAACTTCGAGGAGCTAAATATATTTCGAAACTAGACCTGAGTCAGGCGTATTTCCAAATTCCTCTAGCCGAAGATAGTCGTGAGATCACTGCTTTTAGCGTGCCCGGACGAGGATTATTTCATTTTGTTAGGATGCCGTATGGGCTAACTGGCGCTCCAGCCACCTTCCAGCGTTTCCTGGATAGGTTAATTGGACCCGAGATGGAACCCCAAGTGTTCGTTTATTTGGATGACATTGTCATCGTAACCAAAACGTTTGAGGAACATCTCCACTGGTTAAGACGAGTTTTACAAACCCTAAGGAAAGCTAATCTCGTGATAAACCGCGAGAAAAGCGAATTCTGCTGCCGCCAAGTTCGTTATTTAGGTTTCTTAGTCAATGAGCAAGGACTTCAGATTGATCCTGAGAAGGTGGAACCTGTTTTAAATTACCCGGTTCCACGGAACGTCAAACAGCTCCGGCGTTTTCTCGGTATGTCGTCATGGTACCGTCGTTTTATTCCTGAATTCGCTACCGTAGCGGCACCATTGACAAAGTTATTGAAGAAGGATCAATCGTGGCAATGGGCGGAAGCACAACAACAAGCTTTCTGCCAAATTCGATCAAAATTAACGGTCGCTCCTACGCTTTCGTATCCAGATTTTGCCAAACCTTTCGTAGTGCAGACTGATGCTAGCGGAGTAGGGCTCGGTGCCGTTCTCACTCAGTCTTTCGACAAGGTAGAACACGTTATTGCGTTTGCTAGTCGCTCTCTCACCGATGCCGAAAAGAAATATTCTGTTACTGAACAAGAATGTCTAGCCGTTATATGGGCTATACGAAAATTTCGTTGTTACCTAGAAGGGACCCACTTCACTGTAATTACTGATCACAGTAGCTTGAAGTGGCTTCATAAGTTGCAAAATCCTTCAGGGAGACTAGCTCGTTGGTCTCTCGAATTAATGGAGTACGATTTCGAAATCATTCACAGGAAAGGTGCTCTACACCATGTGCCTGATGCACTTTCTAGGATTCCAGAATCGCTATCGTTACCTGTCGCTTCCAATTCGCTAATTCCTTTCGTTGCTGTCGCGTTTGAGACTAATGACCCTTGGTATAGAAGAAAACTTGAGATGGTCCGTCTTCAACCTCAGGCCCATCCTCGATGGAAAGTCGATAATGATCAACTCTATATCAAGCGATCTAACCCCACTATTATCGATTCCGTTTCCGATCTTAACGAATGGAAATTGGTGCTACCTAGGGAACAGAAAAATTTTGCTATCTCTGAAGCTCACGATACCCCTCAAGCAGGCCATTTCGGGAGGGATAAGACCTTCCGGAAAGTAGCTACCTCTTATTATTGGCCCGACATGAGAAGGGATGTTGCTCAATATGTGAAGCGCTGCAGGATCTGTCAAATGAGTAAAGTTGAACAACTCCTGCCAGCGGGACTTATGAGACAACGAATAATACCGCAACCATGGCATATCGTAGCTGTCGATACTGTAGGTCCCCTACCACGTAGTCAAAAGGGAAATTCGTACGTTTTGGTAGTTCAAGATCTTTTCACCAAATGGTTGGAATGCTGTCCTTTGAAAAAGGCGAACGGCACCTCCATCGTTAAATGTTTGGAGGAAGTTATCATCTCGCGTTGGGGAACCCCAAGGGTGATCCATACGGATAATGGTACGGAATTTATAAATAGAGAGGTACAAAGATTTATGGAAAAGTACCATATTAATCATACGACCATTCCTCCGTATCACCCACAGGCGAACCCTGTTGAACGTAGCAACCGAGTGTTGAAAACTATGATCACCTCCTTCTTGGGAGACGACCATAGTCAATGGGATCAACATCTACATGACTTTAGGTTCGCGTACAACACTTCGTATCATACTTCCTTACATGCAACCCCAGCTTTCGTGAATTTGGGAAGGGAACTGGCTCCCGGTAATTTTCTTAGGCGTAATATTGAAGGAGAAGCTACCGAAATCGAGATAGAACAACGAGATCCCCAGGACTGGGTAGATAGAATGCGACACATAGATCATTGGCGTCGTAGAATTACAACAGAATTGACGCGAGCCTACGAAAAACAGGCCAAGTATTACAATCAACGTAGACGAGAAGTAACTTATAACGTTGGAGATTGGGTATTAAAGCGATATCATGTTCTTTCATCGGGATCTCGAGGAGTAGCCGCGAAATTAGCTCCTAAATATCACGGACCTTTTATAATCGCTAGGATAATTTCTCCCACAATTTACGAGTTAAATAACGTCAATGGTAATTGTGTGGGAAAGTATCACATATCACAGTTAAAGCCATTTCACGCATAAGTATTTCATTTCATTTTGTTCATTCGTTTCCCCGTCCTAACTGTTCACCATTTTTCCTTCAGCAACAAGACATTCCACTTGAGTTTGACGCTACCGATAGACAGAGACCATCGCGATCATGTTCATGGGTCCTTCAATATGGGATGAACTGGTTGAAGACATCGTCGAGGAATTGGGATCGTCACGAGCGAGCACCATTTCCCTATCATCCGAAGATCCGGAACCAATGCCGTCCACCAGCGACCATCAACCGGAGGACAAAGCAGAGGTGACACAAGCTACCGAAGAACCCCTGAGAGCTGACGCAACTACAGCTCCTAGTGAGAAATGCGACAAGGCCATACAAACTGATCCCATCTACACTACTGAGAACGGAACATCAATGGACGCACATCGGCGCCGTAACGTACGGGCACAAGCACGACCTGAAAAGATTGACCGAGAGTTGCAAGGTCTCAAGCAGGTTGACCGACAGGAAGAGGCTGCCAAGACTGATCAGGAGTTGCAAGTCCTGGAGCAAAATGAACCAGAAGAGAAAACGACACAGCCTACTATTGACGAAGCCATACCGTCAACTTCCTACCAAAATCCTGGTCCAGCTGTAATACCGAAGACGACTCACGGATTAGGTTGCTATAACTGTGGCTCCAACCAGCATCGCTACCGAAGCTGCCCTCAACCAAGAGGACGTTTCTGCTATCGCTGTGGCAATCCCGGCTCAACGATCAAGGGTTGCTCAAGATGCTACGAGAAGTGGAGATCCGAAGGACCGTATCGTCCTTACCAGCCCGGCGCATCTCGAACATTTCTGCCTACGACTACTGATGACAGACGCTAACGGACTTGAAGCTACCGTTTCAAACATTATCCTTTCATCTTCACATAGCTCCTTAATCAACTATCTTTTGTTTTCTTTACCACGTCAGAAAAGGACGCCTTAGTTCATTTTTTTTATGTTTAATTATGCTCGAGATTTGAGCCTTTTGTTTGTAATGGAAGTTTTCATTTTGTTTTACTGCTATTGTGAAGAGACCTAGTTATGTGTTGTCAAACGTGACGCTATTTTGTGTAACCACTACATATATTTTCTTTTCTTTATTTTCTTCTTTCATTAAACTTGTTGTTAAAATCAAATTGAGACCCCTCTTCTTTCAATCACTCCTGACACCTTTCCGCTGTTAGGATATTATAGGTTTTAATTACCTGCGTTAAAAAAAAAAAAAAAAAATGCGAATATACCGAAATGTTAATCAATTAAATAAGGATATTTTATGAGTAATAATTGATGCAGGGAGAGAGAGAGCACGGGAGAACGAGAGAGGTGAGTCATCACAATTTCTTTTATTTAAATTTATTTTTTTTGTCGCAAGGACTATGATCGTTGAGAATCGCAACTATGTTTTCCTTGATATTATTATTATTATTATTATTATTGTTGCTTAATTGATTTCATGTTCTTAGTTTTGTTTGCATTACTGTCCTGCAACGTGTGGTGCATAGCTCCCCCGGGGGAGGGGATCTGTGACGGCCCAAAATCTTGGCCCGTCACCAATAGCGTATTTGGGGTTCGGTCGGGTAGCGACCGAGTTTTTGGAAGTCTGACCCCTACCCGCAGGCCAGTAAAAGCTTTGTAAATAGTATTACGTATGTGATTTTGTCAATGATTGAGTGACTTTGCAAGCCAGCAAAGGGGAGAGAGAGAGAGGGAAGATATCGAAAGATTTGAAGATTTTGAGTTCGAGATCCGAAATCCTGGTCAACCCGAAGATAGAAGACAAGAATCTGAAGAAAGCCAGCGGTTCATGACGTCGGTGCCGATCCAAAAACTACGGGATTATTAATCCAAAGGTCGAACCTGTAGTTTGGACCGACCATGACGCTCCTGGAGCCTCGAAATGGATAAGCAATGGAGCTGCCACGTGAGGACTGGAACAGGAGATTTCGTTGGAGTAACCTGTCTTGATGACGTTAGAAGTCAAACCTTTATGATGACCTTAGAAGTCACCCACACATTTATGATGACGTTAGAAGTCAACGATTTCCGATGACGATCGGAATCACTTTGAAGATGACGTAAGAAGTCAACCCAAAAGAATAGGAGCTACCGGAAGGGGTTCCTAATCAATGGATACGGGACTGATAGTCCCAGTTGCTGATTCGCGGAGGATCACGTGGGTAGGCAAGGAAGACGGTGTAGAACCTAGTAGCTACGATTAAAATCAGTTGTGCACCAGACGACCGGATAGGAGGACCTCTCTCACTCCTGTTGCTCTCGCTCTTCATTGGTAAGCGTTATTACGCAGATTTTGATATTGGTGAGGTACGAGCGAGTTATCCTCGACTCAGAGCTACCGAAATTAGTTGCTTTCGATAATTTTCGTCACGGC